>CM062812.1:858677740-859277740 GCA_031772625.1 Pinus tabuliformis | reverse complement strand
AAGGATAAGTGCCAATGGAGGCCTTCTAAGTTATTCGATCTGCTCATAGAGAAAATATTAAAGACTTATGCCAGTTCTTCTGATTTTGGTCAACAATTCGTTTAATAATCCTTATGAGATTTTTGTTTGTAGATTCAGCTAACCCATTTCCCTATGGATAATAGTTAGCAGAGTATTTGAGCTTGAAACCTCTTTTAAGAGAAAATTCTGTGATAACATTTCTTGAAAAATAAGATGCATTATCAAAAATCATGGCATATGGCAGACCAAATCTGGTAATGATAAATTGATCGATGAATTCTATGATGTTTTCATAATTGGCTACCTTGAGTGGAATTGCTTCCACCCATTTTTTGAAGTAATCAGTTGCTGTAAGGATATATCTATGTTGCTTAAAAGAGTGAGGAACGATCTCACCTATTATGTCTAATCCCCATTGCTCAAATGGTTGTTCAATATTGACTGGTTGTAATGGTAATGTGGGTTTTCTCTGTCTCCCAGTAGTTGTCTAACAAACTTTACATCTCCCTACATAAATGTGTGCATCCTTGAATAATGTTGGCCAGTAATAGTCAACATGCAGGATTTTATGTGCAGTGGTATCTCCTCCAAAATTTCCACCAGGTGGTCCATCATGGAGTTCTTGCAACACCTTTTCTACCACAAATTTTTCAATATATATAAGTAAAACAGAATCATAATTTATTCTAAACAACACATCATCGACTATTTGATATTGTCTAGATTTTAGCCTCAAGGCCCTTCTCTTCTTATAATTTAATTGTGTTGGGGCATATCCATTTCTTCAGTAAAATATGATATTAGCATAACTTGACTCAGTGTTGTTAAGGCTTACCTCATAGACTTGTAGATCATCACTTGAGTCTTGTAGTGTTGATAAATCAGATGCTCCTACTAACATCTTGTAAAAATCTTGACCTTTTACAATTTTTACTGGTCTGATTTCAATGTCATATTCTTGTAGTGTTGTCACCCAATTTTCTCTCTTCTGCCCTACATCCCTTTGTATCAACATATTTTTTGCTGCTGAGAATGACACTACTAATTCGGTGTGGGTTTTGAGGAGAAAAGGTCTGAAGTGTTTTATTGATTTGAAAACAACAAAAGCTTGTTTTTCAACATTTGTATAATTCAATTCAACCCCCTGCAAATTGGAGCTAAAGAAAGAGATTGGGGCTTGAACTTTTTCTTCATTGACTTGTGTCAATATAGCTGCATACGATTTCTCAGAAGTGAAAGTATATAGAATGAAATGATTTGAAAAATTTAGAGTCACTAAAGAGGGAGCATTAATGATTGCTTGTTTAATCAAATCAAAAGCTTCGTGTTATGTGTGTCCCCATTTAAAAAGATATTTTTTCTTTATCATATATTGAAGAGGTAAAACAATCTGTGAGAAGTCAAGGACAAATCTTTTAACAAAATTTATCTGACCTAGGAAAGATTGCATTGATTTTTTTTTATGAGGTAAAGGAATTACAGAGATTTCTCTTATTCTATCAAGGTCAATGTGAATCCCTACTTTGGATACAATGAATCCAAGGAGTTTTCCTTCACTTAACGCGAATAAAGATTTCTTAGGATTAAGAGAAATTCCATACCTTTGACAATGCTCAAAGATTTGTTTTAAATCTCTCAGATGATTACTGTGCTTTTTTGAATATACAATTATATCATCTAAGTAGATTACTTCTGATTTGTTTACTAAACCTTTGAAGGCTATGTCCATGGATCTTTGGAAAGTAGCACCAACATTGATTGATCCAAATGGTATCTTTTGATAAGCATAAGTGCCCCATTTTGTCCTGAATGTAGTTTTCAGCTGGTCATATGGATTTACTAGGATCTGATTATAACCAGAGAATCCATCCAGGAAAGACATTAGTTCTGAGCCTACAAATGATTGCAATATATGTTCCATAGGAGGCAATGGAAAGTTTTCCTTTTGACATGCTTTGTTTATATTACGGAACTCTATACATATTCGAATATCGCCACTCTTCTTTTTGACTAGGACAATATTGGAGACCCACCTGGAATGTCTGACAGGGAAAATGATCTTGGCTTTCAACAGTTTGTTTAATTCAGATTTAATCTCATTTTATAATTAGGATGGATTTCTCTTAATTTTTGCTGAACAGGTTTCTCATCAGAGGTCATGGGGATAGTATGTTGAATAATGGAAGTGTCATACATTTTAAGATCTTCATAGTTCCATGCGAAGACATTCTTATATTTCTTCAAAAAACATATAAAGGTTGATTTCTCATCTGGTGTAAGTCTGAGGCCTAGATTAATATTTTGAGGTTTCAGGTCAGTTCTAAGGTTAATCAATTCAAACTTCAAAGTTGAACTCTGAAGTTTTGAACTAGTGGGTCATTTGAATCTGTCCTTAAGGTCATATAAATCTTCCAACTTAACCACAGACTTTGGTATAGCATTATTGGTCATTTCTTGCTTAAATTGGTTGTCATGCTAGTCTTCATTAACTATTTGGTCATCATAAGAGCATTTTGATGTCAAAAAACTTATGATATCCAGATCTTTATTAAAGAATCTCTAGTTGGTGATACTATCAGGAATAGAAGGCCTAAAAATCAATTCAATAGAAAAGCGATCAGGACTATAGTCTCCAGGTGGAATAAGGTTGGAAGTCACATTAGCTAAGAGATCGGTACTTGCGTTTTGGAGTCTCGGAATAGGGGAAATATTAAACGCTACAAAGTGGGAAGTCAGGTCTTGGAACAATGACTGATAGTGTTTCAAATGTCCTGACAAACATTGTATAATATTTCTTACATGCTTTATCACAATTTTTGAATCTCCAAACACTTGGAGGTGTTTGATATTAAGGCTAATGGCCTTATACAAACCTTGAACTAATGCTTCATATTCAGCAATGTTATTTGTGAAATAAAATTCAAGTCTGCATGCTAACATATTCTTTTCCCCTTTTGGGCTAACTAATATGCATCTTGCTCCTATTCCATCATTAGATTTATATCCATCAAAAAATAATTTCCAAAATAAAGAGCTAACTACAGGTTTATCTACAAAATTTACACACTTAGAAGTATCTGTTTGGGAAAAGTTTTCAACTTGAGATACAACAAAGTTTTCCAAGAAAGGTGAAGTATAAGCATTAAAATTTCCTAGAAATGATTCTATTGAGTAGTTTCAGATGATATTGTTGCTATACACAACTGGTTCATTTTCTCCTTCTAGCTCTGTGAGTATGTACTTTTGATGTTTTTCACAATCAACCTTTATTTGATTTTGTTTTCAATTATAGGGAAGCCATATGTGAGACCAGTTAGTTGCAAAATAGCCATGAATCTTTTCTGACCAGTCTCTACTAAGGATTAAACCATATAATTCAGGAATATCAGCCACAAGAATGTCAACGACTTGACACAATTTGGGATTTGAAGAGAGTCTGATGGTTACTTGATTAAGTTCCCCAACAACTTCGACTTGAGACCAATCTAATTGCACAATGCGTATAATAGATTTTTGTGGCTGAACATTCAACTTTGCACAAACTGTTCTAGGTAAAATGTTAGATGAAGCTCCTGAATCAACTAAAAAGTTGTGTAAGTTTCTATTAAAAATTTCAAAAGTAAGGAGAAATGGAGGAGTATGGGATTTATATCTTCCTCCAATTAGAGAAATGTCGATTGGGTCAATTTTGTTTAAAGAGGTGCTAGGTGGTCTTCCCATTTCTTAGGCAACTTGTAAGATCACAGCAACAGGAAGAGGTGAAGTAGGTACTACTTTGAGCTCCTTAAGGAGTAGCTTTTGCTGATGTTTCAATTTGATAAGCTCATGAAAGGTGATTTTTTCCCTAGTCTTTTTCATATCATCAACAATATTATATTCCATTTCATCAGATACTATCAGGGTTTTAGTCGAAGGTGAAGAGTTCGACTGAGAAGGAGTAGTTTGAGTGGATTTTGGTGAAGATTTCTTAAATCTTGTTTTGTCCTTGGGAGGTGGCATTGACGCCTTCTTCTTTGGATTTGTTTATGGCAAATCAACAAGGTTTTTACTTTAGGTGGCAATAGGAAGTGCTTCTTGTGTTTCTTCGTTGGGGAGTATAAAATCCCACATTCCTTGTAACTCTGCCACTTCTTCGTCATTTGTTTTCTCTTCATTTGTTGAAACTTCATCTTCCTCTCCATATGATTAAACATTCTATATAGCATTTGGAGTTTTAGGATCAGCAGGGGAATTATTTTTAAATGGTCTAATAGATTTCTTAGAGGAAGCCTCTGCTACCTATTTTTTAATATCAACCATTTCATTAGACATGGTTTTGAGGACTTTCTGTAAACCTTCAAGATCAAAAGGATCTTTTGGTGGTTTCTTCTTGGATTCATCCCTAAAAGTCACTTTCTTGGATTTTCATTCTTCTAATGAATTTTTATGATCTACAGCTAGAATGCATTTTTCTACAGCTATTGCCTCTTTCATATTTTCTGCCAAAGTTGGTTTGGTAGCTCTATCGACTAAAATAGCTGTGTTTGAAGGGAGAGAAAAAATATACCACTCATTTGGACCTCATCGCTGGGCTTAGATGTTTCTGGTATTTTATTCAATAATTTATTGAAGCAAGAGTTGAAGTCTTTTATTGGTTCTTTAGGTTCAACTTTCAAATTCGAGAGATCATTGATTAGGGTAGCCATGGATCTATCGTCTCCAAATTTATTTAAGAACTACTCTTGAAAAGCATCCCAACTATTAATAGAACCTGATGGTAATGAGAAGTACCATGATCCTGGTGCTCCTTGCAAAGTATGTGGAAATAATCTTACAACTTCATCTTCTTCTACTACTTCATTCAAGTTAATGGACAACATAAAATTGTTTATGTGTTCCTCACCAGTAGGCCACTATCAGGATTGAAATTTGGTAACCATTTCTCTGGATGAGTTGGCAACTCATGTAAAGGTGCAGCCATCCTAACAGCTCCTAGATTTTTCCATGGCCTTTGAGGAGGTTGAGCCATTGTTGGTATTCGAGAAGAGGAAGATGTGGTAGTGGTTGAAGGTGATTGGGTAGAGGAATATGGAGTTCCAGTACCTGTGTGAATCATGACCTAGAGTTTTGAGGTGGATGATTGGTCTTGTGATGATATGGATGGAATGAATGAAGATGATGATTGTGTTGACAAAAGAACCTCACTGTGAGATTCAGATGGTGTCTTCTTAGCTTTCTTATAGCTTGGTAGAGGGAATTCAAATGGTGGGATTCCAAACTTTTCTCTTTGTGCTCTAGTTAACTGTTGAGATGGGGTAAACTAAAAGGTAATACTATCTTGGGATAACTCAGATTCCTCTTAACATATGGAAATCCCCTGTAATTTATGAATCAAAGATCGGACTTCAGGGGCTTCGGTAAATGAGAATGATCTGGCTTCTTTGGGATTTCAACAGTGGCCTCTGTTGTTGTTTTTACAACTTCTCGCTTAGGATTAGGAGATTTAGAATGCGATCAAGAAGTTGGAGGTGGTGGTGAGGGATTTTTACTCTTAGAATGGTCTGTTAATTTGGATTTACTTACCATTCATATTCAAGCCCTCCTTCTACCGCCAAAAATGTTGAAGCCCTGAAAATTGTTGCTTACAACATTGGCAGAAAACCACCCAGTCCAGACCTTGGTTGGCAGCTCCTTTTCTGTTTGGTGTAGTGGCTTCAAATGGGGGTAATGGGACCAATTTCCCAATGTAAATTATGATAGTGCTAATTGGGTGATATATGATAGTTCGGAGGAGTGTTTAGGCTAAAAGTAATCTAATCTAAACTAATAATCACATGCATATATCCAAATTTAAACACTATCTAGATATGACTATACCCGGGAATAAAATTGAAACATGTGATCTACAATAATGTCCTAAAGAAATTGGTAATAAAGATCACTCAACTACAATAGGAAGTGAAATCGTTTCAGATAAATATTTTTCCGAAATGATTGTGAAAGATATATCACATAAGAAATTATTCATATATTCAGCATAAAATTTAGGCCATCACCATACAAAAGTGCAATAATTCTAACCAAGCTTTAAACATTCATGCATGAAATTTTTTGAAGAAACATTATAGCTTAATACACAAAAAAAACAAAATCACAAGATAAAAGTACCATTTGTAATAAGTTCTACTCATGTGTTTCAGAAATATCGACCTACTTCCAATCAATCCAACACCATCTAAGAGTACATAAGTGTAATTTCAATAGAAGATGCCAGATAAGATAAAAATAAATCCTCTTCCATTCATTTCACCAGAACTTCCTCAGAGGGACAGAAGTGCATGTTTTGAAGATTGTTTATGATAAAATTACTGGACCCCTATCTAAATGCATGAAAGGGGTTAAAATACTAAACTATAAATCATTATAATATATTATTGCAAAAATAGTTGAGGAGGTTTAAATGACCTTCCTCAAATTGTGCAAAACAAAACAAAAATAGAAATTAAAACATGGCAACTAACTCCTTTGAGTTTGATCTTTGAGATTGCAGATGTCCGTCATGAGTTTGAGCTATGTCAGTCAGCTGATTGCAGATTTCAACTACCCAGTGAACACGACATCGGTTAGTGCTAGCACCATCTTCTGTGTGGAAGAGGTTAGGCATCACAGGGTCATCCACTGGCTGTAAGGTTTAACTAAATATTGCTAGTATCCTTCCCAATTTAACCTGGTCATTTTCCTAATTACTTCCTCTTTTTCTCCTATTGCCTTCCTCCATTGTTGTTCGAGTTATTTGACATTCAAAAGAAAACCTTGTACAGACTCTACCACCAGGTTTGCGCTGTGTATATTTCCGTTGATGTTTTCAATAACATAGTTTGCTATTGTTGCTGCGACCATTGTTGCCTTTTCTGCTTGTCTAAGCTGAGAAACCTAGTCTGTAAATAAAATTTCTTTATGTCACTCCTCCAGTATAGGCAAATCGACCTTCCTCCCATCCTCTGAATTCTGCATGGTGATGAAGTTGGAAACTCTTTTCAAGACTTCATCATATTCGAGTCTCATGCCAACGACTTGACTCGTTAACTTGTCACTAGTCTCACAATAAGTACCCAACTACGAGATCTTCTGGCATAGAATTTCCTTTTGGTGCATTAGCTGGGAGTTCAGGCTAAGCACTTCGATTATAAACTAATTAATAATTGGGTTGTCCTTATAGTTATCTGTTAATGCTTGTATCTGCGCTTCCTTTTTTTCTAGGCTGGCCTCATGTTTTATTTACATCAACTCGAATTCTTGCTGGAGCTTGGCTATTTGCAATTCTGCTTGTTGGTTAGATTTTTCTTGCTCTAACTATTGTTCCAACAGCAACATTTTATTTTCCTTTTCTCTTAGCAACATTTGTACTACTTTTGCTTTGGCAATAGTCATTGTAGCATAGGCTCCTGCAAACTAAGATAGTCTAGTAAGGTTGTCATATGGGTCTATGGGCGAGTCTTTCCAGACAATATCCATTGGTTCATTATTGGGAGTAGTAGTAGCTGTAGCATCCAAATTCCTCTTCTTTCTCTACCTTTTGATGACAGCTTTATGGGTTGGGCTATAGAACACATCTAAAGGAGGAATCTCTTCAATTCTCAAAACAATTTCAGAGGTAGGAGTGGCAGGAATGTGCTCTATTCCTTGAGTAGTTACAGTTTTCTCTATTGTAATTTCTTGAGTTATTTTGTGTTGCGGAGTCTGTGGCTCAAGTGCTTGTTTCTATGTATGAATTTTTTTATTAAAATGCTCCCATTCTTTGTCTAAATCAATCACCAGGAATTTTGTTGACTGGGTGGAGGTGGAACAAATTTCAGCCTATTTTTTAGCTGAGGTTTCCTCAATCGTCTTTTCTGTAGATTAGGCTATATCCTTTTATGAATCCTTACTTTTTCTTCCGCCATTCTGTGACTGTTTCTCTGATTTATCTAAATCCCTGGTAGACTTCTCTTAGGACTCTACTTGTGAATCACATTTAGAATATTCTCTAGAGCTTCCTTCTAGGCTTACGCTGAGAGTTGGCTCCCTTATTGGTTAAATCAGTAATTGGTCCAATGGGACCTTTAACAATCACCTTTCTCTGTATTGATGAAAGGCTTCAAGCTCTTCTGGGTCAAAAAGTAGTGATGACATGTGCTTCACCTCTGTGAATGTCTCTTTCTGTAGGAATATGTCATCAAATGCATCTTCCTCATGACTGAATACCTTCACTTTTACCATGGTAGTGAAGTCTTTGGAAATGCCATTTGGGTCATACTACCTTCCCGAGAATTTAGGTAATTTTAGAGATTGCATGATCTATGCTTCTTTGAATGCATGGCCTAGATCGTGCAGTGCAAATGCTCCACACTGTAATGGAAATGTAGGCCAAATAGCCTTTTTCGCTTCCTTTAATCCTTTGCTCAGTGCACCCTCACTAGTTGTTTGATAGGCTATCTCTCTAGCCATCAATTTGTCTGGAACATAGTATGGGAGGGCATGAGGTGAGGTGATGCTCCCAAAATCCCTAATATATGTGAATGTTTCCTCCCCAAACCATCTGGCCACTAGGAGGATATCTACCTCAGCTTCCTTAGAAAAGATAGGGCCATCACAGTTGTAAACTTGTTTTTGGATAGGGAGCATGACTCCATGACAAATTTTGTAAAAATGCGGGTGTAACTGAGACTCCCACATGTCCTTATGATATATATGAATGGGTAGTGGACCTTTCACATTCCACTTCCATCCCATGATAGCAAATTTTGAACCAAAACAAATTGAATCCATCACATAGGCACTCATAAAAAATGGAGGGTAAACCCTCATTGAGATACTCCTTTTCCTCCTATAATCGATTATTGTCTTTTCTAAATTATTAGACAAAATTTGGGCCCAATTCATTATGGTTGCGTTTACGACTACATCTATTAATGGCAGCCATTCTGGGGAAAATTTAGTGCTATAGGGCTTGCAAAACATCCTACATAGCATGGTTGGTGGAAAACTATGGGTAGGATAAAAAGATGCAGTAGAGTACATACCCACTTTGTCCTTTTTGATCTTTCCCTAATTATTTGACTAGGTTTGGGTGACATCTGTCGGGTCCTCATTCTCATTGGAAAACTTCTCAAGGAACTATTTGTTGTAGATGCCTTGTGGCTCTAGTAGGTGGTACATAAGATGTAGGTTGTCTGGCAAAAAATATCCCATAACCTCTTGGCTCCTATTCTTAAATTCTTTGTCTGAGATATTGGCCTGATCAATAATCCACTTGACTATATCTGTGTACGGGATTATCTTTAGGCACGTGGATATACGATACAAAAATGAACATGCCATTTCAAAAATGGTGGCATCTAAGGAAACACGACCGTCAGTTGTGACCTTTGTTTCCAGAGGTCTTGGTTCCTCTTCTTCTAATAAATAATACATGGTTTCCCAGATATAGGTCCCTCCTTCTTTGCTGCATGTAGTATCTATGAATAAAGGAGTCGTTTTTGATTTCTTAGATGCAACTACCTTGCCCTTCTTTGCCATTTCTCCCAAAGACTCCTTCTGTGGATTTTCCCTAAAAATGGAGAAAAACAACAGCTATCGGATATACAGAGATGAGAATTAATGTAAGTTGGGATAATACAGACAACTTGAAAAGTTGATAAGAAAGGATTTTTATTTGAACGCAAGTGAGAATATATCGTATCACGTTGGATGGGTTTTCACACATAAATTCCATTAAACTTTACTAAGTTTCCACTAATGGTTTGTTATCTCTTAGCTTTAATGCTCATTAATCTTCGCATCGTAAGTGAGGAAGAAATCTTCTAGGGTGGCGAGCCTTTAAATTGCGAAAATGTCAATTTTGCGATTTGCGAAGCAATCTTGCGGATCTCATTATCGTGTTATGTTTGTATGCTTATGTTATTGTTTCTACAAGATGCGAGATGTGGGCTGCTTACTATTGTTTCCAAGACATAGCTCATTTGTGAGGTGTTCTTGTGTAAAGTACTTTTTATTGAGCAGCGAACCTAAATACTTGTCTATGATGTATCTCGGGAGTGGGTCCAGGTCTCAATCACATTTCACAATCTCGACGGATGGTAAGTTTGCGGTGTTCTTTTAAATGCCCAAAATGCAATGTGGTAAGGGAAATGTTGTCATCGCAATTTCGTATCTCGCACATTTTAAGGTAACTCATTAAGGTGCACTTTCTAAAAATAACGATATGCGACGCGGTCCTTAGTTTTAATAAGAAATTCCTTAGGACTTAGTTTATATAGGAAATGTACTAGTTTCGAAGTATTAAAGCGTGGAGTTCTCTTTTGATCGCTTTTTGCTAGATTTGGTGGATTAGCAAGGCTTTCAATCACACTTGATCATGGGATATCTAGGAAAGGGAGACATTTAATAGTTTTTGCAAAGGTGTTTGATTGATATCTTGTTTTATTCCAAAATTTAATAAGGAAAATGACTAAATGCTAAACTTATTTTTGGAAGGATTGTTTAAAGGGTCCCCATTTATTAGTGTAATATTGACTATTACTATTAACAAATGGGGGTTTGTTGAATAGCACAACAGGTCCCCTGGGGTAAAATTTGTAATCATTTTTCTTAATTATGTAAAGTCTCGACATTTTGAGGTGTGGAGCGCGAAGGTCATGGGAGTCAAAAGGAAATTTATTCCCTTAGTTTGTTATAAGTTAAGATGTTTTGTGACCCGCCCATGGTTCGCGAAGCACGGTATTGTAATGAAAGAAGTGATATAAAGGATTCATAGCGAGTCATAGGAGGTTAGTAAGTAACTGAAAATCATTGTATGGGCAAGTAGTCTGAGGTAGAAAAGTTTGTTTTCTGTACTTAGGGGAAGGGAAATGCTCCTGCAGCTCTGTGCACGAAGACCTTGGTAAGTTCAGAAGCTGAGTGCGTGAGCCCCTATAGTTGTGTTCGTAGGGAAGAAGAGTCTATAATAGAAGGATTATATCTAATAAATACTATTTTGGAGCAATAACTGTGTATCTGTGCCTTTATATTTACTTATGTAGTTTATGTGTATTTACTCTATTTTCTGCATTTATATGAAGAAACTCTAAATTGAGGCATAAATGTGGTAGATCTACATGTTCACTTGATAATATGAATGTTTACAATGTTCCATGAAGAGGTAGATTCTATTTTCTGTAAGTTACTGTGATTTCTGAATTTTAATGGTTAGGGTTCGTGAAGGTTGGGATCTATCATCCCCCAAGACTGCTTTGAGTGAGATTGTAGCCTGCGCTACGCGAGTTATTGTTGAAAGGGCCAGTAACTTGGGTTTTGTTGGTTGACGCAACTAACTCTGAACTTGGGTCAGGACCCCTCAATCCAACAATGTGATGTCCCAATTAGACCTCACTCCGTTTGGAGTAGGAGCTCCATCCAAAGTATCGGCCCAACCACCATAACTTAAGGTTTTCCTTGGTTACAGTGGATAACATAAGATATTATACACATAACCTTCGAATACATAAGTAAATTCAAATTATGGAACACTAATTGCAATGTGTAAAGGGAGACCTTCATGAGCTGGAGATAAGAGTGAATCTTTAGAAGGAAAGTAATAGTACTATCCTAAGAGAGGCACATTAGAGCAAGGAAATATTCTTTGATTAACCTGAAAATTAGTTCAAAAGATAACAATGATTCATGAAACAAAATACAACATGCATTCAACAAGATAAGTATGAAAGACGATGAAGTAGTTCAATTTCCTTAGTACACGTGAAAATAACATATCCAAAGAATAGTCTCAAAACATCTGCGATACATGCAAGAAAATATGTTGGTTCAATGAGAATCAATATTAGGTGAAAGATACAAGTACACAATTACAATGGTGAGGCACTATTTCCAATAGTGGAACAATAAGTCACTTCTTTCTTCTCCAAAGAATGGTTTTTCATCCTATGCCAAGTTGAAGAAGGCAAATCTACCTCTCCAAAGCCTAAGCCTCCAAAGTCCCTTTTCTTAAGTTACAAGGTTGATTTTATAACAAGAGGAATGTCATTTCACATCCCAACTATTGGACTTCTACTATGACCTTTGAGCTTCTAAACAACCCTTGAAATTATAAATAACCTTTTAACTTCTCTAAATGACCTTTGGACTTCTCCTATAGACTTTTTTGTCTATATGTGACTAAGTGACTTTTCATATTCCACATATGACCCTTGGACATCCACACATTACATTTTGTCATTTTAACACATCATTACATTTGACATGATTATGTGGTGAGATGCATGGACACAATTGATATTTTGATGACACTTATACAAGTTACAACTTGACAATGATGACATGGACTTCACAATGAGGTGGAAATGTCAAGTTGTCTCCTTACTGTTATGTATTTAGTCTTGATGTCAGATTTTATCAATATTTCATATTCATGGAAGATGTTCTTTATTTTTCATATTCTTCGTCCAAAGGGTATTGAGTCATTATTGAAATCCTTTGAGTCTTCATGCAATGCCTTCTTTCTACATTGGTCCAAGATCTGCTTCATGTTTTCATGATGGTTGTCCTATGTGCTTCTTCTTTGCAAGTTATTATTTTTTCTTTCTCCTTGCTATCTTCTTTTAGAATTACCTTTTAATGATAGGAAGGCACTTCTACCAATGAAAATCATCCATGACAATGAAAAATAACTATTAAAATCATCTACTCTATCACTACCTAGCTCATGGAATGAACAACTCATGATAGGCTCGTGGGAGCGTTGGAGGAAATAGGCTTGAAAGGGAAAGTGCAGCTAAACACATCAATGGCCTAGGAAGGCTCAAATGTTCACTGTTACTATGCTTTGTGCTATAAGAGGGGCTATCCTTGGCCCACCGCAATGGGGAAGATGAAGGGACAAGGTGGAGAGCTTGTTGCTTAAGACTGTGCCATGCACTAAGAAGGAAAGAAAGGAAGAATTGGAAAGCATAGTTTGAATAGGGAGGGCCTCCTTGAGCCTTCTTACTATGCCATACACTGAAGAAGAGAGGCTTACACAATTTTTCAACATAGAGGGGAATGGGAATGTAGGAATTTACAGGGTAAGTTCCTAAGACAGAACACCAAAGGAAACTTCTCACAAACAGATCACAAATCAATACTTTTGTATTCTTGACGTGGTTGAAACCTTCAAAGAGGGAAACAGTCCAAAGCCTGATTCAACACAGCCACTTCAGATAATTTATTAATAAAAGAATGAAAATTTACATAAGCTTCTCTCATGAACGGTTACCCTACAAATGATCCTCCATGCTCTCTTAATAGAGATCATGGACCAATCGAGCGTTAAGCCATAGATCAAGTGTCGGTAATACCAAGGAGAGAATGAACCATCAGATCACTTCATGTCTAGAACATATCGTGACTGTCGGATTGTAAGTTACATAAGTACATGGTAAAGAAACACAATTTACCTAACTCTACACTAGATCAAGTTATACTTAACTATTTCCTATGTGTTGGAATATCCTAACATACCCCCTTAATAACAACTTAGGATAGGATTGAAGGATGTACAAATATGACACAATAGGAGAAGGTAGGAGGCATTAGAGCCCATCCCCCCTTAGTGATAACTTCCTGAACCGCAAGCATAAATCGAAGTTTAGTATACTTTGCCTTCGTGAGAGCCTTTGTAAAGATGTCTACAACTTGATCATCTTTTGAACAATATTACACTTCAAGAACATGGTCATGAATGAGTTTTCTGATGAAGTGCATGTGTAGTTCAATGTCTTTGCTACACTGATGTTGGATTGGATCTTTGCATAGTTGAATGGGACTTTGATTATCACACCAAAGTGTATTCGGATGCTACTGCTGAAAGCCAAACTCTAGAAGGATCTTACGAAGCCACAGGGCTTCGTTACTAGCTTCTACAGCACCATGATACTCTGCTTATGCTGAAGAAAGAGAAATGGCACTTTGTTTCTTGCAAGCCCATGTAATAGGTCCTAAACCAAGAATGAACACATAACCTACAGTAGACTTCCGATCATCAGGGTCACCAGCCCAATCAAAATCAGTGAAACCAACCAATAGAGGAGATGCTTCTGCACTGTAATGAATCCCAAACTGAACTATACCTAAAACATAATGAAGTATTATTTTAGTTGCTTTCCAATGAACTTCAAAGGAAAGGTCAAGATGAGTATGGGTCAGATACAAATGTTTTCCTACAAGTTGATGATATAAGGTAGCGTGAACTTCAAGGGAAGTACAAGTGACTGAAAGTTTGGCTCTAGACTAAAAGGGAGAAGGGGTTTGCTTATAGTCTTCCATGTGAAAATGGCATAGAAGATCACAGCCATACTTGGACTGGGAAAGGGAAATACCTTCCTTGGATTGCAAGACTTGAAGACCAAGAAAATAATGCAAGTGTCCTAAGTCTGTCATTTCAAACTTCTTTTTAAGGTTGGACTTCACATGGTTTATAAGTTTGGGATCACTACTAGTAAGGATAAGATCATCAACATAAAGAACAAGAATGATAAGAGACTTGCCCAATTTCTTGGTGTAGACAGTATTGTCAGAATGACACCTAGAAAAGCCAGTTTCTAAAAGAAAGCTATCCATTTTGGCATACCAAGCCCAAGGGGCTTGCTTGAGACCATAAAGGGATTTCTTAAGTTGACATACAAGGTTAGAGTCTATTTGTATAAAGCTAGTAGGTTTTTCCATATATATTTCTTCGTGCAAGTCCCCATGCAAGAAGGCAAATTTAACATCCATCTGATGGACTTCCTATTTGAAAGAGGCAACAAGGGAAAGAACGAGGTGGATAGAGTTCATTTTGGAAACAGGGGAGAAGGTTTCAATATAGTCAATGCCTTCAACTTGTGACAAACCCTTAGCAACAAGACGAGCTTTATGTTTATCAACTTTTCCATCTGGTCCATACTTGGTTCTGTAAACCCATTTGCATCTAACAAGTTTTCGTCCCTTTGGAAGAGGAACAAGATCCCATGTATCATTTTCCAATAATGAATGATATTCTTAATTCATAGCTACGTCCCAATCTGGATGGCTTGAAGCTTCTATAAACATGTCAGGATCATAATTCGTTGAAGCTTGAGCCAGTAAAGAAGAGGCTCTATCAATTTGAGAACATGTATGTCACTGATTTGTAGGATCACCAGCAAGAGCACCTACTACATCCCGAGTAGCAGAGACCCATTTTGGAAGCTGAGGAGTTGAAGGAGCATCTTGAGAAGGTGGGGGAGGATTGTCAACCTCGTTGTCATCATTTAAAGAAGAAATATTTTCAAAAGTAGAAGGGATAGAGAGAGGTGGCACATCCGTCGAACTAGGCTCGTAGGCCGATATATTTTCAACAAACTTTACATCTCTTCTAATGATAACATTTTTGTATTTAATTGGAATAAGTCTATATCCTTTGACATCTTCAGAATATCCAACAAAAAAACATTTTTCACTCTTGGGTTCTAAGGTTTTATGTTTCTCATCTGGAATATGGGCCCATGCTTCACTTCCAAAAACATGAAAGTGACTTACATCTTGTTTAATTGAGCTCCATGCTTCTTCTAGAGTGATATTCTTTAAAACCTTAGTAGGAGTGCGATGTACTATGTAATTTGCACAGTTAATTGCTTCTGCCCAAAAATTAAGACTAAGTCCTTTAGATTGAAGCATATAATTAGCCATTTCCTTTAAGGTGCAATTCTTCCTTTCTGCTACACCATTTTTTGTGGAGTATATGGAATGGTATGTTACATTTGAATTCCAATCTCACTGCAAGAGTTGATGAATTTGTTGTTAACATATTCTCCACCATTATCAAATCTTAGCTTAAGAATTTGATGTCCAGATTGTTTTTCAACAAAGGCCTTAAAGTCCAAGAACATGTTAAATACTTCACTCTTGAGTTTTAAGAAGTATACCCAAGTGCGTCTGGAGAAATCATCAATGGAAGTTAAGAAATACTTGTATCTAGAGAATGAAACAACTGGAAGTGGACCACATAAATCACTATGCACAAGCTGTAAAGGGGCTGAGGTATGCCAAGAGGCACGTTTTTCAAAACTATCCTGCTGATGTTTTCCGAGTACACATCCAAAACAAACACCATCTTTGCAAGATACCATTGGAAGACCTGTCACCATATTTTCTCTACATAGATTCTGAAGGGAGCAATAGTTTAAGTGACCAAATCGCTCATGTCAAAGTTTTCTCACTTCATCATTATGAGCAACAAATACCGAGGGAATATTTGATGACCCAATGTTGTTAAGCTTATACAACCTTGTAGAATCATCAGAAATGCAAATAGCTAAAATGTGTCTAGGATCTCTTAGGTCCTTAACTACAACATCGTGAGGTGAAAATTCAACAATTTTACCTTCACTTGAATGAGTTATCTAATATATAGATAGAAGGTTGCAGGATAAGGTTGGAACACATAATACATCATTAAATTGACCATTATCTAGATGAATAGTTCCAGTCCCTACAACACTAAGAGATATATCATCACCAACATATATATTTTTGGTGTTACAATCATTTAAAGAAGAAAACATGGCTTTGTTTTTGGCCATGTGATAAGAAGCTCTAGAATCAATGAGCCACTCATGAGAATGAGAAGAAGAAGTTACATTTAGTGCATAACCAGACCGAGATGCTTGACAACCACATGCAGAAAGTGTTATTCCTGAAGATGAAGTTGAAGTTGAAGAGTGCTCCAAATGAATGTTATGCTTCTTCATTGCTGCTTCCAAGGCTTCCATCTTCTTAAAGCATTTGGATTCTAAGTGGCCATTTCGATTACAAAAGTGGAAATTTCTATCGGTCTTCTTCCCTCTCTTTTTATTTTCCTTATCATTTTGTTGAAATTATTTTTCATTTTGAGACTAAAATTGCTTAGGACCCTTGTTTGGTTTAGGACCATTCTTTTAAGGATACTTCTTCTTAGGATTCTTTGAATTTGGTTGTTGTTGGGTGGCTAAGGCTTTCTTAGAAGAGTTTCCAACATTAAGAAGACCAAGATATAATATCTTTTATTGTTCTCTTATGAAAGAATCACAAAAGGCATCAAAAGAGGGGGACTTGTAGTCTTGTTCTTGAGAAATAAAGGGTTCTCTATTAAAATGGAAGGTGGAAATAAAAACAGAGTAGGCTGGTCCCAACTTAGTAAGAATGGAATAGATAAGGCTAACATATTCTTTCTTAACCCTAACACCTTCCAAGAGAAGTCTAAGGGTCTTGAACTTGGACAAAAAATCTTCAATGGAAGAAAAATTATTGGGGTCTAATGTAAGCAACTCATTTTCGAGTTGATGGGCTCTAATTTCATTTTTAGTTCCAAAAACTTTAGTGAGCTATTTCATTGCTTCATTAGGAGTATCAAGTTCTGCAATATGGAATCTAAGGTTTGGAGAAATAGACATCCCTATCAACCCACGTGCTTGATCTTTCCTATTTTCCCATTTGACTACCTTATCTTCATCTTGAGGTTTGGTTTCTTGGCCTGAGGCTATTCTGTAAAGACCTTTACTTCTAAGTAAATCCACAATGTAGGACCACCATTGGAAGTATTTGGTGCTATCAAGAATAAATTGGCATGGAATTTCCATTTTAATATAAACTGAAGTTGTAGATACTAAAACTAAGTGTTCCAATGGAAAGATCTTGAAAAATTAGGCTGATTAAAAAAAATGGCTCTCAAAATGACTTCTAGATGAAGTTATGGATTTTTGAAGAAAAGTTGTTGAAAATGCTGATGAAGTGCATGAATGTGTGGAAATGAATGATAATGTTATATTTAAACCCCCCCCCCCACCACCCCCCTCCAAACTTAATCTAATTAGCTCACTTAAAAAAAAAAGATTTTATGTGACTCACTTTTATAAATAAGTGAAAGTCACTTTTACAATGGTACTTTATGAGCTACCCACTAAATTGTAACTTAAATAAAAGATAAAGATACTTTAGAATTATAAGTGACTCACTTTTTATAATGGGTGAGAACACTTTTACATAAAGTAACTTTAAAACATAAGCTACATGTGCTTTTTGAAAAAGCAACTCAACAAAAAGAAAGACTTGAACTCAAGACCTCTATTTTCATAAAGTAACTTTGGACCAAATGAGCTAGTTTAAAAAGTTAGTAATTTTTGGAAAAGAGGAAGGGTTTTTTTAATTTAGTCACTGAAGCTTTGGGGTGCGTGCTTACTTGAAAGGCTCTTTTTTGCCTACCAAAAAAACCACAAAACCCAACACAGACATACAAAAAAAAACAAACCATACGGCTTGAAGTTAGCTTTAGCCAAAAACTAAATATTTTCCTCAATGTTTCTGATTTTCCGAGATCACACCAAGGCGCAGTGGAAAAGAGCATACGCATGAGAAAAATCCTTCCTTTCTGTTTCTGATTTGCCTAGATCACACAGAGTCGTGGAGCAAAGAGCATACGCATAAATGAAAGGTATAGATCCGGTAATAAAAAACAGAGAGTTAAATAAACTAAAATAAACAGAGAGATGAATAGCTAGAACTGCAAATAAAGATTGTATACCTCGAGATCTTTAAAATGATGTAGCTAGGGCTACCATAAACCTTTTAGCATGAAATGAAAGGGATTCCTCACTAGAACAGATTCTCCTAACACAATAGAGAAGTTCTCTCGGCCCGAAAACAGTCATAAATAGTGGATCTAGGAAACAATAGTCGGTTGCAGTTGTATCGGCTTCAGATTTGGATCACCAATGGATGCAGCCCTCAAATGGCTCTGATATCATGTAGGAATTTACAGGGTAAGTTCCTCAGAAAAAACACCAAAGGACACCACTCACAAATAGATCACAGATCAATACACCAGTATTCTAAGAAACACTCCATAGCCTCAGCCAACGTGGCCACTTCAGGCAATTTATTAATAAAAGAATGAAAATTTACATAAGCTTCTCTCATGAACAGTTACTCTACAAATAACCATCCATGCTATTTAAATAGAGATCATGGACCAATCGGGTGTTAGGCCACAGATCAAGTGTCAGTAATACTGAGGAGAGATTGAATTGTCAGATCACTTCATGTCTAGAACATATCATGATTGTCGAATTGTAAGTTACAAAAGCACATGATAAAGAAACACACTTTACCTAACTCTACACTCAACCAAGTTACACTTAACTATTTCCTATGTGTCGGAATATCCTAACATGGAAGAGGGAATGATGAAGGCTTCAAGCTTCATACTGCGCTACGCACTAGAAGGAAGAGGAGGCCTTTAGGAAAGCATAGTTTGACTAGTCAAAGGCTCACTGTCTCTTCATACGATGCCATGCATTGAGGGATAATCTTCAAGGATGAGGCTTGAGTGAAAATCACATTGGGAAGAGGGAAGGAGACTCAATGATGCTTCATTGTCCGCCATATGCTCAGAGGAAGAGGGAGCTCAAGGGCCCGTGTAGTTTGACTAAACAAGGGGTCACTTTTGGTTTGGAATGTGATTTTCCTTCTAGGATAGAAAATTTTGACCCAATAGTAGGTGGTTGGCCATTTGGAATGTGCTTTTCATTGAGGGAGGCCATGGGAAGGAAGTCTTTTTTCCTGGGGGGTTTCACTGCACTGTGATGGTAGGGGGATGTTTGTATCAGAAATTTTTCCTCTACAAGAGGGTGTAATAGGTCCATGTTGTTATTTAGGAGTTCTCTATGTGTAATTTAGGGTAGAGGACATCAAAACGTAATTGTACCGAGTCAGTAAGAACAATAAGGGTTAGGTGACTACCCTTGGAAGGTTCTTAATGTACAATAGTTTTGACGTGACCTTGAGGAAGACTTACTGCACCAATATTGATGAGTAGGGTTGCATCATTAAGGCCCATGAATAGGTTAATCTCATCACTTGGTTAGAGGATCAACACTTTTATGACTTACATTGAGTAGGAGGACCAAGTAAAGCTCCCAAAATGGCTAAGTGTGGGACCAACAGAGTAAGGGAAAAAAATGCATCTTAATAGAACTCAAACATGGATCACACACATAAATGTAATCAATACAAGACAAAAGGAATGAATAGGACACATGAACAACAATCAAATCTCTCAATGACAACAAAGCGACACTTGTTTCTAAGTGTGACAATTAGAACATCATATTGCAACACTTACGAGTGATGATAAAAGTGACAATTGTGACCAAAATTTGCAATAAGTTGTAGGAATGTGTCTAGCACATATTCCAATGATATATAGGATCATTTAATGTAGAAGGGTGTTCCAAAACTAAATTTGGTGATACACAAAGGTGCAACACATGCAGGAGTGAGAAAAACCAAAAGTGACACCTATGACTAGAGGAAAAAATGAAGACGACACTTGCAAAAATGCGAACGACCTTGAAAGTGAAACATGATCGAGTGAAGATAAGATGAAAATGAAACTTATTAAAGTGAAAATGAGAAAAAGTGAAAACCACGAATGGAAAAGAAACAATTATGATAGAACCGATGCATAAAAGTGACAGTTAATAAAAATCACCGAACTAAAACTACAATTCCAATAAAAATGAGGGAGGCTGTCAATTGATAGTGTGCACTGAGTGTCGTCATAGGTCTATACAATATCTAGGGATTTTTCCATGGCTCATGAACTCATCAAAAACTAAGCATGTGTGAGCAAGTTACTTTGACAGTTAAAAACTAGGAGGCAGAATTAAACCCTTTACAAAATATCAATCGACCATGAAGTAATGATAGGATGATAGACCTTAAGAGCCTCAGTAAGATCCAAGATTCAAGTGTATGAAATTTTTTTGAGGGTGTTGATCGCAGCATTAAAAATTGGTGACACACTGGTAGAACTCCAACTTCTTTTTTTAGGTTTAATCCTCAAATGCGAGGTCTTAGTCTTTCAGGAAGTATTGATTCATATTATGGATTACCTTGGCTTCCCAAATTAACCCAATTAGAGATATAGCCCCCTTCATTCCCTTACTTAGTTAAACATGTATTAAGGGTTGCCAAAGCATAATTTCTTCGATCTAGGAAAGGGTAATATATAACTAAGGGTTTAAGATAATCAAAGTATGAGTTTTCATCTCTGGTGTTGGTTTGCTATTAGTAGGCCTAGACAATACCCCAGTGGAGTCACTATAGGAACACAAGCATCACTTTGCTTCCAACAATCCTGAACAATACCTCAACATGTAGAAATATCTTGAAATTTTCAACTCCTAATGAATTTAGACTGAAAATAATAGACACACATTTCTTCTACTCAATCTACGAAAATGAAAACATAGAATAGAAACACATGCAATCATTCAATCACAATGAACACAATAATTTTACTGGGGAACCCAACTAGGAAAAAACCCTTTATTGTTTTGTTTTATATTAGATGAGAATATGGGTCTATTACAATGACAACTTCAATCCTTGAAACTCAAACTGCACTGCAATAGTGATCTCCACCTACTTTTCCCACTCTAACCAACACTTAGAAAATATAGGCCTCAACCTTCCTCCTATTTCTTTGGATAATTATTGAGGAAAGTCGCTCCTAAAATATATGGAAATATCATATTTCCTTGCACATATCCTAGAGGAATCGCCCAATTATTCCAATGCAAAACTTGTACACTCAACTAGTATACAATTGATAATTACAATGTGCCTCTTCCTCCACCTCAACTAGGAAATTCAAATTCCATGTATGACTAGGGATATTTTTAGTATATTGACTAGTTAACTGAGAGATCGGTGATTTAGCAACAGTTGCAACTACTCAAATGAACTCCTACCAACTCTATTCATGACTAAATCTTAGATAATTGAGTTTCACTAACTATAACTCCACTAGATTGCTATATATTAGAAATAAACTCATGAACATCTCTATTTCTTTCCTACAAACTCGAATTGAATTATTTAACTAAGTGACTTGGCCACGTGACTCCTTCTAATTACAACTCAAGTCATTATGCTAATGTGGAAATTATAATTTCTCCATTTGACTATGGCACAAGTAAAAAGAAACATTTTCTTGCTATAATTTAGCACTCCCCGTTAGCAAGAAAATGGATTTGAACCTTCTCTATCCTACTCCTGTGGAACTCAAAGTTTCCTCTTGAAATATCCTTTGTCAAAATATTTTTATCCTACTCCTCTGTGGGAATGTACTACAACATGATGATCCTCCTCTACACACAATCTCTTAGGTGGTGGTACCTGATGTCTATATGCTTGGAACTATCATGAAACACTAGATTTTCATAGAGTTTGATACAAATATCATTATCACAGTGGATCAATGTAGGCTCCATCCCATGACTGAAGAGACCAAACAATATCTTCCTAATCCAAATAGCCTCACATGCTACTTAACTAGCAACCATATACTCAACCTCTGCTGAGTTGAGTGGTCTAGATATTTGTTTACTACTATAGCAAGAAACTATTGTTGACCCAACAACGAATATATATTCCGATGTGCTCTTCTTGTATAATGGACTCCCCACCCAATCTACATCTATGAAACCTTGGAGCCTCACTCCATCAATCCTCCTGTACCATAAACCAAAATCTATTGGCCCTCTGATGTATTTGAGAACATGTTTTGTTGCTTTCTTGTGAAGCTTGGTAAGCTCCACCATAAAGTAGCTAAGATGATTAGCTACAAAACAAATATCATGCCTTGTGTTCACCAAGTACATGAAGGACCCCATAAACTAGTTGTAGATAGTGCCATCTGCTACCTCTCCTATAAAAGCCTCATCTTTCCTCTAGTTATTAGCTAGAGGAGTGTCCATGGGCTTGCAATCATGTATATGGAATCTATAAAGGATTTCAGAGGTGTACTTCCATTACCACCAAATATCTCTCCATCTCCTTGACACACCTCCAAACCAAGGAAGCAGTGCATCAAACCCATATCCTTCATCTCAAACTCTCTTGCAAGGTACTCCTTGTAAGATAGGATAAACCTCTCATCTCCTGTTAGTATCAAATCATCTACATATAGGAATAAGATGAGAACAATTCCATCTACCAAAATGTAGTAGAGATTGGCATCTGCTTCACTCATAATGAGGCCCAATCCACTTATATAGGAATCTATGTGAGTGTACTAAGCACGACGTGCCTGCTTGAGACCATAGAGGGATCTCTTGATTCTACACACATATGTCTCCCTATCAAATGTCTCATATCCCTTAGGCTACCAAATGTAGATCTCTTCCTAAACCACTTCATTGAGGAAGGTAGTCTTAACATCCATTTGGTGGATCTTCCACCTAAACTATGTTGCCAACGCTAGTATGCTCCTGATATAATAATATATTGCTACAAGGGAAAATGTATAATCATAATCAACTCCCTCTACTTGTGAGAATCATTTGGCCAAAAATTTGGCCTTTTACTTCTCAACACTACCATCAGCTGCATGTTTCACATTATACACCCACCTAGAGCTAACAACAAATTTTTCCTCAAGTCTAGGCACAACCTCCCAAGCATCATTCTTCATCATGGAGTCATAGTCCTCCACCATGGCATCTACCCACACCTGCTAGGAACCTACCTCACCAAATGAATAAGACTTAGAATCAATTAGTTATGTCATGAGTACCATATATTTGATATATGAGTCTGGTGATCTTGTCTGCCCACGTAAGGAGCTTAGATCTCCAACATGCTCCTAGGAATCCTCCAACAACCTTTCTACCTCCATGATTATCTTCATCCCTTCTATGGACGGCTCTATGTGAGTGGGTTCCTCCACTTGATCTTCTGTCTACACCCCCACATGTGGCTGCTCCATAACATCTTGTGGATTTGACTAGGGCTTCTCCTTTAAATATAGAAGCTCCTCCTCTGGTAGAATGCTCATCTCTCACACTAGAGAGATTCTCATGGCCTTATACTGATAAAATTTGATATTTCTCCTCATCACAGTCATCCTGAGTGAAGGCATATACACCCGGTAAATATAAGGTGTCTCTATGTATCCTACAAATATCCCCCTCTGTAGTAGGCCCCAACTTTTTCTTGATATCCTTCGAGAAATGGAAATAGATCAAAAATGCAAAACTGGTAGACATTTGGCTTCCTCCCAAATAAAGCCTCTTTAGGTGTGATCATTCTAAGAATTTTTCGAGCACTCATGTTCTGCAAATAAATAGCTGTATTGCATGCTTATGCCCACAAGTTTAGTGGCAGTCCCTAATCATGTGACATTGGTATTGCAACCCCTACAATGCTTATATTTTTTCTCTCTACCACCCAAATTGGTTGTGGGTTGTGAGGTGAAATAAAATCCGTTCTAATACCCTCATGGGCACATAAATATTTGAAGGCTTTAGACACATACTCTCCTCCATTATCACTTCTTAGAAATTTAATTTTTTGTCTAGTCTCATTTTCAACTAGGGCTTTGAATTCAAAAAAAATTGAATAAACCTCATCTTTCTTCTTCATAAAATAAATCCAACATTTACGGTGTTAGTGTCTATGAGTCACCAGTGATCAAATGTACTCTTTCCATGTGGTTGATAGGGTCATTAGGTCAAATTGTTATATTTTCAAATAAAATTTGATACCTCTTGGTTTTCAAATGGTCATTGTGTATTATCTATATCATTGCTACTCCCTCCACTTGTTCAAGGTCACCATCACCCATCATGGTCATGTCATCATTCCCTATCCTAGGTCATCAAAATAGTTAGTGTGTCACCATATAGGTCATGGTCTAGGACATACATTTGATGGTGATCATTATTAGTCATCAATATCTATTTAGGGAGTCATGTCATCCATTTGTTCATCATCATGGGAGTTAGTAATTAGGGAACAAAATAAATCAAAGTAACATTTCCTTTTGAAGAAATAATGATGCATGTCAAATCAGTCAATTATCATTTTCTCAAAAGTACACATGAGGTCATGTTTTCATCAAGCCAAAATCAAATTTTTGAGTTATAAAGGAGCAATAAATAATTTCAAGACTTCATTCTATCCTTCCAAAGCTTTAACATCTCCTCTCTACCATTTTAACACTTGCCACAACCATCATAAGTTCAAATTCCATCACCAATTGCTCAGTTTGTCAGTCTGTTGCATTTCTGGTAGGGTTGTTGTGATTTTGGTTTGAAGGTCAAAGGGAGCAAATAAATTGCTCATTTCTCACTCTACAAGCTTAAAATAATCTTTATCAAGTAATTAAAGCCTTCACCAACTTGTTGATGCAGTCATTTCTTTCAAAAAGTGATTAAATCCCTCTCCTAGGGTTTTGTTGTGCTTTTCATTTTATGGGATTTTGCTTTACTTGACAGAGGAATCCTTTTTCTTATAAACTTATACATCCCTAAAAACCATAATTGATCATTGCATAATCATTTCCCACACCAATTTCCCTCATTCCACCATTTTCCCCCAAAAACCCAAGGTTTTGCTGCACTTTTGCTGCATTTCTGGGTTGTGACTGTGTTTTCCACTTTTTACCCTTTCTTTCTCACCCATTCTAAGAAATTCCACCACTAATGTGTCCCTAACATCTATGCCTAGCTCCTAAAGTTTCCCTAGAATTTTCCCTAACTTCCTTCCCCTTCATCCCCTTCCCTAAACTTGCTATGTTTTTTCCCTGTTTTGTAGTTTAAATCCCTTATCCCCTCTCTTTTCAAACTAGGGTTTTCTGTTGAGTAAAGCCAAAAGCATGGCCAATGAAAGTAAGAAGTTCAAGGGGGGAGAGATCTCAAGATATGAGCCAACTCATATGCAAGAGATCAATGCATCAAAATTCATCAAAAGATCATTTGAGTAGGTAGGCTGCCTAGGGTTTTGTAAGAAAGTGCAGGAGGTGGGTTATAATCATGACCTAACAAGTTTATTTTCCATCAATTTCAAAAGAGATCATGTCACAATTGTAGGGGTGAACTTTATGGTGTCAATAGAGATCATAGCTTCAACAACTAGTATCCCTAACCAAGGTGAGATTTGGTTCAAGGGGATGGATTTAGACATAGAGAACTACAAAGTGTTTTTGAAACCACAATACAAGGAGTCTCCTTCTCATATTTTTCCCAGCAGAAAATTGTTCGACAAGTAAAACGCCTTGATGGGGATGATCATGAAGTACTTCACTTGCGAGGCTAGGTTTAGCATGTTATATCAATATCACATGACGTTGTTGACGCATTTCACTTCTCAAAAGCCCTTAAACCTACCTAATTACTTATGTAGAAGCTTGGTAAAAATGAGTAAGAAGGTTCAAACCAAGGGAAGAGATCATCAAGAAAGTTTATTTCATCATGCTCTAATAAAAGTCACAGTTCTCCATCAACTGGCACAGGTAAACATGTCATGGGAAGCATTCTTGAAGGTATCTTATCTCTTACTTGTCTCCCACCAGTCAAAGAGCCTAAATATTCCTACATCATCTAGGCCACAAAGGCCTGAACCATCAAGCATACCATCAGTGACAAAAACTCAGCCTAGAGCAGAAATTTCAAAAACATACAACAGAGGTAAGAGGTTAGTTTTTTCCCCTGAGATAGAAAAGGAGATGCCTAGTCCTAAACCTAGAACTAGGTCTCAAGCTAAAAGACTACCTAAGGAGGGTGTTAATGAAAAAGAAGTACAAATTGAAACCATGATAGAATTAACTAGAGATAGAGATGATTCACCTTTCCAACATCATAAACAGGTACCTTCGGAAATAGAGATGGATGACCTAGGAGAACAACATGGAGAAAAGGCAGGAGAAGACATAATCAAAGAGAAAGAGGCACATATTAGGGAGCTAAAAGATGACTTTCCAAAGCCAATTTCATGGTGTCTTTCTTGCAACAAGAGAATAGACAGTTGAAACTGAGCTTAATGCAACAGAGTAAATCACAAGAAGACCCTCCATCATCTAGCAAGGTAGCTGTTTTGGCAACAAAGGATAAAGGTAAAGTAGTCATTGATGTGGAGCATTTGGACGAGGATAACATTCAAGTGTAGCCAAGGAGACCTACAACCAGAGCCATGGCTAAGAAGGGACAAGAAGCATAAAATCCTTCTCATATTCAAACCCTAAAAACCTTAGATGACTCCATAGCTGCTGAAAATGAAGAGAATGAGGAGTATGGTTTTAGAAGTTGAATGTGCACCTAGAGAAACTACTAAAGAAGGAAATAAGAGACACTATCATGCAGAGGCATATGGCAACGCACTATTACACAAGAAACATGGTGTGCAAGATTAGGGTTAAGAACATGGAGAAGAATCTTAAGACCCTAAAGAAGCTTAAGAAGAGGGATAATCTTGATCTTTTGGCAGAGGCATCACTAGTTGTTTGAAGGCATGATAGAAATAAAGGTAACGAGACAAATTTTTGCAAATTTTTTAAATTTATAAGTTTTTCCTACACATATTCAAGTGTACCCTATAGAAACACAACGGTTACTTGTTGTGCTTTTTCTCAAAGGCTCAAAATGAATAATGGAAAGGATGAGGAGATAGATTTGGACTTGTATATGCTAGAAAGCTACTTGGGGTCACTTAATAGTTCATAAATTTTCAGAAAAACACCAAAAAGGACCTATTTTTCTTCTTTCTGTCACTATTTCATAGGACTCACTACGCTTCTGGATTATTTTTTTTCAAATCAGTTTTGAGGAGTCTTAATGATGGAGTTTGGGTGACTTAAAGGTCCTAGGGTGTAGAAGACATCTTAAAATATCTTCCTAGGTCATCAGCAATGTTCAAAACCACTTCAAGGTCATCAAAACATCAGCTCAAAGACTCAATGTGCTTCTACTAACACTCACTGCGCTTCTGAAGCATTTGCTACGTTTTTGGGGAGGAAGCCTTTTTCTACATTTTCATGTTGTAGAGTTGACTTTTCTTGATGTAGTTAGTTTCTAAATGATTTTACCTAATGTAGTTGAGTGTTTTAATGATGGTTAGAGTGAATATCTTGTAATTAAATGCTTTCAAAGCCAAACTCAAATCAGTTAGTTTAAAAAGGGAATTGGTTTCTAACCTCCCTAGTTTTTGGCAATGGTTAGAGAGGATTGTGTAATTAGTTCTTAGGAAGGAGGATTTGACCCCTAGGAGGGGGAATGTTGTTCTACATCTATATGTAGTTAGAATGAACTCACTGAGAGGGTTGGATAACGGAAGATCATACTTTTGAACTAGTGTACTTGATATTGGCAGAAATAATATACAGTTGCATCTATTTTTATGGGATTCTTGTGTTGTGATCAGTGACTTTGTTTTTCCTATGTTTTCTTATATATTTGATTATTATAAGCCATCTAATTACTTCTTATTCTTTATCTCATGAGTTTTAAATAGAAAGAATCATTTTAATGCTTCGTTTTGTTTGGGATTAGCATTCAATGTTTTCCTTTTGGAAAAGTGAATTCATGATTTTGCTCGCTTAAAATCCTACTATATTCTCCTCACCACACCACAATGACAAACCAATTTGTGCAACTGATTTCACCTACCTTTCCCCATCTTATGAATGCAACTGACCTTTAGACTTACTTGACCTAGTTCCTAAATCTAGTGCTCTCTATCTAACAAACCCTAATCAAACTTGTCAGGTAGTATAAATGAAAGAATTACACCAACATTTAATTTGTCAACCCAAGTAAGTAAAATTAGAGGCATAGCACAATATATGCTAGAATACGACCTTAGGGATCTATCAAATAAAAACCAAGCTTTTGCAAGAAATTCAAAAGAAGAACCATTCAAGAAAAAGCAACAAGACTTTTCGAAAATAAAGTAAACACACTCCGAGCATCTACTTCTGGCTCCTCTTCTGGGTTGATTTGACTCCTGTAGTAAGTCTTCCTCAGTTGTCTAGGGGACAAGAGAATGTAGGACCCATTCAAAAGAAATCGATTCAAGAAATAAAGAATGAAAAACCCTCTTAAAAGATTACTTCTATTATGCAAAGATGAAAAGCATGAAATAAAACATAAGGCAAGTTATTTCCAATTAATCTAATGGAATCATTGAAATCTTTTAAAAGATATCAAAATTATACTGCTTCTCTAGAAATGATTCAATAATCAAGTTTAAGGAAAGTGTGCATTTGTATTTGTTACAAGTTTTCCTTCCTGGACTAAATCATCGTTCCTGCACTGCAACAATGTGCTTGCACTAGAATGCTGTTCCTGTACTCAAATGATGTTCCTACACCGGAAGTATGTTCTATTCCTACATTGAGTATATTGGCCTGAAGTAGCAGTCAATTATGATGAAGGGATATAAGTTTTTAACCTTAAATCATTCCAATAATTCTTGTGAGAAATTCACTTGCCAATAAAACAATGTGATAATATTTCCTTGTGCTAATCCTAGAATTTAATTTTGAAAATTTCAATAAGGAATGTTTCTCTTAAAAGTGTAGGAATTAGTTTCACATTTAAAATAATAGTTTTAAGGCATTCATGAGTTTAATCAACCAGAATTCTTAGTAAACCATAATATCCTTTAGCCATAAAGAATGCTTAATGATATCATTAACTTCAAATGTCTAGAGAAATGGAATGAAATCGAAAATCAAATTGCTGAAAGGAAGAAGAAATGGAAATGAAATTGCATAAATATATTTAATCAAACTCAAACCATGCAAAATAAAATGCAGCAAAGGAAATTCTAAGATGTTTGGGGCAATAGACTGGCTGGTGGGCCCAACCACCTAGCTCGTTTCCTATGCAACAATTAAATCACAGTGCCAGCAGATTCAGAATGAAAACTGAGAATATAAATCGAATGCCAAAGTGAATTAATTCTGAAGTCCTGTTACATGGTTATTGAAAAAGCAACACTGGGCTCTAGTGGTCCCCTACAAGGATCATACCACTGGGCATGTAACTCCTCCTTCCCTACACAATCAGAATCGATCCATCTTCTCCAATGAAGTGCACTTTACAAAATACACTCTGCCATCCCTCACACCTACATAACTCCTCTCTTTTATATTATTTTTACATGCTAGTTTCCTTAGAAAACAAAATGGGGATTGAATCCCAACTGATTCTCATCAATATTATATCAGTACAACCATTTCCCTATTGAAAGAATGAAGATTTGATACGAATTTTCCAAATCTGGGCATTTTCTAGAATTTTGGAAACATTTGTACTTTTAACAAACTACCTCCAAAGAACACTTTGTATCTTCTTAACCATTACGAATATGGGAAAGTTGTTTGGATACAACCTATTTTTTTATGTTTACAACAATAACCTTTCTCATAATTTTCTGGTTCAGCTCCATTTCCTTGGAAATCGTGCTTGAAATTGACTATTTGGATACTAGTGAAATCTGAGATCCTAAAATTATGGAAAAACAGTCTCTTTTGATAAAACTATCTCAAAGACCATTATGTAACTTTTAGACCATTATGAATTTTAGAAATCTATTTAAGGCTTAGTCAATCTGCTATACTGGGACCAAAGCCCATGTTCTAGAATTTCTCTATTTGCCTTCACCTGCACAGAAAACGGGGTAGAAGTTGGCAGTGTGGAAATTGCTGCGAATTCATGGCTGAAGCATTAATTATTCCATAAATATAAGTCAACATGACCTAGGTGTATCTTGACTCATGTGGAAGTGTTCAAACAACATTTGAACAAAAACCTCTTTCATATTTTCCTAGAAATGTGTCAATGTATGAAATCCCCAAATTGGTGCAGGAATGTTGGTGTAGGAACTGCTGGTATATGAATGTTAGCATATGCCATAAAAGAGCCTAACATTAATGACATTTTCACATTAAATAATCTTCAAAGTAACAAAGCAAGAAGAGTTGATAAATCAACAACTATCAGCTCTAAATGCCTCTAAATAATAACTTAATAATATGTAAAATGAATAATAATGATTGTAGACACTTAGTATAGGCATAAAATTATTCAGTAAAATCATGAAAATCTAGAAAAAATGGAGGCTCAACTCTCCCCCACAATGACCTTCTTGCATGTCCTCATGCAAGTCGAATTATAAAATCATGGAAGAAGGCAGGGGGAACGTTTAAAGATCAAACTATGCTTGCTAACAAAAGTGTTAGCAAAAATCTTAGCAAGGAAATATTAAAATTTCATGGTATGCCATCAATTTTAAAGCATTCATTAAGTATGCAACATCAGTATTACTGTACCAACTAAAACCATGTTACAATGCTTATGAAGGTATCGAGTGCACGAATGATAAAATTGCAACAAGATAAGGTAAAGGAAAGCAATGCTTTGTACCAGAGATTATGGAAAAATAGTACTGCACCTTTATGATAGACATCACATACCTACTCCTGTTTCAAATGAACTCCTTGCTTTTCATATATTTTAGAGCTCTTATTTCTTCCCAAAGTCTTATTAACATTCATGATCAAAAAAATCAAATGTTTGTTGAAAAGGTGCAATTTCAAAAAGAATACCACAAGATTCATGCATCTACTATAAAAATCCTGTACCTAGGTCATGTAGTGATTATTTAGAGGCAGCCACAATCAACACACATTGTTTTCCACCAACACCTAGTGAGTAATCATCAATGAGCAATTCATCACTCTAAATACCATAAATAGTTGAAGTGAGTTATGATACTAGAAAAGGGAAATAAAAATAGAACAAGATTTCACCTTCTTGGACCAATTAGCAAACATTCTAAATTTTGTTGTCATTCAAATGCAAAACTCAATTTCTCCTTAATCAATACAAAGAATTACCTCCACTAAGGGTACCACATCATTAAATATTCCTAATTTTTGAAAGATAGAACTCAAAGCATCATGCTCAAATCATCTTAAAACCATTTTCTAAGAAATAAAATGATGAGTTTTAGGGAAAGAGAAGGATATCCAAGTAAATATTAGTATGCGATTAACTTTAATACCACAAACATGGCCTTGCTGCCCGCAGGTGTCTATAACCTCGGCAGGGATGTCTTTTAACCCAATGAAATGCTGGTGTCCCACTAACTAGACATAGATTCATATTTATATTATTTAATTTTAAAAATTAGATGAAGGCCACTATCCTGGCTTAGTAACCAACTGATGGCAGTGCCACTCACAAGAAGTAACACATATGAACAGGCCGGCTCGTGATGAGACCTCCTATCTTCTAGCTTTTCGGTTGAGGGCCATTACTCTGGCTTGGTGAGTAGCACAGTAATGTCATGCATGTTAGGTCTCATGATCGTGGTAGGTTAGCTCATCACAAGACCTCCTATCCTCCCCTAAATATTTTTGTGAACTTTGATTGTAATTAAATTAAAAAATTACTTAATAAGTGGGGAGGAAAATATACTCCTTAAGAGTACGCGATGGCCTGAAAAGTTTTTAATGACTAATCATTACTGGTTAGTTCCTGTACCCTAAATACTTATTAAAAATATCCCAGATAATGACTAAAAGATTCTTTAAGTTAATAATGCTAGTTTTCTCATGAATAGCTTATTATGATCTTTACAAGAGTGGTCCACTGTAGGGCACTCCCCAATAGTACCTTCTAAGGGAAACTGAAAATATATATCTCATATGACAACTTCATTAGAATGGTTAATGATGGTTAATTTTGCAAAATCATGAGGTATTAGAGTGAATCATACTCGACAAGATTTGTCACAGGTGTGTGTGTTAAAAACCAATGCAGATCAAAATGAGTTTCAGTGGCTATGATTTAAAAATCAAAATCCCAATTGCATTGTTGTAACAACTTTATTCATGGCATTTCTTTATTCTTCTACCATACTCTACCCTAAGAAGCGAAAGATTCCCTTCTAAGTATAGGAGGACTTCTAGTGCAACCCAGTGCACAACAAGAGGATACTCATATTCATGTTCAAATTTAGAAAGTATATGCGAGAAAATACCAGAACATGAGGTACCAACTGCATTAACTGATGTGATGCTACAAATTGTTGAATGATAAGGGAGGGATGAATACTGACAGTCATATGAAAATATGATTCTATGAGATCCATATACTCTTGGTCATTTGATTCATGGGAAACATCTGGTGCATCATGAAAATCTTCCAATTTTCTTTGTTCATCCTCTAAAGTGCAGGTTGGATTAGGTTGGTGTTCTTCAATATCTACTTCGGATGGCTTCTCCTCATCAAGCATGATCCTTAGCTTCGTGGTATCCCTGGGAAGATCTTCTAGTTCTGCATGATTCTCTTCTTCTAGAGGAGTAGAAAAACTTCTAATTGATGCCAATATGTGTTCTTTCTGTGAAGCAGAGACCCCAGCTTCTGTCAGAATTTGAGATAGTTCTTTAAATAGCATCACACTTCCTGGCATTTTCCTGCTAGATGTAAAATATTGTCATCACTTGGATTGAGATCCGAGGGTTATTTTAGCACTTTAAAAGCTCAAAAGCTCAATTGCAGTAAAAAGAACAAACCAAGATTGTAAACTAAGGAAATCACACTTGTGGAAATTAAATAACCTTTATTGTAGAAAAAAAAGTAACACACTTTGCAGTAAAAGAAATTTCTCATAAAAAACTCAATTGCAGTAAATCAAGCATCACACTTTGCAAAAAGAAAAATTACTCATAAAAACTAAGTTGTAGTAAAAGAAAAAAATCAGGAATCACACTTTGCAGTAAAGGAAATCACTCATTTGCAGAAAGGAAAACCTAGCTTGTGAGCTCTCTAGGAATGTTATCTAGTATGCTTCAGCAAGAAAGGGGAATCTGGTTAATCTAGAAATTCAATTGTGAGGGAAAGGGAAAAGGATGACAATTCGTTGAGGCCTTATCCTGTAATACCTCCCCGATAATGATGCCAAAATGTCGGGCAATATGGAATTTGTATCTACGGATAAGCACATTTTCCCTAAGTGGGTAGCTACACTTAGAACAATAGAAAGAAAGTAGTTTAACCTTTTCCTATAGTAGATAGTTGAGATGAAGGAACTTACTTGTAGTATTTCACTTCCTTGATCTCCTTTGGATTGCTCCCGTCGCTCCCACTTGAACTGAATCTACTCAATTGGTACCTATGTCAACAAAAACAAAAACAACGAAGATCAAAGCATACATGATCTATCTACTATAAAGCAATGGAATTGAAGACATTGAAACACATAATCATCATAGATATGAACAATAATATGAGAAAAGGAATAAACAACTTTATTGTTGTAGAAGGAAGAGTTTCACCCAATACAGTTCGATCCTGTATGACTCATCTAGCTTCAGTCCAACCCTCGTCACATCAAAAGCACGCCAATCCAGCATCATAACATTTCCTGACATGAACTCAAATCTCAAACCAACATAATTTCTCTACAATCTTCACATTCTAGCCCCCTGATCACTATGATGAGTGCTCAATTTATGGGGAAATGGAGGTGGTTTTGTAATAAATGAGGGTATTGAATGGCCTTCCAAAATTGGATTTAGTTTCCATGGAGCAAGGGATGAGAAGATAGGAGGTTAATTGATCCATAGCCTATCCAAATTCGAGCTCATAAGATGAGATAAGGGATGGGATCCTTCTAGGACGATCTAGAATCAAGTAATATTCCCATAGCCCTATGCAAATTTCGCTCATTCTCGTCCAATGCAGGTCAAAGAGGGCCTAAGTGCACTGTAGTGTAGGCCTGAATGGGCCTGCCTGCTCTGCAGTACAGTTACCCCTGACCAAGGTTGTGCTTGTGTCCCAAGGAGGCATTTCAAAAGGGTTTCAAGATAGGAAACTTTCATGGATGGAAGCATTCAATTTGATGACTTGTATAGGGCATGTAACAACTGAATTAGGGTTTGATGAGCCCTAATTGTATTGATCTAAATGTCGGGAGTGATGTGCCCAAATAGACCTGTAACAATTGCACCCTAAAGCATGAAGTCGAAGATGATAATGTCGAGTGATATGCTTTATGATGTGTTGAGGAGGATCTGAAGTGGACAATGACCTGCATCAATTACAATACATAATATCATGATATCTTTGAATTTTTCATGAATTGCTGAGGGAAGGCATACCCATACTCAACATATAAACTTTTCATTACATGTACATAGATCAGATAGTAATCTACAGATATAGACGCATAATAGGATGAGAATTTGTGTAAAGCCATCATATAGATGATTTAGTACTCTCCTGAAATCGCAGCTTGGATGGATGAAACTAGATCCGGGGTCTTCTATCTCGTCCAATCGTTCGCTCAAGTACGAGTCTAACCATGTGAAAATGTGATCTGAAGTCGAACATGGGAAGACACCATCAGATTACCAGCCAATGATGTAATTTGTTAATAGATGTGAGAGAAATCACTGATAATGATAATGATTCTCAAGGTACTGTAGTACATTCTGCATGGTGTGAATAGATGTTTTAATGTCGAACACCATACAAAGTCTTTCGGTTGAAGGCCTATGATGTCAACCTGTCACCGGAAGTGAGAAACCTACCATTGATGTATGCAAGCCTCAAGGTATCGGAAGGGTGTGATCCTATTCAACTATTGATGTGAATTGAAAATTTATTTTTACATATGTCGTAAATGTCTGTTTAACACATATTTTTCTAAAGAATCAGTCAATGTGTTAAAGGTCCTACAAATGTGTTGATATTGAATGTAATCAAAATGTCTTTCCAAGAGACAAATTCTAAGGAACATACGATAAATAGTTGGATTTTGAACGATATAAAAATTTGTAAGTTGCAGTATGACAAGTTGTGAGTCCAGCCTAATGATGATTCAGCGAATGCCAAGTGAAATTGCATCAGAGAGGAGTTTGATCAATGCGCTATACTCAATGATATTGTTTGTAGAACAACTGATACAAATCCCTTGAAAACTCACTAACTCGCCACTTGGAGCGAATATGGCCCATGTTGCAGAAGATAGGTTCTATGTACTAGGACTAGCACCATCGACATAACCAAAAAATGGTTCCAAAGATTCCGACATATACAAAAGTGCAAAGTGGATTACTTAATCACATAAAACTCTAAAAGTCACATTGTGACACACACACAAACAAAGCATATATACAATGTTTTTTACTATGCAAAATCAAGCATATTAACATTTCAAACACAACCCGTTTCGGGGCTGTGACAATGGAATTCCATCATAATCAACTAACTCATAAGCGCCTTTTGCGAAAACACGCTTGACAATATAGGGGCCTATCCATAATGGTTCAAATTTCCTTGCTCCTAATTTATCAGCTTCCTGATCATAAAGCAAGACTAGGTCTCCTTCTGAGAAAATGTGAGGCTTGACATTTCAGTCATATTGTGCTTTAATTCATTTGTTATGTGGTTCATTGGCCAATGCGGCTTCATGACATGTTTCATCTAGATGGATGAGTTCTAAGAAACATGCTTCTTCATCAGAAGTGTCAGGTAACAGGTCAATTGCAAGTTTCAATGATGAAATTTCACATTGTACGGTTAAGATTGCTTCCAGACCATACACCAATTGGAAAGGTGTGAATCCAGTTGCATTTCTCACCGAGGTTCGGTAAACCCACAACGCTGAGTATGGGATTAAATGCCAGTTTCGTTTATGAATTCCTGTCGTACATTGAAGCATTCACTTAAGGATTTTGTTGATGGCTTCAACTTGTCCATTAGCTTACGGATAATAAGGAGTATAACTATCATGTTAGAGTCCTAACTTGGCAATCAATTCAGTCATCATATGGTTGAAAAAATGCGAACCATGATCTGTAACTAGAGCTTGTGGTACAAAAAACCGTGCAACCACATGGTTGAAGAAAAAAAGAGCAGTCATCTCACCACTGTTGTTTAATGTAGGTATGGCCTCGGCCCATTTCATAAAATAGTCCACGATGACAATAATATACCCATGCCCCCCAGCCGAGGTAGGGTTACATGTCATGAAATCAATGCCCCATTTTTGTTATATGGAATTTTCATCTACAGATAAACACATTTTCCCTAGGTGGGTAGCTACACCTAGAACAACAGAAAGACAGTAGTTTAACCTTTTCCTATAGTAGATAGATGAGATAAAGGAACTTACTTGTAGTCTTTCACTTCCTTAATCCCCTTTGAATTACTCCCGTCGCTCCCACTTGAACTGAATCCGCTCAATAGGTACCTGTGTCAACAGAAACAGAAAAAACAATGATCAAAGAATACATGATCTATCTACTATAAATCAATGGAATCGAGGACATTGAAACACATAATCATCATAGATATGAACAAGAATATGAGAAAAGGAATAAACACTTTATTAATGTAGAAGGAAGAGTTTCACCCAATGTGGTTCGATCCCATGTCACTCCTCTAGCTTTAGTCCAACCCTTGTCACACCAAAAGCACACCAATACAAAAACATAACATTGCTTGACATGAACTCAAATCTCAAACCAATAGAATTTCTCTACAATCTTCAGATTCTAGCCCCTTGATCACTATGATGAGTGCTCAATTTATAGGAAATGGAGGTGGTTTTGTCATAAATTAGGGTATTGAATGGCCTTCAAAACTTAGAGTTAGTTTCCATGGAGAAAGGGATGAGAGGATAAGAGGTTAATGGATCCTTAGCTTATCCAATTTCGATCTCATAGGAGGAGATAAGAGATGGGATCCTTCTAGAATGATCTAGAATCAAGGAATATTCCCAGAACCCTACGTAAATTTCGCTCATTCTTACCAACACAGTTCAAAGAGGGCCTAAATGCACTACAGTGTAGGCCTGAATGGGCCTGCCTGCTCTGCAGCACAGTTATCCCTAACCAAGGCTGCGCTGGTGTCCCAAGGAGGCATTTCAATAGGGTCTTAGGCTAGGAAACTTTCATGGATAGAAGCATTCAATGTGATGACTTGTCTAGGGCATGTAACCACTAAATTAGGGTTTGATGAGCCATAATTGTACTGATCTGAATGTTGAGAGCGATGTGCGCAAATAGACCTGTAACAGTTTTCCCCTAAAGCATGAAGTTGAAAATGATAATGTTGAGTGATATGCTTTACAATGTGACAGGGCGGATCTGAAGCGGACGGTGACCTGCATCGATTACAATAAATAATATCATAATATTCTGAACTTTTCATGAATTGCTAAGGGAAGGCATACCCATGCTCAACATATAAAATTTTGATTACATGTACATATATAATCATCTACAGATATAGACCCATGATAGGATGACCATCCATGTAAAGCCATTGTACAGATAATTTAGTACTCTCCTGAAATTGCAGCCCGGATGGATGAAACTAGATTCAGGGTCTTCTATCTTATCCAATCGTTTGCTCAAGTACAAGTCTAACCATGTGAATATGTGACCTGAAGTCGAACATGGGAAGACACCGTATGATTACCAGCCAATAATGTAAGCCATTAACAGATGTGAGAGAGATCGCCGATAATGATAATGATTCTCAAGGTACTGCAGTACACTCTACATGGTGTGAATAAAGGTTTTGATGTCAAACACCATACAAAGTCTTTCGGTCAAAGGCCAGTGATGTCAACCTTTCACCAGAAGTGAGAAACGTGCCATTGATGTATGCAAGCCTCAAGGTAAAGGAAGGGTGTTTCTAAGTCAACTTCCTAGATAGTGCTGATGTTGACAAGAAGCGACTCGTAGTAGGAGGGCCTTGATGTATCCCCCATCAATGAAATGAAATGAGTGTAATGATTTTGAAGACAAAATTTGACTGACAACAGAAGGTTTAGGAATGGCGGTCATGAAAATGAAGGTTTATGAGTATTACAAAGGATGAATTTTACTGAGTGACTTCTCTTGAACATGTCGGCGACTGTGAATGAATTGGCAACATTGAACCAAAACCAAAGTGATGGATGGTGTGATAGACCATAGGTATGATAACCATCAAGCAGATAACCCAGCCCAAATAGTCACAGAGATGAAGTGAAAGTGTCATGTTCAAGAGCGACTTGCTACCATAAAATGATTTATCCCTTTTCCGATTTTCCCCAGTCATTTATGACTAGTACCTCTTTATTTTTTAACAAGCTTGAGGAGTATAACATATTCTTGTAGTATAATTCCACCCTTCGAGTGAATCCATCTCTATGTGATGTTTTAAAGAGCCTAGCGAAGGTGAAACTCGGTCTTGTCATGATGGACAAGTTTGTCACTATTTGATGTTTTAACGAGTTTAACGACAATGAGAACTCGGTCCTTTTCATGTTTAGAGAGTTTTAAAATGGACAAAAAGAAAACTCCACAAGTTCTTTTTCGTAAATTTGTCTCAAAAGTCCGAAAAAGCGTAAAATAATACAATAGAGAACCTATTTACCATGTTCGATCAACGTATTCCTTTTTCGTAAGTAATCTATCTCAGTCTAGAAAAGGGTTAAACTTATACTGAGTAGATGTTGTTTCCAATCCGTTTACGAGCTAAAAAGGACAAACGCTTGACAATCTTTTCGTGTTTAAAGAGTCTGAAAAGAGCTTGAAATCAAACCCCATATTTTTATTTTCTTTTAACAAGTAGAAAAGGAAAATGCTCGGCAATCTTTTCATGTTTCAAGAGTCTGAAAAGAGCTTAAAGAGGACTCTACTTAGAGGAATGAGTGGTGTCTAGGATAGACACTGGTTTCGGTGATGTTGGAACTTTTCAAAACACGTTGATTTATGTGAAGAGGATGGCTAATAAGACCACTCATTGCAACTGTTCCTCAAAAAGGGTAAAAAAAACCAAGTGAAAGCGTATGATCGGCCAAGCAGATAGTGACGATGGAAGGAGAAAAACCAAGGCTCATCTGATGGAAGAGGCTAATAGAATGGAAATCACGAGGGTTAAAATGGAAATGGGCTCATTTTTACACAAGTTTGAACCGTAGGGGACTATGGTTGGATTCAGTTTCATGTTTACATAAGCTTGAAATGAAAAGCTATGCATGAGATTGGTTTACATGCCCCCAACATGATCAACTAGTTCCAGTGATGTTGGAACTTCTCAAAACATGTTGATTTATGTGAAGAGGCTGGCTAATAAGACCACCCATTGCAACTGTTCCTCAAAAAGGGTAAAGAAACCAAGTGAAAGCGTATGTTCGGCTAAGCAGATAATGATGATGGAAGGAGAAAAACTAAGGCTCATCTGACGGAAGAGGCTAATAGAATGGCAATCATGAGGGTTAAAATGGAAATGGGTTCATTTTTACACAAGCTTGAACCATAAGGAACTATGCTTGGATTCAGTTTCATGTTTACACAAGCTTGAAATGAAAAACTATGTTTGGATTCAGTTTCATGTTTACACAATCTTGAAATGAAAAACTATGCTTGAGATTGGTTTACATACCCCCAGCATGATGACTCGATACCTACACCTAGAACAATAGAAATAAAGTAGTTTAACATTTTCCTATAGTAGATAGATGAGATAAAGGAGCTTACTTGTAGTCTTTTACTTCCTTAATTCCCTTTGAATTTTCCCATCGCTCCCACTTGAATTGAATCTGCTCAATAGGTACCTGTGTCAACAGAAATAGAAACAACAACAATCAAAGCACACATGATCTATCTACTATAAATCAATGGAATCGAAGACATTGAAACACATAATCATCATAGATATGAACAAGAATATGAGAAAAGGAATAAACACTTTATTAATGTAGAGGGAATAGTTTCACCCAATGTGGTTCGATCCCATGTCACTCCACCAGCTTTAGTCCAACCCTCACCACACCAAAAGCACACCAATCCAGCAACATAACATTTCTTGACATGAAATCAAATCTCAAACCAACATAATTTCTCTACAATCTTCAGATTCTGACCCCTTGATCACTATGATGAGTGCTCGATTTATAGGAAATGGAGGTGGCTTTGTCATGAATGAGGGTATTGAATGGCCTTCCAAACTTGGAGTTAGTTTCCATGGAGCAAGGGATGAGAGGGTAGGAGGTTAATGTATCCTTAGCCTATCCAATTTCGATCTCATAGGAGGAGATAAGAGATGGGATCCTTCTCAAATGATATAGAATCAAGGAATATTCCAAGAACCCTATGGAAATTTTTCTCATTCTCACCCAGCACAGGTCAAAGAGGGCCTAAATGCACTGTAGTGCAGGCTTGAATGGGCCTGCCTACTCTGCAGCACAGTTATCCCTGACCAAGGCCGCGCTGGTGTCCCAAGGAGGCATTTCAACAGGGTCTTAGGCTAGGAAACTTTCAAGGATGGAAGCATTCAATGTGATGACTTGTCTAGGGAATGTAACAACTAAATTAGGGTTTGATGAACCCTAATTGTACTGATCCAAATGTTGAGAGCGATGTGCCCAAACAGACTTGTAACAATTCCCCCCTAAAGCATGAAGTCGAAAATGATAATGTTGAGTGATATGCTTTACGATGTGACGGGGAGGATCTAAAGCGGATAGTGACCTACATAGATTACAATACATAATATCATGATCTTCTGAACTTTTCATGAATTGTTGAGGGAAGGCATACCCATGCTCAACATATAAACTTTTCATTACATGTACATATATAATCATCTACAGATATAGACCCATGATAGGATGACCATCCGTGTAAAGCCATTGTACAGATGATTTAGTACTCTCCTGAAATCGTAGCTCGGAAGGATGAAACTAGATCTAGGGTCTTCTATCTCATCCAATCATTTGCTCAAGTATGAGTCTAACCATGTGAATATGTGACCTGAAGTCAAACATGGGAAGACACCGTCTGATTACCAGCCAATAATGTAAGCCATTAACAGATGGGAGAGATATTGCTGATAATGATAATGATTCTCAAGGTACTGTAGTACATTCTACATTGTCTGAATAGATGTTTTGATGCCAAACACCATACAAATTCTTTCGGTCGAAGGCCAGTGATGTCAACCTTTCACCGGAAGCGAGAAACTTGCCATTGATGTATGCAAGCCTCAAGGTACTGGAAGGGTGTTTGTAAGTAAACTTCCTGGATAATGTGCTGATGTTGACAAGAAGCGACTTGTCGTAGGAGGGCCTTCATGTATCCCCCATCAATGACATGAAATGAGTGTAATGATTTTAAAGACAGAATTTGACTAATGACACAAGGTTCAGGAATGGCTGTCATGAAAATGAAGGTTTATGAGTATTGCAAAGGAAGAATTTTACTGAGTGACTTCTCTTGAACATGTTGACGATACTGAATGAATTGGCAGCATTGACCCAAATCCAAAGTGATGGATGGTGTGATAAACCATAGCTATGATAACCATCAAGTAGATAACCCAACCCAGATGGTCATAGAGATGAAGTGAAAGTGTCATGTTCAAGAGCGACTTGCTACCATAAAGTGATTTATCCCTTTTCACATTTTCCCCTGCCATTGCTGACCAGTACCTATTTTTTTTAACAAGCTTGGGGAGGATAACATATGCTTGTAGTATAATTCCACCCTTCATGTGAATGCATCACTATGTGATGTTTTAACAAGCCTAGTGAAGGTGAAACTCGGTCTTATCATGATAGACAAGTTTGTCGCTATTTGATGTTTTAACGAGTTTAACGACAATGAGAAGTTGGTCCTTTTCATGTTTAGAGAGTTTGAAAAGGGACAAAAAGAAAACTCCACAAGTTCTTTTTCATAAATTTGTCTCTCAAGTCCGAAAAAGTGTAAAATAATACGAGAGAGAACTTATTGACCATGTTCAATCAACGTATTCCTTTTTCGTAAGTAATCTATCTCAGTCTGGAAAAGGGTTAAACTTATACTGAGTAGATGTTGTTTCCAATCCGTTTACAAGCTGAAAGGGACAAGCGCTCAACAATATTTTCATGTTTAAAGAGTTGGAAAAGAGCTTGAAAGCAGACCCCTTGTTTTTATTTTCTTTTAACGAGTCAAAAAGGAAAATACTCAGCAATCTTTTCATGTTTCAAGAGTCTAAAAAGATATTAAATAGGACTCTACTTAGAGGAACGAGTGGTGTCTATGATAGCAACTGGTTCTGGTGATGTTGGAACTTCTCAAAACATGTTTATTTATGTGAAGAGGTTGGCTAATAAGACCAATCATTGCAACTGTTCCACAAAACAGGTAAAGCAACCAAGTGAAAGCGTATGATCAACCAAGCATATAGTGATGATGGAAGGAGAAAAACCAAGGCTCATTTAATGGAAGAGGTTGATATAATGGAAATCATGAGGATTAAAATGGAAATGGGTTCATTTTTACACAAGCTTGAACCATAAGGAACTATGCTTGGATTCAGTTTCATGTTTACACAAGCTTGAAACATAAAACTATGCTTGGATTTAGTTTCATGTTTACACAAGCTTGAAATGAGAAACTATGCTTGAGAATGGTTTACATGCCCCCAGAATGATGACTCGATTCTAGGCGCATACCCCCCAAACTTCATTACATTCACCTAAGTAGACTACTCGTGGCTATCAGGTGGATTAAATGAAGGTTCATTTATGAGATCAGGTGAAAGACTCGACTGGGATTTCACGAGATCTAATCAAAGACTCGACTTGGAACTTTGCTCCAGGGGACCTTGTTTTTTTTTTAATGAGCTTGACATATGACAAGGAACTCTACTCAGATTCCTTGTTTCATTTTTTAACGAGCTTGAGACAAGACAAGGAACTATGCTCTGCGACCTGTTTCATTTTTTAATGAGGATGACACAGTAAAAGAACTATCCTCATATTCCTTGTTACATTTTTTAATGAGATTGACACAAGACAAGGAACTATGCTCATGTTCCTTGTTTCATTTTTTAACAAGCTTGACACAAGACAAGGAACTATGCTCATACCCTTTGTTTCATTTTTTAACGAGGTTGACATAAGACCAGAAGCTATCCTCATGTTCCTTGATCCCAAACCATAAGAGTTCATGACTTCCAAGAGGTTCTCATCAGATGGGAGAACAATGCTCTGGAAGGGATACATAGCAAGGAATCCATTAGAGATATCTAGTTCCAATGCCCCCAGTACATAATGCACAACATCATGGAATTGATTTTCAGTTGATGTAGGCATGGAATGGGTTGCCACATAATTGAACCATGGCGGGAAAGATACCATTGGGACAAAAGGACCATTTAGGGAAGATGGTTGACTGGAAGCCATATTTGGACCAGAAAATGAAAGATGGTCAATGGTGACAATTCTGCCTTCATGCAGGAAACACATCACTCGAAAGAGTGTTGAAATAATAGCTCCCATGTCATAAGCATAGTCATGCCCAAGAAGTAAATTGTAATCTAAAGGGCCTGGGACTACCATCACATTGAGATAAACAATTTTTCCTCCCAAAGTAATAGGAAACGGAGGAAGGATCCCTAATGGTTGACTGGTTCCTCTATTAAAAGCCAATAGATTCTAGGTAACAGGCACAAGTGGCAGAGAACCACGCATTTGCCAAGTAGTGGAGGAAATGATACTCATAGATGCACCTTCATCTATAATAGTGCCAGATCCAATCATATTATAAACCTGTACTATGATCTAGAAAGGCGCATAAGAAGGAAGACGAAATCCTGCCAGTCAATTCCAATCAAAGGAAGTGACTAGACTACTTGAAGGGGGTACCATAAGAATGGGAGAATTACCCCCTTGAGTTACGCGAATGGGAGGATTTTCCTCCTGTCTTGATGGAACGGGAGGGTTGCCTCCAAGCTCATTGGAATGTAAAGAAATGAAAAGAACCTGAGTGGTATCATACTCATTCCCTACGGGAAAGTTATGATTAACTGAAGGTGAAATTGGGTCAACTGTTTCCTCGACCTATGATTGGACAGGTATAGACTCATGGGATTCACATTTAGAGAGAGTGGGTTTAACCGACGGTTGATTTCGGTCAGTCACTTCATTAACTAGTGAAGGATTAAGGGAGAGTCTCTTGTAATGAGATGGGAGTCACTGCGAAGAAGCAGGAGGGTTATCCAACACTTTTTGGGCTTCATCCAGATAGGGACAAAGGTGAATGGGGTGATTCCCTTCACATAACCTATAGGAAAACTTAACTTTACCCTTCTTTCCATGAAATTTACTACCACTAGTTGATGGTGTGTCACCAGCATGATCTCCAGAAGTTGATGACATAGGATGATGTGAATGAGAAGTTCATTCTTCTAAGATCTAAGGATACCATAACAATTTTGAAGAATATGGTCTCCCATACAAAGTTTTCAAGGATGTCGAAGTTTGTGAGGCTTATCGGATGGTTTCTCATCAGAAGTTGCATTCAGAACAATGGTTGCTTGGTTGCCCCCTACTGAATTTTCTTCTTCTTCCCTTTCTTATTCTTCTTATCCACCTGGTTACTAGTGTTAATACTTTCACTAGGCGAAGAGGAAGAAGGGGAGGAAGAAACAACCGATGAAGAAGGTAAAGGGTCAACTTTAGGATCAACTAGAGTTTGATTTTGTCCAGGTGGAGGAGTACTCGATTGTGGAGAAATCACAACATTTTGAAACAAGGAGGTTGAAAACAACCATACTGGCAAGCCAATGGTAAATCTCGAAAGGGATAATGTAGCCATATATGGAGCACCAATATTTCGGAAAGGAGGAAAAGGACTAGGATTCCAATCAAATGGAATTCCTTGATCAGTGGACTCCGCCATATGTCTCAACCTAAGATCAACTAAGGAGTGACGTGGAGGATGTTATCCGCAGTCAATTAGTTTTATTTTAATCAAAATAACATAAAAAAACAAAAGAGGGATAATCTAGGCAAAAGGATTACCAGGTAACTGTGAATTGCAATATACTGCCTCAGTAAACCAAGGACTTAACATACATGCAGGCAATATCCCCGAATGTTATGTTTAGTGTATCACAGTGTACAAGGTAGCCAACTCGGTTACCTAAGGATGGATAGCAACCTAATGTAGTCCTCCCATATATACTTGAAAGTATGTGGAGGCCCAATCCGTGTTAGCGCTGTCTAATGTGAAATCGCAAAGTGAGAGCATTCCATTATACTTTTCGTACTATAACACCACCTATATACCCGAATGTACATGGATGAGCTACGATATACTTACGTATGTGGAATGACGTATCATACTCGGAATGTATTGCAGACAAATAATGACAGCTGCTATGTTTTAGGACGTCGAAACATGTCTCTAGCCTAGAACCTCTAAATGTTATGCGTTAAGTTACAATGCTCCATTAGGTTAATTGAGATAACTTTTAAGTTAATCTTCTGAAGAATTTTCCTTTCAAGGTTCACCAAGTGATGTATGTTTGCAATTCCTAGAATACAACTAACATGAGAAATATTCTTTCATTCAATTAACAATGAAAACCATAGCTAGTAAGTGATAAAGCAATCAGATCTTTGACAAAGAGAAAAGAGCACACCTAATGAAATTTCCCTAGCTATTCCCATCAAGCATTCACAAACTACAATATGTACAATGAAAGTTTTTCTTTTCATTCCCTTTAGAGTTTAGATGAACAAAAAGGAACTAGATGCACAAACGATCAATCAATGCTTTTCATAAGAAACAAATACTTTACGACAGTTTCTTTTTCAAAGAAATGAATACTTTACGACAAATATTTTTTAGAAAAGTAAAGACTAATCAATGTAAGATAACATTGACAATGAATTGATAATGATAAAGAAATCTCTTAAGAAACACTAAAAAATCAAGGTCAAATTAGGGCTAGGAGAGGAAATGCAAATTGATTTCAGAGGCATAAAAAACTTTGATCTTTCAGCAAACAACATCAGAAACAACTTTAGAAAAATCAAGCAAAAGATGGGTGTTTTAGCTTGAGAGGGACTAGCGCAGGTCTGAGTGGGAGACACTGCACTGCAAAGAACTGTCTCTAAGCCAAGGGTGCACTGCAGTGCACAGTCCCCTGACCAAGGGTGCACTGGTACCAGCACATTCCTAGAATAGGCATTCTAGTGCAAAATTCGACCAAAAAAGCTTCGAAATGATTGAAAAGAGATCAATGAAGTCAAGTAAAGTCTACTAGGATGTAATATGATAAGGGAAAACTACCAATAATGATGGTTGTTCCCCAGTGGAGTCACCAATTCGTTATATGGAATTTGCATCTACGGATAAACACATTTTCCCTAGGTGGGTAGCTACACCTAGAACAACAAAAGGAAAGTAGTTTAACCTTTTCGTATAGTAAATAGATGAGATAAAGGAACTTACTTGTAGTGTTTCACTTCCTTAATCCCCTTTGAATTTCTCCCATCACTCCCACTTGAAATGAATCTTCTCAATAGGTATCTGTGTCAACAGAAACAGAAACAACAATGATCAAAGCATACATGATCTATCTACTATAAATCAATGGAATCGAAGACATTGAAACACATAATCATCATAGATATGAAAAAGAATATGAGAAAAGGAATAAACACTTTATTAATGTAGAAGGAAGAGTTTCACCCAATGCAGTTCGATCCCATGTCACTCCTCCAGCTTCAGTCCAACCCTCATCACAACAAAAGTAGACCAATCTAGTAGCATAACATTGCTTGACATGAATTCAAATCTCAAACCAATAGAATTTATCTACAATCTTCATATTCTAGCCCCTTGATCACTATGATGAGTTCTCAATTCATAGGAAATGGAGGTGGTTTTGTCATAAATGAGGGTATTGAATGGCCTTTGAAACTTGGAGTTAGTTTCCATAGAGCAAGGGATGAGAGGATAGGAGGTTATTGGATCCTTAGCCTATCCAATTTCGAGCTCATAGGAGGATATAAGAGGTGGGATCCTTCTAGAATGATCTAGAATCAAGGAATATTCCTAGAACTCTATGCAAATTTTGCTCATTCTCACCTAACGCAGGTCAAAAAGGGCCTAAGTGCACTGCAGTGCAGGCTTGAATGGGCTTCCCTGCTCTGCAGCGTAGTTACCCTTGACCAAGGCTGCCCTGGTGTCCCAAGGAGGCATCTCAGCACGGTCTTAGGCTAGGAAACTTTCATGGATGGAAGCATTCAATGTGAGGACTTGTCTAGGGCATGTAACAACTGAATTAAGGTTTGATGAGCCCTAATTGTACTGATCTGAATGTCGGGAGTGATGTGCCCAAATAGACCTGTAAAAATTTTGAAAATGATCCAACAACGATGATAAGATGCAGTGGTGCGGGTGGTAATCGAGTTTCCCGGTCAAAAATTTGGCATGCATGACAACTTCTGACAGCAATAATGTAATCATTAAATATGGTTGGCCAGAAGTAACCAGCGTGGAGAATCTTCTGTGCGGTAGCATAACCAAATAAATGTCCACCACAAGCACCATAATGGCAATCATTAAAAAATTTCATGGCTTCCTCATGTTTGAGGGACCTCTGTAAAATAATATCAATACTGCAATGATAAAGGGTCTCTCCAATGATCAGATAATCTTTGGCTTGATATCAAATACATTGTTGTTGCGAGCGAGAGGTATCGAGCCAGAAAGTTTGGGTTTGGAGATAGATCAGTATATCTCCATACCAAGGGTTAGATGATGAAATCAAAAATAGAGACTCATCTGGAATTGATGGTTCCATTGTTGAATCGATGTCGGTAGATGGAAGGTCGCAAAGAAGCTCGACAAAAACTCGATATTTCTTTGACTTGGATTTGATGAGTTCGAAATAAAATTCCTGCAAAATGACAATCCATTTTTAATATTTGCCCCTCAGCAATTGACATGACAATATGTATGTCATAGGGTTGCAATCCGAAATGACAGTGGTCTTTCGGAGTAGGATATAGTGGCGAAATTCTTGTACAGCTTGAACAATAGCCAAAGCTAACTTTTCGACATAAGAGTACTTAACTTTCATATCATTGAGATTGTGACTCAAATAATAGATCAGATGTTTAGTCCCATCTTCCTCTTGGATTAATACCATAACAATGGTTGTATCTGTAGTGACGAGATACAGGAAATATTCATTTTGATAATTTGGGGCATACATTAATGATGCTCGCATCAAGGTATCTTTGAGAGCATCAAAGGAAGCTTGTGCAACCTGGTCCCAATGGAAGGGAATCCCCTTTTTCAAAAGACAAGTAAATCCTTTAGCCATTTCAGCATAGTTGGGAATGAACCTCCTTAGAAAGTTAGGCTTCCCTTGGAGTCTCTATAATTGAAGTAAATTGGAAGGTGGAGGCAGATCAAGAATTGCCTTAACCTTTAAAGGGTCTAGTCGAATTCCTTCTGTAGACACTACGAAACTAGGAAAATGATCAGAACCAACACAAAACACACACTTATGTGGATTGAGTCAAATTTTGTAGTGTCGGTACCGTAAAAGGATGGCTCTCAGATGTTGCGGGTGATCAAACCATTTCTGTGAATGAGCTGATAAATCATCTAGATAGGGTTGAACAATGTGTTTGATGCCATGGAAGGAATAATTCATTGCCCTCTGAAAATTTTACCCAATGTTCTTCAAACCAAAAGGGAGTTTCCTATATGCAAATGCACTCCAGTGACAAATAAAAGTAGTTTTATATGGGTCTTCTAGGCAGATATTGATCTGATTATAGCCAGAAAAGCCATCCATAAATGAAAATATTTCATATATGGCACAGTCATCAATTATCTGGTCGATAAAGGGAGTGCGATAGTTGTCTTTTGGACAATAATTATTAACATCCCTATAGTCAACACACACTCGTATCGTTCCTAGTTTCCTAATGACATGAACAAGATTGGAAACCCAATCGGTAAGAGGAACAGGATATATGAAACTAGCATGCAAAAGTTTTTCAATTTCTACTTTTATGGTAGCAGCCTTCTTCAGATGAATAGGACAGAGGCGCTATCATACTAGTTTGACATCAGGATACATTTTAATCTCATGTTCAACTATACTAGAATCAATACTTGGCATTTCCTCATATTACCAAGAAAATATATCGTAGAATTCATGAAAACGAGCACGATAAGTTTCAAGTTCCAATGGAGAACAAGATTTGTCAACATGGATGTTTTCTACAATTCCAGGTTTGGTTGAAATATTGATAGAAAGGGTTTCTTTGATATTTGATAAGTTTAGTTCGGAATCGACTGTGTCTATAAATACAAAATTTGAAAGGAAATCAACAATTGAAGGGTGATTTAGTTCATTTGGAATATCTTCTATGTGATCTAGAAGATGTAATCGATGATGATAATCTACCCATGGTTCTTCTTTTGTCATCATTGATTGGATGATTCCTTCATTAGTAGAAAATATACATGAAAAAGGATCAAAGGAAGTACCATATTCTAATGAACGATCAACCCATACAATTGGTGATGATGGATTTGGATTTGCCACAGAAGCCAAAAATATCGATTTCTATGCAAGCTTAATGGGGCTTAGCGGCATGGTTTCATTATGCATATCAACTTCAGAATTATTGGAAATATTCCATGAATCAGATGAAGTGGAAGATATCATGTTACAAGTCTCAAATTTTGCAACTTCTACCATTTGTGATGGTGACGATAGAGAAAAGGTACCCATTAGGGAAGACTCTTTGAAGAGACCTACTCCAACGTTCTGAAGAGATATCGGGGATCCGTGACCTAAATGAATGCTTCCAGTTGCCTGTGAACTAGAGGCAAAGAAGCTGAGTTGATCAATTACTATGATTCCACCTTTATGAGGGAAAGTGATCATACGAAAGTATGTTGAAACCACAGTAGCCATAGTGTAAACCCGTGGTGTTCCTAGTAAAATGTTGTAGTCAAGGGGTCTGTCAATGGCCTCAACTTCAATAGTTACAGTTTTCTCCCCTAGTTCTATTTGTAGGTTACTTAAAATTCCACAAGGTGTATAAGTGCAACCGTCAACAACTTTTAACATTGTAGGTGATCATGACAAAGGCGGTGAGCCAAGTGTTTTCCAGCAATTCATTGACATGATACAAGTAGATGCACCCTCATCAACAATGGTTTAGTGAACAAGTTTATTCAAAGATTTTACTTGGATCAAGAAAGTTAACTGTGCTAGTAATTGTGGCGTTCAACCTGCATGGTTAAAAACCACAAGATTGGAATTGATTGGATCAATTCCACCAATTGCTGACAATAAAGCCTACTTTTGGGAGGGACAATTTTGAAGCACCTCAAGCGTTGACATAGTAGAAGGTGACTGAGCTAGATCTTCTACTATGTTATAATTATCCGCTGCTTGAGCTCGAGGGTTGAATGTAGATTTATGCACAACTCCCTTAGGTGGCTTTATTGTTAACTTGTTGCAATGGGTGGTGGAATGGAATCAGACGGAGTCGAAGTCGATGTATTTGGTTGATATGTAGCCTGGTTATTTGACAACGACGATGGATTACCATAATATTTACTTCATGTAGTCACCAAAATATTAGTTTTAGGCTTAGTGGCAAATAGCATAAGCACTTGTGAAGTGGAAGCATGATCTATAGCAACCAAATGAGTCTCTGGATTTGGAAAAGGGTCTGTCAACACAGTGGATGCACTAGAAGTCTTAATAAGTTTTGAGACTTCAGAGTGGTGAGGACAGTCTCACGTAAAATCCTCCTCATTACAGATTAAACATGGGTAACGAGGTTTCCTAGCCAGAGAAGAGGAATCAGATGATTTATCTTGAGGGAGGGCATTTTGTTTCTTTTTAGCTTTCCCCTTCTTCTTGCTTCCAGGTTTCTTTTCAGTTTTACCTTTGTTAGAAGACACAACATTTATTTCGGAAGCAAGTGTATTATCAGATACACTAGAAGTTTGATTGGAAATAGAAAGTGTTTGACCAGATGGTATACTTACTGTTTGTGTGCTTGAAGAACAAATCACACCGTCATCGACATGAGAGTCCTTACTAGATGGAGGTGGTGGAACAGTAAAAGTCGGTCTGCGTGCATTTGGAATTTTGTCATAGAGCATGCTAGACTAGGTGTAAATCAAGTCTAAGTCTTGGGAATGAGAAATTACTTGCTCTTCAGTGACAAATCCTCCTTTAGCCACATCCTTGGTGATAGATGGCAACAAATATTTGATAGACCACTCAGCAGCTGATCAGAAACAAAAGTTTTGACCATTCAACGACAACGATGCCACTCATGAATATGATCAGAAATGTGAGTAGCAGTGGTTTGTTTAAAGTTGGTCAACAGTTTCATTCCAGTTTCATATCTGATGGGTAACTAGAAGTGGGTTAAAAATGTGGTAGCTAAGTATGTAAAGTTGTCAAATGAAGCTTGTGGTAATTCAATATACCACTTTGCAACCAGACCAGTTGGCGTTCACTGGAAAAAATGTAGTCTAACTAAATCATCATTCAGGGAGTTGGATGAACACCATAAATGAAAATTCATAATGTGGTTGGACAGATCTTCTCCAGGGTTTCCATTGAACTTAGGAATATCAGAAGGCAATTTATGAGGAATCACCGACCACCAAGCTACATAAATAATTGGATCTGTGGTAAGCTGATTTAAATATGGTAATTCAAGTGTTGTGACAAAAGGCAAGTGTCAGATTAGGGAGGGTTGAGCATAACCAGGGTAAGATGAAATTGTCTGGGCAATAGTCCTTTGCATACCATCGTAAGGAATCTGTCGTTGGTAACCTTGATAGGGGTAATTTTGTTGAGAAAATCCAGTATAAGGTGGTTGTTTGGCACCAGGATAAATTTGTTATTGACCAAATCGAGCATAGGCTTGTTGACCAGGACCTGAGTAAACTTGCTATTGACCAAACCTAGCATAGGCTTGTTGGCCAAGTCTAGGATAAGTTTGGTAATATTGGAATTTTTGTTGTTGATATTGTGGTTTCCACAGTTGTTGATGTAACAGTTGCTACCCACCATTGTAAGTTTGACCAGGTTGTGAATAAATTAGACTAGTATAAGTCTGAGTCATTCTAGTAAATGGTAAACTAGCTTGAGGTTGTTGGATTCTAGGCACAAATGGTTGTTGTAAAATGGCCCGAGAAGGCTGAGTCTATAGACATGAAACTTGAGGGTCAAAGGTTGAAGGACCAGCTTGCAAAGGTTGAGATACAATTAACTGAGCTTGCGACTGTGGTAAAGTTGTAACGATATGCGTAGTAGGTATGGATGAAATAGATTGCATTGGTTGTGATGGATACACAAGTCTTGGTTGAACGGGCATTGTAGGCTGCCACTAACAAACCATCATTCCAGGTTGACCTAAAGACAACGGTATATTTCCATATGATTTCCCCCCAGAAAATGGAGGATAAGTAGATTTGGAATATTGTTCTCCATATGGAGGTAATCCAGTGTAAAGTGGATACATTGGATAGTAACCAGATGGACCAGATTGATATTGAATCGATAAATCAAACTGTTCAGTATCTGTAAGTGAAGAACCATGTAAAATTCTTGCAAACGACATGGGTTAAGACCATCGATTAGAAGCAACACCAGAGTGAGTTCCAGATAATGATTGGTAACCTGGTGGGATGGCTGGAACACCATACAAATGTGACTCAGGTGTTGTGGTAAACATCGAAGAAGTAGCAATAGTAGATTCTGTCGCAGCTGGAACAGATGGTACCGTCTTGGATGTTGATTCAGCCATATTCAAATGACCCAATAAATGTCCTAATGAATTAATGAGATTTTTAAAGTAAAAAGGATCAAAAGGAGCAATAAAATGAGGAGTGTGAGGATAAAGATAAAGCCCAGGTCCAAAATGAGTTGGAGTTCTGGGTGTTTCTTCTTTAGATTCCTCTTCAATAGCAATCAAACCAGGTGGAAGGATTTCACTATCAGGTCCGTGATAGATTTCCGGTGTTTGAATCTGCGGTATAGGGGAAGTCTCAACATTTACAGATGTCTGAGGATAAATTGGTTAATTGTCTTCCAGTACGGTAACCACTTCTAATTGTTCAACATCAAGATCCAAGTGTTCTGGTAAAATAAAAACGGGTTTAGGTTGAGCTTCTTGAACAAATTCTGGCTCAAAAGTAACTTCTGGTTGAACTATGATAGGTTCAGGATCAACTTCTGGTTGAACAGATTCAGTTACTATTTCACTAAGTTCACTTGTAGTGTCCTCGGGTAATTATGAAGGTTCCACTTCAGTAGTAGATGTTCCAGTAATTGTAGGAGTAACTGGGGTCACAGTACTTACCGGTATAGGTGACTCTGGTAATTTAGATGAAGAACCAGAAGATTGTGATGTACTAGATTCAGTTAAACAAGACTGCTTTTGCCAACTAGGTGTAGCTTCAGGGGGTAAAGTCGGTTTACTCGTTGTCCCCCGCAAATGACGGGGTAAAGGTTGACGTTCATACACAATTTCTGATTGATTTATTAGAAAAATAAATAAATAAAATTAGGGTAATCTAGGAAAAAGGATTACCAACCAACTATGAACTACAATATACTGGCTCAGTAAACCAAGGACTTAACATACATGCAGACAATCTCCTTAATGTTGTGTTCAGTGTATCACAATGTACAAGGTGACCGACTCGGTTACCTAAGGATGGATAGAAACCTAATGTAGTCCTCCCATATATACCCAAAAGTACGTGGAGTCCCAATCCGTGTTAGCATTGTCTAATGCGAAACCACACGGTGAGAGCATTCCTTTAAACTTTTCGTACTATAACACCGCCCTATATACTTGAATGTATGTGGACGAGCTACGATATAATTACGTACATGGAATGAGGTACCACACTCGGAATGTATCGCAAACAATTAATGACAGCTTCTATGTTTTACTATGTCAGAACACGTCTCCAACCTAGAACCTCTAAATGTTATGGGTTAAGTTACAATGCTCCATTAGGTTAATTAAGATAACTTTAAGGTTGATATTGTTTAAGAGTTTGCCTTTTAGGTTCACCGCGTGGTGTCTTTGAAATTCCTAGAATGCAACTATGATGAGAAACATTCTTTTCATTTGATTTAAACAATGAAAACCTTAACTACAAGGGATAGAGCAATCAAAATCTTTAATCAAAGAGCATAGAGCACATCTAATGCAACTTTCTCTATACTATTTCTACAAGCACACACAAACCTCTAAGTGCATAATGCATGTTTTTCTTTTCATTTCCCTTAATGTTTAGATGAAAAAAAGGAAACTACATTCACAAACAATCAATCAATACTTTTTGCAAGAAACAAAGACTTTACAACTGTTCCTTTTTCAAAGAAATGAAGACTTTATGACACTTCCTTTTCAGAAAAGACTAGTCGATTATAAGCTAACTTTGACAATGAATTGATAATGATAAAGAAATCACTTAAGAAACACTAAAAAATCAATGCCAAAGTAGGGATAGGAGGAGAAATACAACTTCATTTCAGAACCATAAGAATCATTGATCTTTCAACAAACAAAATTAGAAGCAACTTTGGAAAAATCAAGCAAAAGGTGGGTTTTTTAGCCTAAGAGGGATCAACGTAGGCTAGAGTGGGAGACAATACATTAGAGTGCACTGTGTCAAGACCAACACTTTGCTAGTGCCAGAGAGTCAAATCAAGAGACATTCAAGCACACTTTTTGACCAAAAAGACTTCAAAATGACTAAAATAAGATCAATGAAATTAAGAAAAGTCTACTAGGATGTAATATGATGAGGATAAGCTACCATGAATGACAGTCATTCCCCAGTATGGTGACCAATTTGTTATATGGAATTTTTATCTACAGATAAACACATTTTCCCTAAGTGGGTAGCTACACTTAGAACAACAGAAAGAAAGTAGTTTAACCTTTTCCTATAGTATAGATGATATGAAGGAACTTACTTGTAGTCTTTTGCTTCCTTGATCTCCTTTGGATTACTCCCATCGCTCCCACTTGAACTGAATCCGCTCAATTGGTACCTGTGTCAACAGAAACATAAACAACAATGATCAAATCATACATGATCTATCTACTATAAACCAATGGAATCGAAGACATTGAAACACATAATCATCATAGATATGAACAAGAATATGAGAAAAGGAATAAACAACTTTATTATTGTAGAAGGAAGAGTTTCACCTAATAGATTTTGACCCTATGCCACTCATCCAGCTTCAATCCAACCGTCACCACACCAAAAGCACACCAATCCAGTAGCATAACATTGCTTGACATGAACTCAAATCTCAAACCAACAAAATTTCTCTACAATCTTCATATTCTAGCCCCCTAATCACTATGATGAGTGATCAATTTATAGGGAAATGGAGGTGGTTTTGTTATAAATGAGGGTATTGAATGGCCTTCCAAAATTGGAGTTAGTTTCCATGGAGCAAGGGATGAGAGGATAGGAGGTTAATTGATCCACAGCCTATCCAAATTTGCACTGATAGGATGAGATAAGGGATGGGATCCTTCTAGAATGATCTAGAATCAAGGAATATTCCTAGAACCCTATGAAAATTTCACTCATTCTCGCCCAGCGCGGGTCAAAGAGGGCCTAAGTGCACTACAGTGCAGGCCTGAATGGGCCTGCCTGCTCTGCAGTGCAATTACCCCTAACCAAGGTTGTGCTAGTGTCCTAAGGAGGCATTTTAGCAAGGTTTCAAGCTAGGAAAATTTCATGGATGGAAGCATTCAATTTGATGACTTGTCTAGGGCATGTAACAATTGAATTAAGGATTGATGAGCCCCAATTGCACTGATAAATATCGGGAGTGATGTGCCCAAATAGACCTATAACAAGCGGTATAAATGCAAGATTTACACCAAAATTTAATTTTTCAATCCAGGTAAGTAAACTTAGAGGTGTAGCACAATATACGCCAAAATAAGACCTTAGGGATCTGTCAAATAAAACCAATCTTTTGCAAAAAAGTCAAAAGAAGCATCATTCAGGGAATAGGAACAAGACTTTTCAAAGCAAACACACTTTGGGCATCTACTTCTGGTTCCTCTTCTGGGTTAAATTGACTGTTGTAGTAAGTATTCCTTAGTTGTCCAGGGGAAAAGGGAATGTAGGCCCCATTCAAAAGAAAGTGATTCAAGAAATAAAGAATGCAAAATCTTCTTAAAAGATTACTTCTAAATTGCAAAGATGAGCATGAAACAAAACATAAGATAACTTCTTTCCAATTAATCGAATGAAATCATTGAAAGATTTTAAAAGAGATCTAAATTATACTGCTTCTTTGGAAATGATTCAATATTCAAGTTTAAGGAAAGTGTGCATTTGTCTTTGTTACAAGTTTTCCTTCCTGGCCTGAATTAGTGTTCCTGCACCACAACAACGTGCCTACACTGGAATGATGTTCCTGCACCAGAAGTATGTCATGTTCCTGCACTGAGTATATAAGCCTGAAGCAGCAGTCAATTATGATGAAGGGATATAGCTTTTTAAACTTAAATCAATTCAAGAATTCTTATGAGAAATTCACTTGCCAATAAAACAATATGATAACTTTTCCTTATGCGAATTCTAGAATTTAATTATTAAAATTACAAGAAGGAATGTTTGTCTTAAAAGTGCACAAATCAGTTTCACATTTAAAATAATAGTTTTAAGGCAATCATGAGTTTAATAAACCAGAATTATTAAGGAATTTAGACTTCTGTGATCCATAACTTGTTTAAATAATCTTCGGCAAAATCACATAATCAATCGTTTGTCGACGCGTTTCGAACCAACAAGTGTGGTTCATCGTCAGGACAAGATGAAGATCGAATTAGGCTTAGCTCGATTAAATAGGGTGTGCAGAGACTCCAACGGCCATAGGATAACGGCTAGTTTGACCTAATGAACCTGGTCAAACTACTCAAATAACAATTAATATTTCAAGAAATAGTTAAAATAGGTAAATGAAGGATTTTATTTGTTAATTCAAGGATAATATTAATATTTTAATACTAATGGTCATTATATAATATATATTCAATATTATTCAATTATTATATAAATAAATTAATTTAAAATTAGATATATTAATAACATTACTAAGAGAATATTTTAATTATAATGGTCATTATATATATTATTTAATTGCTTTATTACTATTATATTACTAAATAATTACTATTAATAATATATTTATTAATAATAAAAGATATATAATTGAATTCATTTGTTAGTTTAATATGATTTCAATTATCTACATGGTCATTATATAATATTGATTTATTATTATTCAATTTCTATCTAATTATTATGTAATAATGCGCTACTATTTATAATTTAGTTACAATGGATAATTGGTAATAATTTCTTAATGGCCCTTAGTAGGTTAGTTTTTTATTATTTAAATATAATGGTAATTAAACCTATAATAAATGCTTATTGAATAATCTATAACTACTCACTAACTAAACAGTTTCTTATCCTAAGTAACAGCCAAAATTAAGGATAAGGTCCAAGAGTATTATTCCTTTAATGGCCAAATAATCCATATTAGTTCAATATTTTCTATTCAAAAATAAATAATTACTTATAGGGTTGAATGATTATTCTTAAGAATATAACAAAAATCATTCGTCAATCATAATTTAACCTTAAAATCTAAGGAAAGATTATTAATAGTCAATATTCAAATTTTATTTATTCAAAAATATTAAAGTTAATTCTGTTATAATACTATACTAAAACAGGGGGTCGTTTTAGACACTAGTTAAAGGGAAACTCAATTAATCATAGAGATAATTATCAAGGTATAATTAATAAATCTATGAACATAATAATAATAAATGCCTTCAAGATTATTATTATTATGTTCATAGATTTATTAATTATACCTTGATAATTATCTCTATGATTAATTGAGTTTCCCTTTAACTAGTGTCTAAAACGACCCCCTGTTTTAGTATAGTATTATAACAGAATTAACTTTAATATTTTTGAATAAATAAAATTTGAATATTGACTATTAATAATCTTTCCTTAGATTTTAAGGTTAAATTATGATTGACGAATGATTTTTGTTATATTCTTAAGAATAATCATTCAACCCTATAAGTAATTATTTATTTTTGAATAGAAAATATTGAACTAATATGGATTATTTGGCCATTAAAGGAATAATACTCTTGGACCTTATCCTTAATTTTGGCTGTTACTTAGGATAAGAAACTGTTTAGTTAGTGAGTAGTTATAGATTATTCAATAAGCATTTATTATAGGTTTAATTACCATTATATTTAAATAATAAAAAACTAACCTACTAAGGGCCATTAAGAAATTATTACCAATTATCCATTGTAACTAAATTATAAATAGTAGCGCATTATTACATAATAATTAGATAGAAATTGAATAATAATAAATCAATATTATATAATGACCATGTAGATAATTGAAATCATATTAAACTAACAAATGAATTCAATTATATATCTTTTATTATTAATAAATATATTATTAATAATAATTATTTAGTAATATAATAGTAATAAAGCAATTAAATAATATATATAATGACCATTATAATTAAAATATTCTCTTAGTAATGTTATTAATATATCTAATTTTAAATTAATTTATTTATATAATAATTGAATAATATTGAATATATATTATATAATGACCATTAGTATTAAAATATTAATATTATCCTTGAATTAACAAATAAAATCCTTCATTTACCTATTTTAACTATTTCTTGAAATATTAATTGTTATTTGAGTAGTTTGACCAGGTTCATTAGGTCAAACTAGCCGTTATCCTATGGCCGTTGGAGTCTCTGCACACCCTATTTAATCGAGATAAGCCTGATTCGATCTTCATCTTGTCCTGACGATGAACCACACTTGTTGGTTCGAAACGCGTCGACAAACGATTGATTATGTGATTTTGCCGAAGATTATTTAAATAAACCAGAATTCTTAGTAAACCATAATATCCTTCAGTCATAAAGAATGCTTAATGATATCATTAACTTTGAATGTCTAGAGAAATGGAATGAAATTGAAAATCAAATGGTTGAAAGGAAGAAGAAATGGAAATGAAATTGCAGAAATATAGTTAATCACACTCACTCCATGTAAAATAAAATGCAGCAAAGGAAATTATAAGATGTTTGAGGCAACAGACTAGCTGGTGGGCCCAACCACCCAGCTCCTTGCCCTTGCAGCAATTAAATCACGGTGCCAGCAGATTCAGAAAGAAAATTGAGAATACAAATTGAATGCCAAAGTGAATTAATTATGAAATCCTGTTACATGGTTACTAAACAAGAAGCACTAGGCTCCAGTGGTCTCGTCCAAGGATCATGCCACTAGTCACACAACACCTCCTTCCCTACACAATTAGAATCAATCCCTCTTCTGCAATGAAGTGTTCTTTACAAAATACAATCTTCCATCCCTCACAACTACGTAACTCCTCTCTTTTATATTATTTTTACATGCTAGTTTCCTTAGAAAACAACATGGGCATTGAATCCCAACTGATTCTCATCAATAGTATATCAGTAAAACCATTTCCCTATTGAAAGAATGAAGGTTTGATACGAATTTACCAAATCTGGGTGTTTTCTAGAATTCTAGAAAAAATGGTATTTTTAACAAACTACCTCCAAAGAACACTTCGTATATTCTTAACCATTACGAATCTGGGAAAGTTGTTTGGAGATAACCTAGATTGGTGAAATCTGAGATCCTAAAATTATGGAAAAATAGTGTCCTTTTACAAAACTACCTCAAAGACCCTTATGTAACTTTTATACCATTACGAATTTTAGAAATATGTTTGCAACTTAGTCAATTTTCTATTCTGGGACCAAAACCCATGTTCCATAATTTCTCTATTCGTCTTCACCTACACAGAAAATAGGGCGGAAGTTGGTAGTTTGGAAACTGATGTGAATTTAGGGCTGAAGCATTAATTATTCCATAAACATAAGTTCATGTGACCTGGGTGTATCCTGAATCATGTGGAACTGTTCAAACAACATTTTGAACAAAAACCTCTTTCATATTTTCCTAGAAATGTGTCAATGTATGTGTTATAGACATACTTGGGCACTGCAACCCCAATCACATATGTCCATAAACCAAGGGCTTCTAAACCCCTAAAAGTTTTGTTTGATACCCTAAAGGAACAAGGTCAGTTGATTACATCATCTCCCAGAAGTTCTCCATGAAAAACTACTCAGAACTAGTCAAAACAGGACCATACAGACTGCTCCATGCATAGGGTACGATGCAGCTCACCTATTACACACAGGGGGTGTGATGCATACTAGAAAGCCCTTCTGTAGGGTGCGATGAGCGAGAGCAGACAAATGGTAGAAGTAGTGTGCTAGGTGGAAACCCAGAGAATCTTCTAGAAACTGCTCATATGACACTTGCCTCTCTGAATTCACCCAGGGATGAGTAAGAGATTTGAAATCTCAAAGTGGAACCAAGAACTATCAGTGAAATGACACTAATCAAAATCCCAGAAGCTGACTCACTCTCCTATAAACATCTATATATGGATCCCTCATCTAAGAGATCCAGAGGCTAGAATTTTGTAATTTGCAAGGAAGTGTTGTTGGTTTCTCTTTGAAGACATTGTTGGGTGATCTTGCTTTGTGTGAGGTGAAGAGGGATTTCATGCTGGGAGGATGATGCTGGATCAGATAGCTTGGTTTCAATCCTCTCTTCTACTAGTTCTATCGATAAAGCTATTTGAGTTTTCCTCCATATGCTTGTATATCACTGAATCTTGTATTTGTATATGCATTTATATGGTTAATGTACATATGATCCTACATTGTTTATGGTTATAGATCTTTATGCTTTGATGGTATTTTGTTGCCTTGACTCTACAGGTGTTCTTTGAAGTGGGACAAGTGAGAAAGGAGAGGCGAAAGCTCTATCAAGGGAGAGAGGAAACGAGTAAGGAGACTAGAGAAAGACTAAGGTTGGTACTCTATGCTTCTCTCTCATCCATCTCTCATAAAGGAAAACACAAGTGACTTTAGTTAGTTTGTTTCTAAGATAGCTACCTGTCTTAGTGGGACTAGAAGCTCTGAATGGACACATGTTTTCCCGATAACAAAATGGCGACTCCACTGGGGATCGCATATTTTGTTTGTTTTGTTACTGTTGTTTGCTTTATAAACCATAGACGGAGCCTGAAGTCAAGCCAACTAGCCTTCGAACTGCTTTTGCTATGCAACTGCAAAGTAGATCAACACTGCTTCAGTCAATCTCTAGGTTGGTTTATGAACTGAACATCTAGCTTGCAAACATCCTAAGTTCCCTGGTGGTAGCTCAAATAACCTCATTAGATCAGCTCCTATACTTTGTGCTTACTGACAATCATTAGCTCAACCTAAATCCCCGAACTTAGCTGCAAACTGTGAGTGAAAACCAAGCACAGTCTCATCCCTAGACCATCACACTATCTCTTCTTGGAAACCTAGATGCATTGAACCTCCCATTTGTTGCAGGTGAGATGCATCCCTATTTCCTTGTGTTACAGGTGTGATGATTGAATGAGACTGTTTCTGCCTCCAGATTTTGGTTTTTTATTCATTGTCTTCAGCTTTATTCGATAGTTTTGTTGTCTATGATCAGTATATCTCTATTGAAACCATCTTCCTTTGCATTATTCAGCCTCCATTAGAAGGAATTGTGAATTTCTTTTATGTATTTTTTCATCATTTACAGTTCTCCTTTGAAAATAGTAGCTTAATCGAACTGTTGCCCTTTGATTTGAAAGTGTCGCAAGTGTCATTTTCAATCAAGAAAAAGAGTGTCACAAAGCATTCCTATTTTAGATAGTCGATTACACTTTTGCCATTGTATTTGATTTGAATCATTAGTATTTAAAGAGTCGAAAGCAGTTTTAAATTCAAAACCGCAAAGTGTCGACTTGACCTTACTTTCGTTTTTTGAAAAGAAAATTATTAGTATTGTTGCTTTGAAAGAAGATAGTTCAGATCTATACTTAGTTTTCTTTTTGTCATTCTCACATTAGGGAAACTGAAAAACAATACATGCATGTGCATTTGCATTAAGACTGCATGCTGAAGTTGATTTAGTAAAAGTGCATCTAGTGTGTGCTTTCTGCTCTATGTTGAAAGAATTTCATTTCTCTTTCCTTAGTAGCTAGGATTTTCATTGCAAAAAGAAAGTAAACGACTGTTTATCATCTTAGATTGCATATTTAGGAATTGTATATCTACATCACGCGGTGAACCTTAAAGACAAACTTCTTAAGAAAGAAAAACTATAAAATAAACTTCAATGAACATAAAAATGCTTTGGAACCTAATGCACAACATTTAGAAGTCTAGGCTAGAGACGTATTCCAGTGTCGTAAGGCCTGGTAACTATCAATTTCATCATAGGTTGGGTGATTCCTCCTCTTTGAGATGATAACTACCAGTGCGGACTTGTGCTCCCACGTACCGTCGAGTATATATTGGGAGACCACAATCGGCTACACCCTTTATCCTTAGGAAGCCGTGTCTGTCGCCCTATCGATCGCAATGCACTGAACACAGCATTCGGGAAGATTGACTGCCGTACCATAAAAAGTATTCTACAGTTTTGCGATTGGTTTGGTAATCCCTCTGTCTAGATTTCTAGAGTAGTCACTTTCATTCCTTTTCAAACTCCTTAAAAGAAAAGGTCCATCTAAGCACCTGTCACTTCAGGCTCATTAAAAATCAAAGGCAACTAGAGTCATCTTTAGCTTTTTCTCGACTCTTAAAAATTGAAAAAGCAAGTTGTGTCAAAGTGTCATAAAAATTATTTTAATCAGAATAATGTCACTATTCCCTCGTTGGTCTTTAGGTTGAGAAATGGAGTCTACCAATCAAGGATTTCCCCTTGGAGGAAGTCCAGTCCCTTCTCTTCTTGGGGAGATGTTGGTGCTCCGCATATGGCTACATTGTCCCTTCCAGGACTCACAATTGGCCTGCCAGTATGGCTTTTCTCGACCTCTGTCATTCAAAACACTGCAATTCCTCAGCAATCCAATCAACAACCAGATGAAGTTGCTCCCCAACCTTATACTTTGTTTATTCTCCCTCTTCTTCTTCCTCTTCGCTTGGTGAAGCTAGTAACGCTAAAAACCAAGTAACTGAGAAGAAGAAGAAAGGGAAGGAGAAGAAGAAGAAGAATCCAACAGCAAAAGGGTGAAACCGTACATCACCTAGTGAAAATCCACACATTGCACCTTCAAAACCTAAATCTCCATGTGTCATTTGCAAGGGAGACCACTATCATCGAGATTGTCCCTGCATCCCACGAATCTTGAGGGACTAGTCTCCCCACTTGCACAATTTGGTGTCTTCAACCACTGATGACCATGTTGAGAGCACATCGTCAACTAGTGAAAATGAAGTTAATGGACAAAAAGGAAGATCGAAATTTCCTTGTAGACTGTGTGAAGGTGATCATGCCCTCCACCGTTGTCCTTTTCTGGATGAAGCTGAAAGAGTCTTGGATAACCGTCCTGCCTCACTGCAGCGACTTCCTTCTGGATACAAGAAACTCTTGCCGAGTCCATCGCTAGTTGAAAATCCGACCGGCACACCATTGTTGTCGGTCGAAGCACCTATCATTGAAGATAAACCCTCTGAGTCCACACCGGACCAAATTCAACAGTTCGAGATGACAGTCGACCCAATCTTGTCTTCAGAGGGTCCACCTTTAGATGATACTGTCACCAAGGAGAATGAGAATGACACCATTCAAATTCTCTTCGTAAACATAGACTCCGATGAACATGGGGGAAATCTACCCATTCCTTTACTATAGGAAGGAAGTTCGTTAGAGATTTATTTGGCCATTTATTCGGTCCCACCTCTAAGCAATCTAGTCATTTCCTTTGATTGGAATCTACTAGGCAGACCCCACCTACCATCTAATGTACCATTCTGAATCATAGTACAAGCTTATAGAATGATCATGGTTGGTACTATTATAGATGAAGGGGCTTCTGTGAGTATCATTTCCTCAACTGCTTGGAAAGCACTTGGTTCGCCATTGCTTCTACCTGAGATTCGAAATCTGATAGGCTTCAACAAAGGAACCAATCAACCATTGGGGATCCTTCCAAGTTTGCCTATAAATTTGAGAAGGAAAACCATTCATCTAAACGTGATTGTACTCTAAGGACCTCTATATTACAATCTACTCCTTGGGTGTGACTACATTTATAGCATGGGAGCTATCATTTCCTCACTCTTTCGAGTGATGTGTTTCCGCATGAAGGCAGAATGGTCCAACTTGTAGACCAGCTTTCATTCCCTGGTTCAAACACCGCTAGTAGTCAAATGCCATCCCTAAATGGTCTTTTTGCACAAGGAATGTCTCATCAACCTCCGGTCCGTCCACCTGATGAGCGCGAGTGATTCAATGAATGTGACTAAACCCAGGGGTCATGTGCCCTGGTCTGCTTCAGCAAGAAAACCCCAGATATAAAGTAGGTTTCCGCATAGGATATATGACTAGTCTAACACACCCGTCCATTTAGGAAAATGGGATTAGACTGGAAAAGTATTCCCTCATCAAAGGTTATGTGATTGGAAGCTCCCACCATTCACCTTTTTCTATTTCGATGGACAGAGCCAAGGAAGTGTTTTATCTGCTCCACAGACAAAACAATCTTGCTTTGATGCAAGAACTTCCATACGGTAACCTGGAAACTCTACTTCTCTTTATACTTGGGGGCATGCAAACCTTTTTTACGCAAGTGAAAAGTGGCTAGCGTAACTCTAACCCTATAGTTTTTTACTAACTTCAACTGCTTAAGTTAGGTGATTGGTCTGATCCACCATTCACCTTTGTCAGAACCGACGGCGATGGCAAAGTAAAGGAAATTTTTCCCATCGAGAAACTATCCTACCTAACCTTAGTAGTTCTTTAATCCTGAGGACAGTAGTTGGTCGTTCCTAGCTTGCATAAAAAAGGCCAGGAGCAAAGTCTCGAATGGGACAAGCTCCATAAAAAATGAACCTATCAATGAGACATCCTTATTATACGACTGGCACAAGCAGTTTTATGCAAAGTTCAAGCTCGTTAAAAAATAAGCCTTGCCACGATCCGTTTTACGCAAAGTTCAAGCTCATTAAAAAAAATAAACCTCGCCATGAGCAGTTTTATGTGAAGTTCAATCTCGTCAAAAAATAAACCTAGCAATGAGCAAGTGTTTCCATAGAGTTCAAGCTCATTAAAATGTGAACCCCACCCCTGGTAAATAACCATTTTGATCGCATGACTATCAGCTTTTGAACCTTGGTTGTGTTCTTACCATCACCTCCACTCTTTTTTAGCCGATCATACGCCCCCATTTGATTGTTTACCCTTTTGAGGAACAGCTGTGATGAGTGATTCTATTAGCCACCCTCTTTCCACTGCTGTGATTGAAAAGTTCCAAACCTTACCTGGAACCAGTTGCTATCCAAAAATATCACTCGTTCCTCAAAAAATGAGTCTCCTTTAAGCTCTTTTCATCGGACTCATAAAATATGAAAAGATTACTGAGCAATTGGCTTCTCTAGCTCGTTAAAGTGACCAGAAGTGCTATCCCTCCTCTAGATTTTAATATTTTTGGACCAGAGGGATTATTACACAAAAAGATCGAGCGCTTGTCTTGTTCAGCTCATTAAAACTATCGAAAAGTCATCCATTTCTTATTATTTTACACTTTTTCAGAATTAAGGGATTACATTGCGAAAAAGGAATATTTGAGTTTCCTTTCTGTCTCTTTTCAGACTCTCTTAAATTGAAAAGAACTGAGTTATCTTTGTCATTAAACTCATTAAAACAATAGCGACAAACTTGTCCATGCAGACAAGAGCGAGTTTCACTATCACTAGGCTCATTAAAACATAGCGACAGGTTTGCTCGAAGGGCAAATTATAGAACAAGCATATGTTATCCTCCTCAAGCTTGACAAAAATAAAGAGGTACTGGTCAGCAATGACCAGGGAAAAATTGGGAAGAAAACTTGAAGAAACTTTATTGGTAGCAGGTCGCTCTTGAACATGACACTTTCACTCCGTCACCATGATTGAGTCGGGTTGGGTTATTCCATTCACCGGCCATATGACCATTGGTCCACCGTACCATCCACCTCAGGGTTAATGCTACCAATCCATTTTAGTGTCATTGGTATGTTCAAGAGAAGTCGCTCAGAGAATTCACCAACCTAGCCAACGTCTCATCCACTGCAATACCTTCACTCTCCATTTTTCATGACCGCCACCCTCAACCTTGTATCATTAGATCGTTTTCACCTCCACAAAATCATTTGCTCCGTTCCATGTCATAGATGTGGGATTCATTAAGGCCCTCCTACGACAGGTCACTTCTTGTCGACATCAACTCATTATCCAAGAAGTTGACTTAGGGACAACCCTTTCAGTACTTTGAAGCTTGCATGCCTCAATGGAAAGTTTCTCACTTCTGGCGACATGTTTACATCAATGGCCTTCAACTGAAAGATTTTACATGGTGTTCGACATCAGCTCATGTATTCACACCACGTGAATTGTACTCCAGTACCTTGAGGGTCATCATCATTATCGGTGATTCCTCTCACACCTGTTAACAACTTACATCATTGGTTGGTAATCAGGCGATGTCTTTCCGTGTTCGACATCAGAACATCTTTTCACATGGATCGACTTGTACTTCGAGCGAAGATTGAACGAATTTGAAGACCCCAGATCTAGTTTCATCCATCCAGGTTGTGACATATTCAGGAAAATAAAGACATCAAATGTACATCACAGCTGCATAGATAATCATCCAAACTAAAGGATGATGGCTCTACCAGAATCATCAATCCGCCACACAGACGATTGTCTGTCTTATGTACATGAATATGAATTTATAAAGCTAAGCATGTGAAGATAACGTATTGTATTATATCTTATTACAGGTCACCTTCCAGTTCGAAAAACCTTAGATCCTCATTATAAAGCATTTCACCCGACATCAAAAGGATTTACGACCTCATGCTTTAGGGGGAAACTGTTATAGACATATTTGGGCACTGCAACCCCAATCACATATGTCCATAAACCAAGGGCTTCTAAACCCCTAAAAGTGTTGTTTCATACCCTAAAGGAACAAGATCAGCTGATTACATCATCTCCCAGAAGCTCTCCATGAAAAACTACTCAAAATTGGTCAAAACAGGACCATACAGACTGCTCCATGCATAGGGTGCGATGCATCTCACCTATTACACACAGGGGGTGTGATGCATACTGGAAATCATTTCTTGAGGGTGTGATGAACGATAGCAGACAAATGGCAGAAGCAGTGTGCTAGGCGGAAACCCGGAGAATCTTCTAAAAATTACTCATATGACACTTGCCTCTCTGAATTCGCCCAGGGATGAGTAAGAGATCTAAAATCTCCAAGTGGAACCAAGAACTATTAGTGAAATGACACTAATCAAAATCCCAGAAGTTGACTCACTCTCCTATAAACATCTATGTATGGATCCCTCATCCAAGAGATCCAGAGGCTGGAATTTTGTAATTATCAAGGAAGTGTTGTTGGTTTCTCTTTGAAGACATTGTTGGGTGATCTTGCTTTGTATGAGGTGAAGAGGGCTTTCATGCTGGGAGGATGATGCTGGATTAGAAAGCTTGGTTGTAATCCTCTCTTCTACTACTTCTATCAATAAATCTATTTCATTTTTCCTCCATATGCTTGTATAACTCCAAATCTTATATTTGTATATGCATTTATATGGTTAATATACATCTGATCCTACATTGTTTATGGTTAGATCTCTATGCTTTGATGGTATTTTGTTGCCTTGACTCTACAGGTGTTCTTTGAAGCGGGACAAGTGAGAAAGGAGAGGTGAAAGGTCTATTAAGGGAGAAAGGAAATGAGCAAGGAGACTAGCGAAAGACTGAGGTTGGTACTCTCTGCTACTCTCTCATCTATCTATCATAAAGGAAAACACAAGTGACTTTAGTTTGCTTGTTTCTAAGGTAGCTACTCGTCCTAGTGGGACTAGAAGCTCTGAATGGACACTAGTTTTCTCGATAATAGTATGAAAGCCCCAAATTGGTGCAGGAATGTTGGTGTAGGAACTGCTAGTACATGAATGTTAGCATCCACCATAAAAGAACCTAACATTAATGACATTTTCACATTAAATACTCTTCAAATTAACGAAACAAGAAGAGTTCATAGATCAATAACTGTCAGCTCTAAATGCTTCTAAATAGTAACTTAATAATGCATAAAACAAATAATAATGGTTATAAACACTTAGTACAGGCATAAAATTATTCAGTAAAATCATGGAAATCTAGAAAAAATGGAGGCTCAACAAAACTCTACTGAGCTGATACCTAGCCTAAAACCTTAATTTACTCTAGTCATTTCCATTGGTTGTGAGGTTGTTTTAGAGAGATCCCCCTCCAATTTGGTAGGGCTAGCTACCAAGTCAAAGTTGGTCTGAGGTTACCTCCTTGGCTTCCTTTCTCATCCTTGGGAAAACTAAGGAGAGATAACATATGGGAAACATCAACTATAGATATAAAAAAATACCTGTTATTTACAACAAAGACTATAGAAAATGGTTCACACACATCTGAGTGAACTCGCTCCAATATGGCTCCAACTCTGCTATCTCAACACTTGAAGGAGGATTTAAGATATTTTCCAAGAATGAATCCATTCGAAACATCATGTTGATCAAGGGTGCATTTTGGAAGTCCAACGTTGAGCTGTTGCATTATTTTCAAAGCTCTATGGTGTAGGTGTACCATGTGCCTATGACAAAGCTCTCCAACATCTCAGCCTTGAATATGTTTTTCCTTGCTTCTCAATGAAACACATGCATCCACATCTAGATTATAGATATTTTTAACCCAAACACTAATTTTTTTTACTTATCCAGTAGCAACATGCTTGAGATAATCTTTCTCCTTACTTAACACCACATCATATCCACGGTCTTCAAGTACAGCTACAAAAACTATTTTTTTTTTCAGACCAGGCACATACATTATATTATTTAGGTGAATATGTGAGTCTGACTTCCTCTTAAAGGTGACAATGCCAATCCTTTCTTACTATACCTCTCATCATCTCTAGTTCTATGTGTAATTATAGGTCCTTCTCCTCTAGGCTATTGAAGAACTCCTTATTTCATGTCATACAAAATGAAGCGACAAAATCTATGTACCATACACTACCTCATAAGTGCTTACCATGAATGAAATGAGGGTGAAATCCAACTCAAACTATGATGTGAGAGCATCTCCTCCTACTGCTCGTGCATGCTTCTTACTGGATTTCTTGTGTAGACACTTGGTTGAATAGTGGTCATACTCATGGTAGTGAAAAAAATTAAGTCTAGTAAGATATTTCTTCCTGCCATGGTTCTGGCTAGATTCTACCTTTGCTTAGGCCTTCCTCCCCTTGTATTTCTTTCCATTTCCTGCCAAAAGAAAAGTTTTCGTCATCATCAGTTTTGGTTGTGACACCATATTTAGCATTTCTTATAATCTTCTCCTGCACCAATTTAGATCAAAGTCTCTCGTAATCATGGATATTTTCTCTTCAATTAACTCAATTCTAATAGCTGTGCCAATATTTTGAAAGGCCAAGGAGTGCTAAGATCACATGTTAAGATGATGGCACATTTTCTCGAACTCCTCTAAGGTCATCTCAAACCAGATTGAATCTGGATAGATATTGAACAAGAGTTTCATTTTTAACCATTCGAATGCTATAGAGATTGTCCTTCAATGATAATTTTATGGCATCACTACTGATTTGGAATAGATCTATGAGAATTTTCCACATTGCAAATGGATTTTCCTTGCCATGGAAACTTGAAACCACATGATCTCTGACCCCCTCCACAATAATCATCCTAGATTTTACTATCGTTCTTCCACTGTGCTAGTTGTTGAGCATCTGATGCCACTGGTTTTGGAATATCAGTTTGTGTGTACTCCAATACTCCATTTTCATCCAACACAAATTCCATCCTGTATTTCCAATCACATATATTCGAGGTTCCTTCCAATGGATACTCAAGCCTCAATCCATTAAGAGACATTGTTCCTGTACTAAAGTAAATCTGCACCAAAACACTCTGCAAATCGAAATTTCTCTTAGAGAATATCTAGAACTTGGTTTATATATAGTCTTAAATATATCTAATACTATGTAGAAATAAATTTAAATTTGCAATGAATTCAGACTGAAAATAATAGACACTAATTTTTTCTACGTAATCTGTAAAAAGGAAAAAATACAATAGAAACAAATTCAATCATTCAATCACAATGAATACAATATTTTTATTGGGGAATCCAACTGGGAAAAACCCCTCCTTTGTTTTGTATTAAATAAGATGAGAATATGGATCTATTACAATGAAAAATTCAATCCTTGAAGCTCATCCTACACTGGAATATTGATCTCCAACTGCTCTACCCGCTCTGACCAACACTTAGCCAAAATAGGCCTCAACCTTCATCTTATTTCCTTGCACAATTCTTGAGGAAATTAGCTCCTAAAAGATAGGGAAATATCCTATTTCCTTGCATAAATCCTAGAGGAATTGAGCGATTTTTCCAATGCAAAACATGTACACTCAACTAGTATACAATTGATAATTACAATGTGCCTTTTCCTCCACCTCAACTAGGAAATTCAAATTCCATGCATGAGTAGGGATGTTTTTAGTAAATTGACTAGTTAAATGAGAGATTCATGAGTTAACAATAGTTACAACTACTCCATTGAACTTCTACGAACTCTATTCATGACTAGAGCTCAGATAAGTGAGTTTCAATAATTATAACTCCACTAGATTTCTAGATCTTAGCAATAAACTCATGCACAACTCTACCTCTTTCCCATAAACTCAAATTGAGTGATTTAACTAAGTGACTTGGCCATTTTACTCCTTCTAACTACAACTCAAGTCATTCTACTGATGTGGAAATTCAAATTTCTCCTTTTAACTAAGGCATAAGTCAAATGAAGCTTTTTCTTGCTACAATTTAACATGAAAAATTTACTTGTTTCAATCCTTCTTATCAAAAGAATGGTCTTCTCTCCTATGCAAAGGTGAAGAAGCCAAAGATATCTCTCCAAATCCCAAGCCTCCAAAATCCCTTTGCTTTAGTTATGAGGTTTCTTTTATAACAAGAGGAATGACCTTTCATATCCCCATGACCCTTGGGTCACCCTAATAACTCTTATACTTCTATTACGACCTTTGAACTTCTAAGAAACTCTTGAACTTATAAGTGACCTTTGAAATTATCTAAATTACATTTGGACTTACCCTAAAGACTTTTTTGTCGATATGTGACTAAGTGACTTTTCATATTCCACATATGACTCTTCGGCTTCCACACATTACATTTTATCCTTTTCCTTATAAATACATCATTACATTCCACATGATGATGTGGAGAGACACATGCATGCACTTTACATTATGATGACACTTATACAAGTAATAACTTGACAATTATGACATGGAATTCATAATGAAGTGGTAATGCCAAGATGTATCATTACTGCTATGTGTTCAATCTTGATGGCAGATCTTATTAAGAATCGTATTCATGGAGGATGTGCTTTGTTTTTCATCTTCATCCTCCAAAGGTCTTGAGTCATTATTGGAATCCTCTGAGTCATCATGCAATTCCTTCTTCCTACCTTGGTCCAAGATGTGCTTGATGTTTTCATGATGGTTCTCCTACATGATTCTTCTTTGCAAGTGCTTCTTTGTGATTTTTCCTTGCTTTTGTATTTGAGAATTACCTTACCATGTTAGGAAGGTATTACTACCAATGAAAATCATCCATGACAAAGAAAAATCGGTCTTAAAATCATCTACTTGATCACTACCTAGCTCATGGAATGAACAACTCATGATAGGCCTCTAGGAGGGTTGGAGGAAAGAGGCTTGATAAGAAAACCATAATTGAAGTCATAAGTGGCCTAGGAAGGCTCCAATGTTCATTGTAACTTTTCTATGCACTGTAAAAAGGGCTCTCCTTGGTCTAGTGCAGAGGAGAAGTATTGGCTGTGGAGCTTTATTATCTTCCTGATCGTTAAGAGGTTTTTTGTTTCAGTCGCGTTGAACCACTATATCTAACGGGGAGGAAATTCCACCCGTTTAATCACCGTTAGGGGGGTTCAGGGGGGTGACGACTACTTTTTTGATCCCACCCTGGCGGGGGGTTCAGGGAAGCACCCCCAAAGCGAAAAATAGATGAAAATTTTCCTTGTAAAATATCGTAATTTCATAGTCAATATGGATCGTTCACTAGGAAGATGATCTGACGGTAAACGTTACATTAATTTAGGGGTTCTTTTCCCTAGAAGGAAACCCTCAGTTTATATGAGGGAATTTGTTGGCTTAGTGGGGCCTGACCCAGGTTTGGAAGTAATTTAGCCAAGAAAATCCCATTACTACTTGCCCTTTTGGCAACATTCCGCAAAGCGCAGACTGAGGTCTCACCCGAAGTAGTATGTGAGGGTGCTAGAACCAGGTTTTCGCACCCTAGGGATGTCTGAAATGTGGGGATTGGTACGCGATTCAACCTTCACGCTTACTGGGCTATGCTCACCAGTGATCCCTTTGTGTCCTTCACGCAGCTCTAGCCATAGTACAACTAGTGTTAATTACCCAAATCTTCCTTAGGTTTTGTTCGCTAATTACTTAGAGGATTTTCAGACATAAGAATTTATATCAATGTTTACCAAGTGCGTGCATATAAATAAATAGATACAATTAACACATAACATCAAAATACAGATCCACGAAATAGATGCACAATATGCCGAATCAAACTTATCTTTATTAATAATCATTTTCAAATTCAATTCAATATAGACCCAACTCTGCCCTGCGCACTCAGCTACAGGGGTCTATGCACTCAGTTGCGGACTCCACTAGGCCTCCGCACACTCAGCTGTAGAGCCTCTACCTACTAATATGATCCAATACACTTTAGTTCCACTTCTATCCTCTAACCATGCCTTTGCATCTGTCTTTTACTTTCTTACTTGCCCAAAAACTTACTTTACACTTGGAGCCTCGCTCTATTTATACAATCCCATGATCTGCAGACCATGGGTAGGCCGACACAACTTTACATTATTTTACATTTCTTAGGGTGGACAACCCTATGAATCATCCTATACTTTCATGATTCGCGTTCATACTTCGTGGAGTCTTTACATTACTTTGCCAAAAACTTGGGCTTTAAGCCCCAAAACCTGCTGCAGGGGATCCCATGCCCAACAGGTCGCCAAAAAAATCATCGCGACTCATCCCGAGTCACTGTGCAAATATTCTGTCATGGAGCCCTTCCAACTGTGTCTGGGCTATGCGAAGGTCCGCAGCACTCTGTTTTGTCATCTGTTGAATCTGCCCCAGTCCTGCTTCTGAATCATTTGCATCTGACTCGTGTCTTTTCTTTGGTACCGGCTTCTAGTGCTTGTGTTTATAGTCCCACGCCCCTGTCCAGCTCCTTGGGTCACAAAGATTGTGCTTCGGTCGGTTAGTCAAATAGCTAGCCCACCCGTGTAGGGCTTCAGGCGACTGCCATTTACTTTTCCTGGGAAGGGTTCTCCATTAAGTTTGACTAGCTGGATCGTGCCTCCGTCTGTAACCTCTTTTACCATATATGGTCCCAACCAGTGCATTCTGAATTTTCTGGGAAAATTTTCAAACTTGCTGTCATACAACAATACTAAGTCGTTTACCTTGAAGGTTCGTAACTTGATATGGTGGTCGTGCCAGGCTTTCTCATACTGCTTTTGTACCTGTTGGTGAAATCCGGCTAGAAATCGTTCTTCCTCGAGTTCTTCTAATTGCGTGAGCCTTTCTTCCAGAGCTTCGCGGTCTAACATGCTTGTGAGCCATGCTATTCGTAGACTAGGTATGATATATTCCATCGGCATGACTGCTTCCATACCATAGACCAACCAAAATGGTGTCTGTCCGGTCAATTTCTTGCATGTTGTCTTGTACACCCATAACACAGTGGGTATTCGGAGGTCCCAATCATTTCGCTGCATGTTACATATTTTGGTCAATGCAGTCTCCAGTATTTTATTGAATTCTTCTACTATTCCATTAGCCTGTGCATGGTATGGTGTACTTTTCTGGTGATAAACCTGGAACTCTTCTATGAGTGCACTGATGGTTTCATTCAAGAAATGTGTTCCACGATCACTCATTAAGATTTTCGGGCAGCCAAATCGTGTCAACACGTTTTCGAATAAAAACTTTGCAGTTGTGGCAGCCATGCAGTCCTTGACCAGTTGTGCTTCCACCCATCATGTTAGGTACTCTGTCGCAGTGATGATGTAGTGCGCACCTGTCTTTCCCTGAGGTTTGATTGGGCCTACAAAGTCAATTACACATTTCTCAAATGGCTTCAGTGTCATTTGGGGATTTAACGACATCTCGTCCCTTCGTGATGGTTTTCTTGTCCTTTAACATATATCAGAGGCCTTACAATGTGCTTTCGAATCCCAGTGCAGGGTCAGCCACCATAACCTTTCACAAAGAATATTTTGTGTGGTCCCGCATCCTGCATAGTGTCCTCATGTAGCATCCCCATGTGCTTCCACGAGGATCTGACCCCTTTCAAATTCAGGTACATATCTTCGTAATATCTCATCATTGCCCATCTTGTAAAGGTGCCCTGCAATGATAGAAAAGTCCGCCGCGCGCACCACCAATTCCTTCTTCTATTGGATTGAGTACTCCTTCAGTGCAGTCCCTGTTGTTAGAAAATGGATTATATCCTCGAAGTGTTCGTCCATGACGCGTACTATGAAGAGTTGTGCATCAGGTAGTCCCTCCAAATTTTTTGGTTCCTCGCCCATCTCAATTCGTGACAAGTGGTCTGGTCCTGCGTTTAAGCATCCTGGCTTGACTATGACCTCAAAATCATATTCTTGAAATAGTAAGAGCCATCTGCATATGCACCCCCCAACACATGCTTGTTCACTAAGTATTTCAACGTGGAATGGTCAGTATACATCTTGAAATGTCCTCCAAGTAAATAGTGTCAGTATTTCTGGAGCGTGTACACCATTGCCAACCCCTCGCATTCGGTGGTTGAGTAATTATTTTTTGCTTTAGACAATATTCGACTCGTAATCATGATCGGGAGATCCACACCCTCCGTGCCCTCCTGTGTGAGTACGGCTCCCAGTGCGATACACGACGCATCAACATGTACATGAAATTCCATGTCCCATTTTAGGAAGACCAAAATTGGCGCGGAGGCTAGCTTCCCCTTTAGGACATCCAAACTCTTCATGCAGTCATCATTCCAGCAGTATGTTACATATTTTTTCAATAGCTTTTCCATCGGCATGGTTATTTGGGCATAACTCTTGATAAACTTCCTATAGTAGCTAGTGTGCCCCAAAGTAGCATGTAACTGTTTGACACTACGTGGTGCTTCTAGATTTAAAATAACAACAATCATCACAAGGTCCATCATCAGGTCTTGTTTGTAGACCACATGGACTAGCAGGTTGCCAAAGGGCATGAGGAAGGTGCACTTTTTAAGGTTTAGTGCAATTTGGTGTCGGTGACAAGTATCCATCATCAACCGTAAGCTCGCTACATGGTGCCTAACTTATCCAAAGATAGTCCAATCGTCCAAATAGACCTCGAAGAATTTGTGGATTTATTCTTTGAACGTTGCCACCACTATGTGTGAGAATATCACTGGCGTGTTCTTCAGTCCAAAGGGCATAATGGTGTATTGAAAGTAGCCCCATTCTGTTGTGAAGGTTGTCTTGCTCCTATCTTCCGACGCAATCTTGATCTGATGGTACCCTGAGAAGCCACCTGTGAATGAGTAAGCTTCCTGACCGCCAACATTCTCCAATACTTCATCTGTGAACGGTGTCGGGAATGGATTGTGAACACAGGCGTCTTTAAGCTTCCTGAGGTCCACGCATATTCTTATTTCGCCCTTCTGTTTTTTTTCCCGTACTACCATAGGACTCACCCAGTCAGATTCTTCCACTGGTTCAATAATTCTGACGTGAGCATTTTGTCTAATTCGTCACAGACCTTTTCTTTATACTTGGGATTCAAGTGGTAGATTCATTGTTTAACTGGCATTGTGTCCAGTTTTAGAGTGATCTTCATCATCCCTAAGTCATCAATGATCCCCTTTAAGTCTGTGATTTTGGTCAGGAACAAGTCTTGATATTTGTGGAGTAACACGGCGACCTTATCTACCATAGCATCGTCCCAATAGTCCCCGACTGTTGCGTACTTCAGCTCTACTTCTGTGCCAATGTTTACCTACTTTATTTTGAGTGGTGCGGTGATTTCAGGATCCTCAATTGATGGTCCTCAAACCTCACGACAGCCTTCGATTTCTGGAATATCAATATTTCGAGGGTCGTCATCATCCTCCTCCACCTGCACATTATAACACTCTAGCGCGCTACTTAAATGTACCGCCCATTCTAGCTATAGTATTTCCAATGGCTTCTGTGGTATTTTGAAGATGGTAGCTTTTATTGCTTGCAACGCATTGTGAACAGTATCCAACCATCAGTCTTCAAATGTGAATGTTAACAAAAATCCTTTGCGCAAGACATCCCATTCACTTGTACCATGTCGAATTTCTGTCTCAGTATACTAGTTCATGGGTATTACATCCAGGGGATGGTAGAATAATTGTACCCATTCAGGTTGTGGTTCTTCTCCATAGGCCTTGGCCCATTTCGCGAGGTACGTGCGTGGGTCATCTCATCCATTGTATTTGTCTTGTAATCATAGCTATGGTTTCCCGAATCGTAGGCACATCATCCTTCTACATCCACGTTAGTCCTCAAAACTTCCTTGATGTGTTCCCCACCAGCACGCAGGTGTTGCGCACAGCGCCCACTTCAATGCATCGAACCGCTATTGTTCTAGTACTGCGCTTTCAAACTTGCTCAAGAATTCATCCACCGCTATCAATACATCATATGTCGGCAGCTCTCGGGCCACTGTTGTTACGCAACGTAGTGATCTAATCATCATGTTGCAATTTAGTGTTGTTACTTCGTTCAACCGATTCTGCTAGCACTCTACTTCTTGGTTTGAATCTAAAGTGCAGGAGCTTTTGCGCTCCCACGAGATCCTCCAATCTACAGTCGGATTAACCCAATCTTGGTCTCGCACAGTTATCTTGTAAATACAATCAAGATCATCATCTCTTCCATCATCGCACACTGGTCTAGTGTAGCGCGCCCCTTCGGCTGGGACCAGTGGGACTACTATACGTAGTGAATTTTTCTCGAAGATCATTTTGTGCTTCTTTAGATTGATAACTCCATTCATATCAGTGGCCCAGTTGATTCCTAATAGTGCGTGTCATGCGGAAAGAGTCAATTTTGCAGACAAAATCGACCTCCCTAGAAGCTAAGGCTTTCTAGTGACAAACAAGACAATCAAGCACTATCTTTCCCTAAATATGCATTTAAAATACAAGCAACCAAGTGTTTAAAGCATACCTTTAGTCCAACACTGTTTGTAGCAGTCCAGCCTCTCCGATCCAGATGAGCTCCTCCTTCTCTTTGAAACTTGCATTCACTAACAAGAAAACGATTACATAGCACCCGAATAACTCATATAATAAAACATATTCATCATAAAGACCAAGGAGTATATGAAACAAATTATATATAACAACTTGTTGAGAAAAATGAACTTAATTGTATTAATTGGAAACAAAAGAAACCATTACAACCAGTGCCTTGGTGCTGTGCAGGTCCCTCCCAGGGTCCAGCAAGAGTTCTCCTTTACTTTGATCAGCTCACCCACTTCCAAATGAAGCTAAGAAAGGATGGGAATCTCTCCTCTCAAGCTCTATAAGGGAGTCCTAATTTCAGCAGCATCTACCCTTAGGAATGTTCAGCTTTCAACCTCCCCTCCTTCTGGCCCAATGCCTGTATTTATAATGCTTTGGAGGAAGTTAATCAGGTCCACCATCAATGGGATAAGCCCCTCTTTCAATGGGATAGCTCCCCTCTTGATGGGATAAGTTCCTCTTTCATAGGGATACATGAACCATCTGGAGGCGCTCAATACACGTCAAACCATCTTCTAGAATGCTCTAGAATCGACCACAAGTAACTTTTTTGAAGTAAAACTCGTGCCTTTTGACCTTTACAGGAGTACGCACCCACCCCTTTACAGACAAAGCGTACAAGTACGCAGGTATTGTGAACTTGAGCTGCGTACACGCAGGTAAGGTTAAGAGAAACTGCGTAACCAGAGTTATTTGACTTTTTAAGGACTTTCTCTCTTTCTTGGAGTTTGACATGAGGAGCAGAGGTATAAGACTTGCCAAGGAGGATAGTATGACAGTTGATGGAGCCATACTAACTGCAAATAGTCATGGTGACAAATTTTAGTGTAACAGATTGCCCCCTAAAGTGTGATGCCTGTAGTAGAATAGGGTTTCATATCATCTAGGAAGGGTGAAGTACTTTATCATTTCAAGGATTATCTTGTGGAGAGCCCAGTCGGAACCTGCAAATATTCAACACAAAATACATATATAAGATCATATCATCAATGAGGTAGGCATTCCCATACTCAGATTGAAAACTTTAACTAACAAACTAACTACTGCTCTGATATAGGAATGATTTCATAGTACATCATAATCATAGACTCTTGTAGACACAGTATGGACGCAACCATCTGTTTATGATTAGTCTACTGTATAATGAATACAAAACTCCTCACAGCTTGGATGGTGGAAACTAGATCCAGGGTCTTCATTTCCACTTCCCGAAATAGTACGATTCTATCCATGCGAATAAATGAGTTGATGTCAAACATGGTAGAAACCACTTGATTACCAGTCGATGATGTAAACGGTTAACAAGTGTGAGAGAGACCACCAGTGATGTCAATGGTTCTCAAAGTACCCAGTACAATCCATGAGATGTGAATGAATGTGTTGATGTCGAACATGTCATGGAATCCTTCGATCGAAAGTCAATGATGTAAACCGTCGTCAAAGGCGAGAAACCTACCATTGATGCATGCAGATTTCAAGGTACTGACGATTTCTAGGTCATCTTTCTAGATAATGTGCTGATGTCGATAGAAAGCGACCCGTTGCAGGCAAGCCCACAACATGAAATCATAAATCAAGTTGAAGAAATGTAGCTGTAAGGACTGACTCAGGGATGGTCAAGATGGATGACAGGTATTTTGTAGATGAATGGTTTATTTGCAGTGACCTCTTGAACACATAACGACACGACAGATGTCTTGGTGATAATTGACCCAAAGTTAATACCCGGAACCGGCTGAATATTTTCAATGTGGTTTGATCAACTGTTAGGCAAAGGATTTCCCAACCCAGGTGAATGAAAAGTGTCGTGTTCAAGAGTGGTGATAAGGTTTTTTCTGAGACGAAGGATAACAAATAGGCTCATTTTCCTCTCTTTTCCCCCACCATTTCTGGCAAGTACCTCTTTATTTTTTACAAGCTTGAGGAGGATAACATATGCTTGATTATAAGCTCATCCTTCGGATGAGTCCAACTTAGTTTAGATTCGAACCCTAAGAAGGAGTGGTCTGTTCCTGTTTGTAATCGAACAGGTCCTTTACTGTGAAATTTTAACGAGTCCAGTATAGGAGAAACTCGGCGTTCTTCAATTTTAGAGAGTCTGAAAAACTTAAGAAGACTCCAGGGTTGACCTTTTTCGTAAATTTGTGTCTCCCAAGCCCGAAAAAGTATAAAATAATGCTTGAGAGAACCGCTTGATCTTTACGACCAAGGAGTACTTTCATGATTAGTGGCTTTGACCTGAAAAGTAAAAAGTGATCAAGGACACGTCGTTTTATTTCCAGTATCGAATTTGAAACGACAAAAATCTGGCAATCTTTTCCTGTTTTTACGGTCAGAAAAGGGCTATAAGAGGACTGTCTTTTAATTCCGTTTTAACGAGTGTAAAAGAAATGCTCGGCAATCTTTTCATATTTTAGGAGTCAGAAAAGGGCTTAAAGATGACTCTGATGTTTTTGTTTGTAAAAAATGACAATTTTCCCTGAAAATCCTTTATCCTGCACAAAAACTAACACATTACTCATACCTGTTTAAAGATAGATAAAAATACTTTGAAAAATACCTTTTCATGGTGAAAAATAAACAAATTTACCATTTATTTATCCAAAAAACCTATAAAAAGGGCTTTTACCAATTCATTTTTACCATTTTCCTGTTGAGGAGAGAAAAAGGGCTTTTGGCAAGAAACTTCCCATGGACATTGCGGAGAATCCGATCGTCGAAATCGAACGCCGTCTCTTTCAGGTATTCTACAACATCCTCCTCTCCATTTTCATCCATTTAGAATTTGTTTTTAGGTCCTAGATGTCATTTTTTGGAGGCTTTGGGGTTTCAAGATCCGCCTTTCGGGGTACGTAGGTGCTCCACTGGTGACCCTTATACCCCGACATTTTCTCAGTTGGGAAAATGGCGGGCATATGCACCTTGCCTTAAAGGAACCCGCGTACCCACGCTCTGTTCCTAAAGGCGGGGTGCGTACTCCGCGCAAAGGGTTTACAAACCCAAAATTCTCCAAATTGGACCAACAATTTTTGATTTTATGGATTCTAATGGATGTTTTCTGGTGTGTAGATTGCCCACCATGCTTGATTGGCGCGAAAGAGAGCACAAAGATGTTGATTTGGCCGCCATTAATCATCAACCGTCCATTGATGCTTTGAAGGCATGCGGCCTTTACAAATACTGGGCCATACCTGGCATGAGGGCCTAGGTGCGCTTTCTAGAGTGGATGGTAGAGAGATGGAATGTTCAGGACCAGTGTTTTTACATTGGAGGGCACCAGCTCGAGATAAAGCCCTTAGATATTTATTTCCTCACTGGTTTGCCCAAGAGAGGCGAACACTTGACTCTGTTCGGGACTAGGCCGGGTGGCCAGTCCATCGCTAGTCTCTGACAAGAATGGTGTAACACTCAATCTCAGGAGAAGGGGATAGAGATCAAAACTATATCCCGACCTGAACTTATGGTGATTGCTTTTATAGTTACCAGACTTTGCGGGGCTGCCGCTTTACACATTGCCACTGGATCCCAGATGCGGATGGCGATTGATTGCTATCGAGGCACCATTTTCAACTGGTGTGATGTTGTGTTGGCCAATTTAAAGGGCCAACTGACTAGAACCAAAAACGGACAGCTAAAGACTTTTTCTTATGGGCCTTTAGTTGTGAGTTTTTCCCTAGAGAGGGTTCCGATGCTGATCCCACAGCAGCTCACTGTTGAGACTGGGCCTCCCCGAGAGCCTAAATTGATGCGATGGGTTGCGGTTATGGCCCGTCATCCTGATGAGGGCACGGAGGTTGTCCGATTTACTCTAGAGTACTTTCACTGGTTAGAGGACCAGGTCTTTTCTATACAGGATTTTCCTTATGCCGGAGTTGATTTTCGTCGAGATCCGGACATGGTTCTTCCACCGGGAGAACAATGGGATGACACAGGTAATTCATTTTCACAAGTTTTTAAATTATCTTTTCTTTTTGTTTTTTATATCGTCTAAAAACTGACAGTAATAATTTTCAAAATGCAGATGTAGGCCCACGTCATCCAGCCAATCTCCGGCCTTTCGAGAGGAGACTACCAGTTGCAGCGGCACCGGCCCCACGGGACGAGGCCACAGAGACCCTAGTTGAGTTGGAACAAGACCTAGAGTGTCTTACAGCAGACATACCAGAGACTACTATAGATGATATTCCTATCAGGCTTTAGCGCTATGTAGTCGCAGTCCTAGGACCTTTTAGGAGGTTCTTGTGTAGGGTGGCTCGTGCAGTGGTGTCGTATAGAGAGCATCACCAGTGATTGGATGGTCATTTTTGTAGACACATGTGACATTTTGGTTTTTTGTACTTATCATTTTCAACGATCATAAGGTGTTTTTCAACCTATGATCAAAGACGATGTATTTTTTGGCACACTCCTATCTATATATATCATTATTACCGGCTTATCTTGTTAAACATGTGTCATGAAATGTTTTTAAATTTACATGTATGATTATTGCAAATGTCTATTTAACATTCGATAAGCAATTGCATCTGCTAATGTATTTAAAGACCTTGGAATATGCTGATATTCAATGTAATCAAATTCACGTTCCAAGAGACGCACTCTCAAAAATAACCTTAATAACACTAGATTTCTAATGGCATACACTCTATTAAGCTGTAATACAACGAGTTTAGAATCTAACCTCACTATCAAACTCCGAATCCCAAATGAAATAGATTCAGACAATAACTCAATCACTGCACTGTACTCGGCAATGTTGTTTGTTGTTTGACCGAGGCTCACCCCATGCATAGAAACTAACTCGTCAGAGGGCGAATAGATAACCCAAGCTGCGGAAGAGATATTCTGTGTACTACGACAAGCACCATCAGCAAATCCAATGTATGTTTGGAGAGGCATCGACATCTGCAAACATCAAGGGTAAAACCAAGATAAACAGAATAACAACGAAAAACACACTTTCTAAGCTAAACACACTGTCTAAACTAACAAACACACAAGCTAGAAAGAAAAACCTAACCTAACTAAAATCTCCATACCCATCATTTAAGCATAATACCTCTTTAGGTAAAGTCCATTTCTGGGTTTACCCAAAGAGTCCCCGTCAAAGTCTACCAGCTCATAGGAACGAATTTTCCAGCACCTAATTTATCGTTAGCTTGATCATATAATAGCACTAGGTCTCCTTCCGAAAAATTTCGAGGGGTCACATTTCGATCATACTGAGCTTTCATACATTTTGTGTGAGTCTCGATTGCCAATGCAGCATCACGTCGAGTCTCATCTAATTGAGCTAAGTATAATAAACGCTTCTCCTCTTCAGAAGTAGCTGGAAGTAATTCGATGGCCATTTGCAGTGACGGGATTTCGCATTCAATAGGCAGCACAGCTTCCAAACCATAAACTAGTTGGAAAGGAGTGAACCCTGTTGATGTTTTCACTGAGGTTCGGTATGCCCAAAGCGCTGAAAATAACATGGTATGCCAATTTGACCGATGAATACCAATGATTCGTCGGATCATGATAACTAAAACTTTGTTGATGGACTCAACCAGACCATTCACTTGTGGATAATAAGGAGTTGAGCTATCGTGACGCAAACCAAGCTAGCCTGTAAGTTCTGTCATCATAATGTTTCAAAAATGGCACCCATGGTCAGTGATTATCGCGTGTGGGACACCAAACCTAGCAATAATGTGATTGAATACGAAAATTGCAGCTGTCTTGCCGTCTGCCTCGAATGTAGGCATCGCCTTGGCCCACTTAGTAAAATAATCTACCGCAAGGATGATATACGCATGCCCCCCGGCCGAGTGAGGGTTACATGTAATAAAATCGATACCCCATTTGGCAAAAGGACCAATGGAAATTATAGGGTGGAGAGGAGCAGGTGGTGCGCGCATCTTGCGATCAAACACTTGACAGTTGTGGCATTTTCGGACCGCAGTAATACAATCTTTAAACAAGGACGGCCAGAAGTAGCCAGCGCGCAATATCTTTTGGGCTGTGGCATACCCAGACATATGACCGCCACACGCTCCAGAGTGACAGTCATTCAAAACCCTTTCAGCTTCCTTGTGAGTTAAACAATGTCGAAAAACCAAGTCTGCCCCACGGCGATAAAGAGTATCTCCAATAATTTTGTACTGTTGGGACTGGAATCGAATTTTCCGACGTTCCGACTTTAAAACTTCGGGCCGAAAGGATTGGGTTTGGAGATAGACGATGATATCTCCATACCACGAATCTAAAGTGTTGATGAGAAACAAAGATTCGTCCGCAATGGGTTCCTCTGCCACAGTTTCCGTGTCAGCACGCGGGAAGTCACACATTAACTCTGCAAAAACTAAAGATTTCTTAGACTTAGATTTCTCAAACTCCAAGTCGAACTCTTGCAGGATAATGATCCATTTAGAGTACTTGCCCCCTAGCAATTGTTTTGTCAAAATGTAGATCATAGGGTTGCAATCCGAAATGACTGTAGTTTTACGGAGTAAAATGTAGTGACGAAAACGTTGGACAACTTGAACGACTGCCAATGCCAATTTCTCCACATGTGAATATTTGAGTTCAGTTGGATTTAACGTCCGACTAAGGTAATATATCACATGTTTCGTTCCGAATTCGTCTTCCTGAACTAAGACCATCCCAATGGTGGAATGAGCGGTGGCGAGGTACAAAAAGTAATCCTGGTTGTAGTTGGGAGGATGCAGCAACGGTGCATGGGTCAACGCATGCTTGAGTGCATCAAAAGATTTCTGAGCTATCTCATCCCAAGAGAATTGAGCGTTCTGTTTCAACAACCGGGTAAAACCCTTTGTAACCTCGGCGTAGTTAGGAATGAATCGTCGTAAAAAGTTTGCTTTCCCCTGCAAACTTTGGAGTTGCTGAAGTCTCGAAGGAGGAGGCAATTTGATGATAGCTTCGACCTTCGAGGGCTCGACGCGAATGTCAGCTTTTGAAACTACAAATCCCAGCAACCGACCCACTTCTATACAGAAGACACGTTTGTGTGGGTTCAACCGAATACGATAATGCCTACACCTCATGAAGATTGCTCGTAAATGGACAAGGTGATCAGCTCGATGTAATGAATGAGAGGGCAAGTCATTGAGATACGGTTGCACAATGTGTTTGATGTCATGAAATGCATAAGACATCGCCCTTTGAAAAGTGGCTCCGGCATTCTTAAGCCCAAAAGGTAATTTGCAATAAGAAAATGTCCCCCATGGAAAAATGAAAGCCGTTTTTGGTTGATCGGCAGGTAGAATATTGATTTGATTGTAACCAGAAAAACCGTCCATAAAGGAAAATATTTCACTGCCGGCACAATCGTCAATTATTTGATTGATATAGGGTGTTGGGTAGTTGTCCTTGGGATAAGCTCGATTGATATCCCTATAGTCGATGCATATTCTTATTGTTCCCTATTTTTTATTAACCGGAACAATATTCGATACCCAATCCGTTAATGGGATCGGATAAATGAAACCCGCTTTCAACAGCTTCTCAACTTCTGCTTTAATTGCAGCTGCTTTTCGTGGGTGAATCTGACTCAAACGTTGCTGGATGGGTTTAGCGTCCGGGTAAGTCTTGATCTCATGGACAACAATTGTGGGATCAATTCCTGGCATTTCCTCATAGGACCAGGCAAACACGTCACAGAATTCTTGAAATAGGGCCTTGTATGTCTGAATTTCATCATCTGAACATGAGGCACCTATATGAATGTGCTCAACAATTCCGGGCTTGACTGAAATGTTAATGGGAATAGTTCGAGAAATGTTTCCCAAAATCAGCTCTGAATCAGGATGTTTCATTGGATTCTGAGCTTCTTTGACATATTCAGCTGTAAAGATTGTTGAGAAATCATTTTCAAAACAATCCTCCTCAGGTAAAAACGAAGATCTGTGATGGAGATCTTCCCATGGTAAATCGTCTACACACAAGGACTTCACGAAGTTGCTCGTCAGATGACACAACTTCGAGAAACGCTATTAACTACGAGGTTGACGTGAAAAGTGATTCCTCATGGACCACATTCATTTGGTCGATTTTTGTTGAACGCGGGTCGGTAAAAGACTGCACGGTTTCATAGGCAATTTCATATGGACTCAAAGGCATAGCATCACCAAATGAGTCTATCTCAAATTTAGAAGGAACGATCCAAGGATCGTCATAAACAATGGTGTCTGATGTAATCATATGAATAGATGCAAATGAAGACAATGCGTTGATTGGAGGAAAAGGAAAAGTTCCCAGTAAACCGGCATCTTTAACTAATCCTACTCCAACATCCTTATAAGGGATAGTCCTTTTACTGACATGCTGGATACTCTCTGAAGAGGTTGGGTCGGATGAAAAGTAAGCCAGCTAGTCTATTGTTACGATCTTGCCATTATATGGAAACTTTATTACTCGAAAGACCGATGAAACGACCGATGTCATAGCGTAAGACCAACTTCGACCCAAGAGAAGGTTGTAGTCTAGAGGGGCATCAACCACCTCCACATCTAGACTAACGGTTTTTCCTTCGACCCCTATAGGCAAATCCTGTAGAATGCCAAAAGGATGAAACCCACGGCCATCAAAGGCCTTAAGAATTGTCGGGGATTGATTTAGTGAAGGAGAACCAAGCGATCTCCAACACTGTATCGACATAATACACGTGGAAGCTCCCTCATCAATTACAGTCCGATGAATAGGCCTGTTTTTTACTATCACTGGGATCTGGAAAGCCATTTGATGAGGCAAACGTGGTGTACTATTTTCTAGATCAAATATTATTAGGTTCGGGTCCTGAACATCAACAGCTCCTACAGCCGAAAAAATTAATTTGCGTTGTGCTGGGCATGATTGCAGCACTTCCAAAGCTGACATTGTTGAGGGTGAAACAGCTAAATCCTCAACAATGTTGTAATTCTGGGCTGCTCTCGCATGTGGATTGAAAGCAGACCTTCGAAGTACACCCTTGGCGGGTAGTTTGATTACTAAGTCCGGGTTAGGTTTCTCGATCTATAGTGGATCGGAACTGGGAGCTGAGGTTGATGGATTAGAATGAGAAGATTCTGCTTCTTTGCCATCAACAGGACTTTTACTACCATAATCTTGTGATCGAGTGGCAATCCTTACATGAGACATCATCAATATGGGTTCTTCACTGGCACTCGAGGAAGAACCTATCATCTTACTCTCCTACTTTGGAAATGGATCTTTCAAAACAGCAGGAGTTGGGGAACCTTTGACGATTTTCACAACCTCAGCCCGATGAGGGAAATCTCTTGTAAAATGATCCTCTTCACAAATAAGACAAGGATATCGATGTTTGCATTTTTTGTCATTGGTTTCCGAATTTTCAGTTTTCTCCTTTGGATTTTTGTCTGCTTTATTCTTCTTCTTACCTTTCTTTTTCCCGTCGGATTTTGATTTAGCCGTAGATGACTCTACAGCGTGAATATCGGCGGAAACTTCAGCAGAAGATTCTCCTATCAGGGAGTCTGGTAAGGTTATAATAGGCGAAGAATTCTTTGAGGATTTCTTCTTGCTTTTAGTGTTCACCGTACCAATCATGCCATCAGCGGCATGAGACCCCGAAGGAGCAGCAGCGATTTGATTTGACTTAGGAAGATCTGGGATCTTTTCGTGTAACGTACCTGATTGAGTGTAAACTAAGTCAAGGTATTGCGCTTGAGCAATCACTTGCTCCTCAGTAACTACTCCGGCCTTAGCTACGTCTTCAGTAATCTTCGGTAACAATGATTTAACAAACCATTTAGCTAAGATTTGGTCCGGGATAAAAACTTTCACTAACCACCTTCGACGTCTCCATTCATGAATATGATCAGAAATATACGTGGACGTCGATTGTTTGAATGAAGTCAGTAACTCCGTGTCATTATCATATCTGACCGACAACTGAAAATGAGTTAAGAACGAGGTAGCTAACTGGCTAAAATTATAAAAAGAGGCCCATGGTAACTCAATGTACCACTTGGCCGCGAGACCCATGAGAGTACGCTGGAAAAGACGTAAATGGATCAAATCATCCGAGATGGAATTAGAGGCACACTAGAGGTGGTAAGTCATCACATGATTCGACGGGTCCTCTCCAGACTTACCTTCGAACTTGGGTATGTCACTGGACAACTTATTTGGCATTGGCGGCCAAAACGGAAGATAATTTATTGGATCGTTCGTTAGGTGCGACAAGTCTAGTAAATCCAAAGTTGCAATAAACAGTAACTACCGATTAGGATCCCTAAAACTCTGGGTCACGAGACCAGTCCCAGGAGGAGGATATCCAGGATAACTAGGAATAGGAATCGCGTTTGGGATATTGTATCCTCCCGGAAAACTAGGATTAACCGGACCGTACTGGGGTTGTTGTGGTTGTTGATAAGTGTACCCAGGATACGGTTGATACTGGTAAACCGGCTGCTGGACAGCAGGCCCGTATTGGTACTGTCCCTGGTACGGTTGATAAGTGAATTGTGGTTGACTGGTGACAACCGTACTCAAACCAGGTTTTCCTACAGATATCTGAACCATAGTTTGAATCGTAGATCCAGACGTTGGTAAAGATGTCTGAGGAGTAGATACAGAGACAGTAGAAACCGGAGCTGTCGATACTCCAGAAGTAAGTGGGGTAGATTGAACAGATGTTGCGGTAGTTGCAGCAGTCGTTTGAGATGAAGTACTAGGTGCAATAGGCCCAGACTGAGAAACTACCGAAGGTACAGAAGTTTGAACATTAGACTGGACTGGTTGCTGGGGTGAACCAAAAACCAAGGGTTGTCCAGTTTGAGATGACAACTGTACACTTGGCTACAACACCTGTTGAACTTGCGATGGATCCCACAGTATGTTCATTCCGAGGTATTGACCCATAACAGGTTGAGGATATTGAGATCCATAACCGGATTGAGGGTAGGATTGATAATTGAAAGGTACATTTCCCGTACCTTGAACATAAGATTGACCTTGGGGTGGTTGGTAACCTTGACTCAAGTACTGACCTTGGGGTAGATACCCCTGAGGTAAGTACTGATACTGGGGTTGACCTTGAGGTATAAATTGATACTGAGGTTGACCTTGGGGTACATATTGAGGCTGGGGTTGACCTTGAGGAATGTACTGCACCATGGGTACATACTGTCCTTGAGGTTGCCCCCTAGATGCAATTTGCGTACCTTGAGGTTGCCCCCCAGGCGTTAATTGAGGCTGCCCTCCAGGCAGTAACTGGCCACCTTGAGGTTGAGAACTGGGAATTGAACTTGACATCATGTAAATGTCTCCTACGCCCAACGGTTTATTACCATTGTTTCCAGTTAATAACCCATGTTCAATGGGCTGAGGAGATGCTCCTGCAAAAGTACCAGAAAGTGACTGATACCAGAGGGAACAGAAGGACCACCGTACAAAAAAGATTCAGGCGATTGAGTAAACATAGATGACTGACCTGACATATTTACAGGAGTATAAATACCTCCAGGTGGATAAGGAGCACGAGGTGGAGAAAAACTTAATCCTGAGTTGTCCAAATAATTAGTTAAAGAAAGATACCCAGTAGTACTTCTAGGTGGGCTGTAAAAAATGGATTCACGCTCCCTTAGATCAATAGTAGGTTGATTTGCAGGGATAGAGATGCCTATTTCTTCTTCTGGAGCAAGTTCTTCAATAGCTATCAAACCAGAAGGAAGATTTTCGGTGATGACTCTTTCTACCCTAGGTGAATCAGGAGCACTAGAAGTTGGAGTAACAGGTTCAGATATCTTAGGTTCTTTGCCTATATCACTAGTAGATGAAAAACTACCAGCAAGCTCAGAAACTGCAATAGCTTCAGGATTATAACCTGTTTCTAGACTTTGGTAATTAGGATGAACTACCAATGAAGACTCTCCTTCTTCAGGTGAACCTACTTTACTGCCACTAGGAGTTACAAGGACTTTCAAACCTTCGTAATGACCCGGGACGTCTTCAGGAGGTTGGCCCCGAAGTCTACGGGACTTCCTCAACAAATCGGCCATGGTTACAATCTCAGGAGACTGGCCTCGAAGTCTACGGGACTGTCTCGGTAATTCAGCCACAGTTAAAAACTTTTAACTACTACACACGCAAACAAAGTAAAATCTCAAAACAAACCGCCTAAAGTCTCTAAAGAACCAAACAAATTCAAATAACACGCCTAAAGAATCTAGGGCGTCAAACCATACACAAACAGTAGCCTTCCGGACCGAAAACACTAGTTGGTGATGAAATCCAACATCACCGAATTCAGTACAGAAGTGGCGGGTGGAATAGTTACCCCGGCAACCTGCTTAATGAATAGACCGGCACAAGTTCCTCCACTTTAACTGTCTCGAGTGAAGTGAACCCCCCGAAAAATCCAAGTGAGTCTAGCCGATGTTTGCTCCAGGTACAGTGGGATCTTCCCTCCACCGTCACCTTGGGTAGAACCCTAAAGATAATAGTCACTAAGGTCACCAACAGCAACAAATATACTTGGGGGAACAGTCTACGATCCGATAGCACGCAAGGGCAGAGTATCAAGCTCAATCCCCTTGCTGGCTCCTTGACAATAATCCAAGGTTTACCGACAAGTGACCCCAGGCTCCTCGACAATGGTCAATCCGAGGTTTACCGTTTGTAGTACGTGCGTATCTGGCATCGTTCCCAATGAAGGAGGATTGATCCCCTCACCGGTTCGGACACGATCTCGTGCTTCTCCTTTAAGAGGAGCTTTCCCAGAGCATAAATGTAACTATTGGATTTATCCTACCACAAGATGAGCTACTTATTTGGTTTTGTTGTCTTGGAGAGTTAATTACTCTCCTACTCCAAGACACTAGCCTGATCTATATTGGTGTTTCAGAGCCCTAGTAAATAAAAAGTTACTAAGTAAATTTTACTTTAAGCGTTAATTTTATGGCTTTTCTTTAGGACAAAAGGTAGTGGAGATGAAACTGATGGTGTGTAGACTCGACTCAAATCCACTAAAAAGATGCACCTAAGATGATTTATACTATCTTTCCTTTTCAATGAATTCCCTAGCTAAAAGAGTTGGAGAATGCAAAATTGATATAAAGACAACTTTCTTGGAAATGAAAATCAAAGAAACAATCTCTTTGTCTTTTCCAAAGCATACAACACATGACCACTAATTATTTCACGAAAATTCCTTTCTCTTTTCAAAGAATTCAAATGCTACTAAAACAAACTTGTCTTCAAAAGAGATTTTTGTATTTTTCCTATATTAACAAAGCATGTAAAACTACTTAACAAAAATCAATTTTAAAAAATCTATGACAATCAAATCAATTTTACCTAAAAACAAATCTAAGAGAAATTTACCTAAAAGCAAATCTAATGAGGTAAAAGCCTACAAAATATAATTCCAGGATGTTTTACTCAGTTAAAATTCAACCAAGGACTAGTTCATGCAAAATCATAAACCAGTCAAAAACAAAAATCAAAATCTTTTGTTCTTTTTCTTAAGAATGAAATTCACAGCTTAACCAACAAGCTTTCTCGAAATTCCGCAAAGAGACAACACAAAGGTAGGTTTTTCGCAAAGGTGGATTTTACGAAAGGTCTGACTCCTAAGAACACTGAAAAGACCAAGGATATCCAAGGTTTTACAACTTCTAAAGCCAAAGTCACTACAGGACCAATGCAAAAATCAAACCTAGGGCTAGAACTTCTATGAATTTCACTAAAACCCTTGATACTAATGAAACAAGCTGAGATGAAAACTTTTGACAGGTAACCAGTGGATCTGGGCAGCAAAAAACAAACTATAAACAAAATCTAAGAGGCAAAAAGGAAAAAATGGAATTTTCTCAACTTTTGACAGGGTACGCAGGCAGCCTGTTTGCACAGGTGCGGCCACGCTCTGTGTACAAAGCTGCAGTGCATACAGGTACGCACTGTGCTTAACGCAGAGGGTGCGTACTGCTAGCAAAACCAAGAAAAATAAAAACTAACTTAACCCTAAGCTATTCCACCCAAATTCACAGTCAATTAGTCAAAAACCAGAAAGAAATCGACTTTTCTCAAATCAAAGTATCAATCAAAAGAGAAAGCAATCAAATCCATGGATTCCCCAGCGGAGTCGCCATTTTGTCATGCAGAAAGAGTCAATTTTGCGGACAAAACCAACCTCCCTAGAAGCTAAGGCTTTCTAGTGACAAACAAGACAATCAAGCACTATCTTTCCCTAAATATGCATTTAAAATGCAAGCAACCAGGTGTTTAAAGCATACCTTTAGTCCAACGCTGTTTGTAGCAGTCCAGCCTCTCCGATCTAGATGAGCTCCTCCTTCTCTTTGAAACCTGCATTCACTAACAAGCAAACGATTACATAGCACCTGAATAACTCATATAATAAAACATATTCATCATAAAGACCAAGGAGTATATGAAACAAATTATATATAACAACTTGTTGAAAAAAATGAACTTAATTGTATTAATTGGAAACAAAAGAAACCATTACAACCAGTGCCTTGGTGTTGTGCAGGTCCCTCCCAGGGTCCAGCAAGAGTTCTCCTTTACTTTGATCAGCTCACCCACTTCCAAATGAAGCTAAGAAAGGATGGGAATCTCTCCTCTCAAGCTCTATAAGGGAGTCCTAATTTCAGCAGCATCTACCCTTAAGAATGTTCAGCTTTCAACCTCCCCTCCTTCTAGCCCAATGCCTGTATTTATAATGCTTTGGAGGATGGGAATCTCTCCTCTCAAGCTCTATAAGGGAGTCCTAATTTCAGCAGCATCTACCCTTAAGAATGTTCAGCTTTCAACCTCCCCTCCTTCTAGCCCAATGCCTATATTTATAATGCTTTGGAGGAAGTTAATCAGGTCCACCATCAATGGGATAAGCCCCTCTTTCAATGGGATAGCTCCCCTCTTGATGGGATAAGTTCCTCTTTCATAGGGATACATGAACCATCTGGAGGCGCTTAATACACATCAAACCATCTTCTAGAATGCTCTAGAATCGATCACAAGTAACTTTTTTGAAGTAAAACTCGCGCCTTTTGACCTTTACAGGAGTATGCACCCACCCCTTTACAGACAGAGTGTACAAGTACGCAGGTATTGTGAACTTGAGGTGCGTACACGTAGGTAAGGTTAAGGGAAACTGCGTAACCAGAGTTATTTGACTTTTTAAGGACTTTCTCTCTCTCTTGGACTTCGACATGAGGAGCAGAGGTATAAGACTTGCCAAGGAGGATAGTATGACAGTTGATGGAGCCATACTAACTACAAATAGTCATGGTGACAAATTTTAGTGTAACAGTGCGGGACAGGGATCGCTACCATAGACAATCTCTATCACTTCAAAATCCATTTGTGTGCTCGTGCCTTCAATATCAACTGTTACCCCCTTGCAACCTCCCCATGGGAAAAATCTTCTGTTGGTTCGCCATTCATAATTGAATAGGGGACCACCATAAAGCGGGCCTTCCCATGCGTTCCCATGTTTGCTTCAGTAATACATTCACCTCCGAACCCATATCTAGGATTACATGATCCATTTCATACTCACCCATCTATGCAGTCAATCTCATCTCCCTTCCAATGTGCAAGGCATGCTTTCCAAACTTCTGGACTACGCGTGGTTCTCTTGACCCCACACACCTAGTGATCAACTCTTGTAGTCCCTTCACTACCTTGTTGTCGCGTAGTAGTTTCATGCATGTCTCCAGAAAGGTTGTAAGCATAGAAGGATCCATCCCTGGCTCTGGTTGATCCTTATTACCTGAAGTGGAGGCCTCCGCGAAGCTCTTCTTAGCTTCCATGAACATCTCCTTTGCGTGTTCTAAGTCAAACTCAGGTTCCTTTGCAGGAGCCTTGCAAACCCATGTATCTTCCTTGGGCTACTTCCCCTTATCCTCCCCTGTGGTTGCACCGCTTCTGAGCATCATGTTCACATTCGGGTCTTCTTTGCGCGGTTTAGACCTCATCATTTGTATATTCTGAGTTGGAGGAGGATGGAATACCCCTTTTTCACGCATCTGTGTGATCAATGTAGGCCAATCTATTATTTCATGATCAAACTGAGCATAGTAGAAATAGGATATCCTCATTGGGTTGGTACAATCATGGGCATAGTACCCTGGTCCTCCGCAATTGTAACAAATTAATTGTCTGCGGCCCCTTCCTGGTCCCATTCCTCCTCGTCCCTGAAATCTAGCATGCGCCATCCCCACAGCTGGGTCGAGTGCTCGCATTTTTGTCTGCATTCTATAGGCTGGGGTCCAATCCATCATTAACTCATAGCTATGACAAGTGCACTCAAATTGGCCTACCAACCTGCATAAATTACAAAACAACTGTTGGGGAGTTTGTGTATACTTCTGCAACAAATGACAATTATCCATCGTGTGTTTTCCTCCTATCTGACAGATCGTGGACCATAACACAGGTGTCACACTCGGCCCTGCCTGTGCCTCTAGCCTCAATGGCATTGGCCCACCTCTTGCCAAGTAGTTCAGGACAGTGATCCTTGTCATGGCCTTGGCCTTCACATTTTATGCACCATACTTCCTCGTGCACCTCTGGCCGCAGTACCCTATCCTGTTTCAAGCTTTTCATTTCCAAACACAGATTCTATAGCTGCGTGTGGATTTGTTGAACTCCCAACCCAGGGTCTTGTATCGGGGTCTCATGCAACCTCATCGCCATCTCCAATGCTTCGGCCTGGGTAGAAAGTTTCTGCTATGACAACGCTGTTCTCAAGTGTGGTGTCAGAGATGCTACAAACCATGCGTGATGTTGTGCATCCGTTGGTGTCATGTTGGCTTCCCGGATCATACTCTTCAGCCTTTGGTCCAGATCCTAAGGAGTCTCGCCTGGAAGCATCGTGATCTCTTTAAACCCAATGATTGATTACGTCTCTGACTTAGGCCTGCTAAATTCTCTATTCAATGCATTCTGGATCTCTGCTATCCCTGCATTTGGGTGGTCGCTGGAATGCTTGATGTACCACGTTAATGTGTGATCCTACAGTGTGCTCACCAATGTAACCTTCTTAATATTGTCGTACATGACACCTTGTGCTTCCCATACTGCTCTTACCACAAACCAGAATTGGTCTGGATCCTCATTCCCTACTCCTCTGAATACCAGTATTTTGATCGCACTCGCCATACCGAACTATGGAGGTGGTGGAGGTGGAGTGGGTGGGGATGGAGGTGAAGGAGGTGAAGCAGGTGGTGGGGTGGGTGGAGGTAGCCATGGAATCCACTACCTTATCAAACTGACTACACTTCCCGGAGAAACTTTCACGAGCTCGTCCTTGCTCTCCAGCAACGGTGAAATTAAGGGTTTGTTTCCTAATTCTTCACTGCTTCGACTTTTGTAGATTCTTCTGCTCTCTGTTGTCCCAAACATTAATTTATTCGCATAACTTGATTTTCACATAAGAGCATCTTAATCCAGGTATTCAAAGATTTAATATACTTACTTCGCAGTCCCTTAAGAAAATGTCATTCTACCTCGCTGTAATTGATGGTCTTGTCCACCGCAAACTCAGTGATAAATCCTCCTATTAGTCGGTTGAGCCAGTGGTCCACAACTCGCACTATCTTATCCTCTGAGGCTTCTAGTCTGCGCACTAGCTCCAGAGTCCACACTATCGGTTGGTCTAGCCTACACCTCCCCTGACTGTCGGCTAACCTTGAGATCCACTCATACAGCTCAGATGAAAAGGATGCAAAAAAAATCTCGTGGATTTCTGTATACACATAGCAATCCGGCCACCTTTCCTCAGATACTTGCGGAGTTCTATTTTCCTGTGCCGCGAACTCATGAATCTTCTTATCCAACCACTCTTCAATTTCCTTCTTGGTTGGGTTCTAGCAGCATGACATTAGAAATCCCTTATGTAGATCCCGGTCCCAGCAACGGAACCATTTGTTGGCTTAGTGGGGCTTGACCCAGGTTTGGAAGTGATTTAGCCAAGAAAATCCCAGTACTACTAGCCCCTTCGGCAACAGTCCATGAAGCGAAGACTGAGGTCTCACTCGAAGTAGTATGGGAGGGTGCTAGAACCAGGTTTTCACTCCCTGGTGATGTCTGATATGTGGGGATTGGTACGCGATTCAACCTTTGCGCTTACTAGGCTACACGTACCAATGAGCCCTTTGCATCCTTCATGTAGCTCTAGCCACAGCACGACCAGTGTTAATTACCCAAATCTTCCTTAGGTTCTGTTTGCTAATTACTTAGAGGATTTTCATACATAAGCATTTATATCAATGTTTACCAAGTGCATGCATATAAATAAATAGATACAATTAACACATAACATAAATATATAGATCCACGAAATAGATGCACAATATGCCGAATCAAACTTATGTTTATTAATAATCCTTTTCAAATTTAGTTCAATACAAACTCGACTCGGCCCTGTGCACTCAGCTGTAGGGGCCTGCGGACTCAACTACAGACTCTACTAGGCCTCCGCACACTCAGCTGTAGATCCTCTACCTACTACTACAACCCAATACACTTCAGTTCCACTTCTATCCTCTAACCATGCCTTCCCATCTGTCTTTTACTTTCTTGCTAGCCCAAAAATTTACTTTACACTTAGAGCCTCGCTCTATTTATACAATCCCATGGTCTGCGGACCATGGGTAGGCCGACACAACTTTACATTATTTTACAATTCTTAGGGTGGACAACCCTATGACTCATCCTAGAATTTCATGCTCCGCATCCATATTTCGCGGAGTCTTTACATTACTTTGACAAAAACTCTGGCTTTAAGCCCCAAAACCCGCTGTGGGGGATCCCATGCCCAACAAAATTATATTAAGGTTATGTATTATTATTATGAGTGAGAGAAAGAGAGAGGATGTTATGTGAGAGTGAAGAGGAAATCACAACATGTCTTATGTAGGTTATATCTCTTCATTTAGTTGGATAATATAAATAGAACGACTGGTGGTTTCTCCATGGATGTATCCCAAATTGGGTGAACCATGTATATCTGTGTCTTTCTTGTTTTATGGATTTCTTTATTTGTGATTCCGTAATATTTTGTGTATTTAATTACTCTATAAATTAATTTCTAACAACTGGTATCTGAGCCAAAGGTTTATTTGGCTAATAAACTCATAGGAGAGAAGGGTTTGTGGTTCAAGTGGAAGCAATGACGGAAGATGGTATGGTTAGGGCTGATAAATTTAATGGCCAAACATACCAGCCATGGAAGATACAGATGGAAGATTATCTGTATTAGAAATATATGTACCTACCATTGAGCAAAGAAAAAAAGAATTCAACGAGTATGAGAGACGCATAATGGGAGATTCTTGACAGAAATAAACTAGGAACAATACATCTATGTCTCGCAACATCCGTGGCATTCAATATTTCAAAGGAAAGGACAACAAAAGGTTTAATGGAGGAATTTTCCAAGCTATATGAAAAACCCTAAACCTCAAATACGGTATTTCTTATGAAGTGTCTATTTAATATAAATATGTCAAAAGGTGGATCTGTTGCTTATCATTTAAATGAATTTAACACAGTTACCAGCTAGTTAAGTTCTGTAGGGGTAAATTTTGATGATGAAGTTAGGACTCTGTTATTTCTATGCTCATTGCCAAAAAGTTCTAATGGCCTAGTTATGTCTATTAGTAACTCCGTCTTTGGATCTAGTACTTTAAATTTTGATGATGTTGTTGGTTCCATCCTTAGTGAGGAAATGTGATGGAAAAGCTTTGGTGAGACATCAGGTAATTCTTTGACTATAGAGACTAGGGAAATAAAAATGGAAAGAGGAAGGAGCCTAGGAAATCAAAGTCAGTCACGAAAAGGAAGATCTGAATCTAGATCGGGGATAGTGTGCTTGAAGTGTAGGAAGAAAGGACACCTATAGAAAGACTACAAATCTTGAAAGGGAAGAAAGGAGATGAACAACAAGAGAATAATAATGAAATGAATGTGACAAGTGATGTGTTGCAAGATGCTTTTATTATTTCATCAGATAATATTATTTATGCATGTCTGGCATATCCAAGGGCCTTATTCCTTGCCACACCTGATAGGAAACATTTTCATGACTATGTTCAAGGACATTTTGGACATGTTTGTTTGGGTGATGATAAACCTTGTAAAATTGGAATGGGTAAGGTTTTTACAAAGAAAAAAATGGAAACCAATGGGCCTTGAAGGAGGTAAAGATTTTTCTAGATCTACAGAAAAATCTAATTTCAACAAGGAAGTTAGGTGGTGAAGGCTATGAAACTACATTCACAGACAAAACTTGGAAGGTCACTAAAGGATCCTTGGTAATAGAAAAAGGAGAAAAGGTTGGTCCATTGTCTTTATCATAATAGTATTTCTAATTATGTTAATTCTTTAATGTCCATAGGAGAAAATACAACACTCTGGCATCATAGGCTCAAGCACATGAGTGAGAAGGGGATGTAAATTATTCACCCAATAAATTCGTTACCAGGTCTAAGTCATGTTGATTTGGATTTATGTGAAAATTGTGTTTATGGAAAACATAAGAAAGTCATATTTATCAAAGTTGGGAAGGAAAATAAGAGCAAAAAATTAGAACTCGTGCATACAGATGTATGGAAACCTGCTCAGGTATCATCTCTCGATGGCTCTCTCTATTATGTTACTTTTATTGATGATGCAACTACACATTAGTAGAGAGAAGACATTTCTAGGAACATCACAAGAAAATGGTGTGTCAGAAAGGATGAACATGACAATCATGGAGCATGCAAGATGCATGAGATTGCCTGTAGGATTTTGCTCACAATTTTGTGTAGATGTTGTAGAAACTATTTTTTATCTAATAAATAGAAGGCCTTCAATCTCCTTGGATGGTGGTATTCCAAAGGAGGCATGTACATGTAAAAAGGTAAACTACTCATTTTTAAAGACTTTCAGTTGTGAAGCCTTTGTCCACATCAATAAAGAAAATAGAACAAAGCTTGAGGCAAAATCAAAGAAATGTACCTTTATTGGATATGGTGTAAATGATTTTGATTATCTCTTATATGATTACGAAAATCACAAAATCATTAGGAGAAGAGATGTCATATTCAATGAAAAGGTCTTGTATAAGGATCAATTGCAAGGAAAGAAAAAATAAAAAGAAAACAAAGAATATGCAGTGCTTGATGAGATTGCATAGAAAGTAAAGGTGCCTGAAAATCATAATGATCAACAACCACAACAACAACAACAACAACCACAAAAAAATAGGTACCTCAAAAAACTAAAAGTGGTGTTAGAAGATCTACCATGATAAGTATATCCACTGAACGATACTCTCCTTCATTATATAATGTATTGTTGACTGATTCTAGTGAACCAAAAAGATATGAAGAAGAAATGTAGGTAGAAACCTAGAAAAAGTGGAAGCAAGCCATGGAAGAAGAGATGTACTCCTTGATGTAGAACCAGACTTGTGACTTAGTCAAGTTGCTTGCTGGTAAATCAACATTACAGGAGATGTACTCGTTGATGTAGAACGAGACATGGGACTTCGTCAAGTTGCTTGTTGGTAAAACAACATTGCAGAATAAATGGGTTTATAGGTTGAAGGAAGAATATGGAAGTAAACAGAGGTATAAGACTAAAGTTGTGGTGAGGGTATTTGCAAAAAAGAGAGGAATAGACTTTGATGATTTTTTTTTCTCCTTTGGTTAAAATGACTTCAATCAAAAATATTTTAAGTCTAGTGACAACAAAATATCTACATCTTGAGTAGTTAGATGTAAAGACAACCTTTCTCCATGGGGATTTGGAGGAAGACATATATGTATCAGCCACAAGGGTATGAGGTCAAAGGGAAGGATAAGTTAGCGTGAAAATTGAATAAGAGCTTGTATGGCTTAAAACATGCTCCAAGACAATGGTATCTAAAAATTGACAGGTTTATTTTTGAACAAGGATATACTAGATGTCACTCCGACCATTTTGTTTATCTTAAAAATAAAAATGATGGCAAGTATATTATATTGTTACTTTATGTAGATGACATGCTTGTTGTAGGGTCTAACATGTAGGAAATAAATGTGCTCAAAGGAAAATTGGTTAATTCATTTGCAATGAAGGATTTGGGTGTCGCAAAACAAATCCTTGGTATGAGAATAACTAGAGACAGGAAAAATCACAAACTAACATTGTATCAAAGTGAGTACATAGAAAAGGTGTTGGAAGGATTTAATATGCAGAATGAAAAACAATTTAGTACAAATTTGGATAGCCATTTCAAACTAAGTAAGGATATGTGTCCCAAGACATAGGAAGAGATGGATTATATGTGTAAAGTTCCATATGCATCAGTAGTTGAAAGCTTAATGTATGCAATGGTCTACATAAGGCTCGATATTGCACATGCAGTGGGAGTTGTAAGTAGGTATATGAACAATCCAGGAAAAGAGCATTGGATTGTAGTGAAGTGGATTCTCAGGTATTTGATAGGTACCACAAATCAAGCATTGTGCTCTAGTGGCTCAAACATTAATCTACAGGGATATGTTGATGCAAATATGGCAGGTGATATAGATCATAATAAGAGGTGCACCATAGGGTATGTGTTTAGCATAGGTGGAATAGATTTCAGTTGTGTTTCAAAGATGCAAAAAATTGTTACAATTTCAACAATAGAATCATAGTATATTGATGTGACATAGTCTAGTAAAGAAATTATTTGGCTACAAAGGTTTATGGATGAATTTGGCAAGAAGTAGGAAATGAGTAGGTTATACAGTGATAGCCAGAGTACCATTCATCTTGCAAATAGATAAAATTTTCATTCCAAGAATAAACATATAAAATTCAAGTACCATTTCATTCAATTAGTGTTGGAAGATAGATAGTTGAAGCTGGAAAATATACACACTAGTTAGAATCCTGCAGATATCAGGGAGAAACTGAGATTTTCCTCAATTTCGATTTTTCTTCAAGTATGATGATGAAGATGAGAAAAAACTAGGTAGAAAGTGGAATCATTGTCCGAAAAGTGAAGCAAAGGTGGAGTTGCTATAATCAGTCTCTAAGTGGGAAATTGTTTGGTATGGAGCCTGATTATCTTCCTGATTGTTTAGAGGTTTTTTGTTTGAGCCATGTTGGATCCCTGTTCCTAATGGGGTGGAAACACCACCCATTTAATCAATTTCAGCCCCCCTAGGTGGGGGTTTGGGGGCATTGTCTTGTAGCTAAAAATAAATGAAAAATTACACCGTAAAATATTTTAAATTCATAGTCAAATTGGGTCATTCATTAGGTGGATGATCTGGCAATAAAAGTTATGTTAATTTATGTTTTTTCCCTATAAGGAAAACCTCAATTTATATGAGGTAATTGTATTGTGGTTGTGTATTATTATTCTGAGTGAGGGAGAGAGACGAGGCTATGTGAGTGTGGGGAGGAAATTACAACAGATCTGATGTAGTTTGTATCTCTTAATTTTGCTAGATAATATAAAAGGAAGGACTCGTTGTTTCTCCATGGATGTAGCCCAAATTGGGTGAACCATGTATATTTGTGTCTCTCTTATTTTATATGTTTCTGTATTTGTTTTTCTACAATATTTTGTGTATTTCATTACTCCGTAAATTAATTTCTAACATGAAGTTGAAGGGACAAGGTGGAGAGCTTGTTTCTTAATATTGTGCCATGCATTAAGATGGAAAGGAAGGAAGATTTGGAAATAAAATTTTATTGGTCTAAGGCTAAGAGAGGGCCTCCATGAGCCTTGTTACAATACCATGTGTTGAAGAAGAGAGGCTTAGACAAGTTTTTAGTGCAGAGGAAAAGGGGAAGAGGGAAGGATGAAGGCTTCAGGCTTCAGACAGCGCTATGCATTGGAAGGAAGGAGGAATTTAGGAAAGCATAGTTTGACTGGTCAAAGGATCACTATATCTTCAAATTATGATATGAATTAAGGGATAATTGTAAAGAAAGGGGCTTGAGTGCAGAGCGCATTGGGAAGAGGGAAGGAGACTCAATGATGCTTCTTTGTGTGCCATGCATTAGGAGGAAGAGGGAGCTCAAGGGTCAACACAATTTGAATGAACAAGGGGTCATTGTTTGCTTGGAATTCAACTTTCCTTCTTGGATAGTTTAGTTTGACACAACTATGGGTGCTTGGCCATTTGGAATGCACTTGTCATTGAGGTAGGGCATAGGAAGGAAGTCACTTTTCCTGGGGGGATTTCACTACACTGTGAGGGTAGGAGGATACTTGTATTACAAAGTTTACCTCTGTAAGAGGGTGGAAAAGGTCCATGTTATAAAATAGGAGCATTATATGTGTCATGAAGGGTAGAGGAGATCAAAACTTAGTGTAGTGAGTTAGTAAGAACAAGAAAGGGTTAGGTGAGTGTCCTTGGAAGGTTCTTAATGTGGAGTAGTTTTGAGGTGATATTGAGGAAGACTTAGGGCACCAATATTGGTGAGTAGGGTTGCATCATCGAGGCCCATGAATAGGTTAATCTCATCACTTAGTTAGAGGATTAGTACTTTCCCAAACTACATTGAGTAAGAGGACCAAGGAGAGCTCTCAAAATGGCTAAGTGTGGGACCAATAGGGTAAGGGAAAGAAATGAATCTTAAAATGAATCAAACATGGATTAGACACATAAATTCCATCAATACAAGCCAAATGAATGCATAGGAATCATGAATAATAATCACACCTTGCAATGACAACAAAGAGAGACTTATTTCTATGTGCGATAGTTATAACGCCATATTACGATAATTACAAGTTACGACAAAAGTGACGAATGTGACCAAAAGGTGTGCTAAACTCTAGGAATGTGTATATCACATATTACAATGATATATAAGACCAAGAAATTCTAAAGGTTTTGTGAAAACTAACTTTGGTGATAAGTAAAGGTGTGACACATGCAGGAGTGAAAACAACAAAAGTGACACCTGCAACAACATGAAAACATGAAGACGACACTTGTAAAATGTGAATAACCTTGAAAGTGACACATGCCAAAGAAAGGATAACAACAAAAAGACACTTATTAAAGTGAAAGTGAGAAAAAGAGATAGCATGAATGTAAAAATGACACTTATGAAAGAAATGGTGTGCAAAAGAGATAGTTAATAAAACTCATCGAACTAAAAGTACAATTTCAATCAAAGCGATGGAGATTGTCATTTGAAAGTGCACATTGAATGTCATCATGGGTTGAAAATTCTATCTAAACCATATTGATGGATTATTCCATGACTCGTGAACTCATCGAACACCAAGCATGTGTGAACAAGTGACTTTTTTAGTTAAAATATATGAACAAGACCTAAATCCTTTAGAAAAATTCAATCCATGATGGAGTAACCATAGGGTGACAGACCATACGTGTTGGCATTATGATTCAGGTGTTGTACTTGATGGCAAACGCTTTCAGGTGGTAAATCAAGAAGGACGCAGGAAATTTTGTTCCGCAAGCGCGTCCCCGCAGGTATTCCATACAGAACCCGCGTCCAGGGACGCCGGCCAGCCGTTCAGAAGGTGCGTCCGCCCAGTGCACACATTTCAAGGTAGAGAAAAGCTCGTGGGGGCTTCTTGTGTGGTATCTAGCCGACGGTTGCGTGTTTCTATGGTGTTGGCTCGTGGTATTGTTCCACGCTTTGGGGAGAAGCTTGCCTATATAAAGCAAAGGAGTTCATTTGGATTAAGCATCATCTTGGTTGATCATCTCTTGGTGTGATCTAGTCCATATCTTTAAGGGTAAATCTTCTAATGGACTACGATCTATATGGCGCATGATCAGATCTGTGAATCTGAGTGTTTGGGTTGGTTCTGAAGTCCTCTTATCTTCTATATCTAAAGGGACGCAGATTCAGTGAAGGGAAAGTGCGCCGGGACGCAGTACAGTAAAGGATCAGGTGCGTCGCTGAAGCAAAGGACGCGGCGCGACTGTGGTATTGGGTGCGTCTCTAAAGCGAAAGACGCGGCGCGATAGTGTTGATGTGTGCGTCGGTCGCAGACAAGCAAAAGGAACAGTGCGTCTGCACGCAGAACAGCATAAGGTATACTGCGTCCAGTCGCAGGCCACAGAAAGAAAATATGCGTCCCTGTCTCAAGATGATCTGTTAACTGTATATTTCTGTTCATAAGGTGTTCTGGGTTGTTTCTGTAATTACTGATCTGATATCTGTAGTGGACTGTATCTGTTGTATACTTGTTGATCATTTTGAAAAGAAGTAGGGGGTTGTAGCTCCCTTCCAGGAGAAGTCTGGAAATCAAGAAAGAGTTGTAGCTCTTTGCAGGTTGCAGCCTGCGTGCTGGTAAAGGACTGCACCAGTACAAAATCATTGTAAAAAGAATTTCTTGAAAGAAGATAGAGACATTATTGCAGCAGGTGGTTTTTCTCCCGCATTGGGTTTCCACCTTACATCTTGTGTTCTTTGGTGTGACTGTCTATTTTCTTTATTCATGCTCATTGTTTTATGGTACTGATATGCAAGAATATTTCAAAAGATCAAATAAGGAAGATTTGGTAAATTGCTAGATAATACTGATTCCCCCCCCCTCAGTATTATTTCCAACAATTGGTATCAGAGCCGGGTCCTTCAGAACAGCTTGATCGCTTGAAGGTAGATCGTTCATCATGAGCAACTACGAGAGAGAAGCATCAATCAGGCCACCCGTCTTCGATGGAACAAACTTCAATTATTGGAAGGTAAGAGTTACTGCATATCTTCAATCTCTTGGTACAGAAGTTTGGAACATTGTAGAATCAGGCTATGCCTTTCCTTCAGTTACTCCTACAGATCCAGCTGAGAAAAAGCAGTATGAAACAAATGCAAAAGCAGTCAGCACTCTATTAGGAAGTATATCTCAAACAGAGTTCATGAAGGTCATGCACTTCAAATCAGCAAAAGAGATATGGGACAAAATGATCACTAGCTATGAAGGAGATGAACAGGTAAAAGAAGCTAAACTTCAAACTCTCAGGATTCAATATGAGACTCTCAAGATGTATAATGATGAAAGTGTGGCTAATTATTTTCTTCGAGTAGATGAGATTGTTAATTGTATGAAAAATTTGGGTGAAGAAATAAAAGAGACTATAGTAGTTCAAAAGATTCTAAGATCTTTATCTCCCAAGTTTGAATCTAAAGTATCTGCAGTAGAAGAAAAGGAAAATCTCCGTGTTCTCACTATGTCTCAGCTGCATGGAATTCTAACTGCTTATGAAATGAGAAAGGGAGGTCCATCAGATAGAAGGGAAGCTGCTTTTAAAGCATCAGGCAAAGAAGATCACTATGAAGCATGTCATGTTCCAGAAGAAGAGGAAGAAGAATCAAACTTTGTCAGAAATCTTCAAAGGGGTTCTGGAAGGTTCAGAGGTAAGCTACCTTTCAAATGTTTTGCTTGTGGAAGAGTAGGTCATTATGCTGCAAAATGCTCTTATAAGGATAAAGGAAAGGAACCAGTTAGATGGAACAAGAAACAGGGTACAAATAAGAAAAGCTACTACACCCATGAAGATAGCGATGGCTTATCAAACAGTGATGAAGATGAACAAGGTAACAAATATAGATTGTTAATGGCATTTGAAGATGACAATTATGAGGATACTATAGATGTGGATAACCTTTATGATGAAATTACTAGACTCAAGAGATGTATAGAAGAAAAGAACATGATTATTGATACTCTACAATTTCAGATTGATGAAAAGGAAAAACATCTTGAAAAATTAGAAGGTGAAATTGTTGGTCTTAGAAAAGAAATTGAGAAAACAAAAACTATTAATCTCAAGTTTGTCAAAGGATCTGAAACGTTGAATGAGATTATCAGTGTGCAGCGATCTCCTCTAAATAAGACAGGTCTGGGCTACAATGGAGAAACTTCTCAAGCTTCCACTTCAAAAAGTTATCTTGATGCCGCAAGAAGAAATGAGCAAGAACACAAGGAAGATCATCAGGTAAAGCAGGGACAAACTTCAAACTATCAGGGGCAATCCAGCTTAAGGGTGAACAAAAGCCACAACCAGCCACAGGTAAAACCTTCTCAATTTGGTTCAAGAATAGATGAAAATAGAAATTACAATCAGTCGGCTGGTAGATTCAATAATCGCAGAAACTTCTTCAATGGACAATGCTTTTCTTGCCATAACTTTGGTCACAAAGCAGCCCAATGTGTTGCGTATAAAACAATCATGACTAGGGAAGCTCAAAAACAAAGAAGCATGACAGGGAATACAAAAAGGACCTATAACAATTTTTCAGCTCTTGAAAATGAAGTTGAATGCTCTATTTGCAATAATTTTGGACATGAAGATGTTGAATGCAGAAGCAGGTTTCCGGAAAGAAAGGTACAAGAACAAAAAAGGGAACAAACCTCAGGCACCAAAACATGGAAAATAAAGGAACCTCAAACAGAAAGATGTGGGATAGCATTCTATGCAGAAGGACAAGAAAATCTATGGTACATTGACAGTGGATGTTCAAAGCACATGACAGGTGATAAAGAAAAACTTGAATCTTATTCTAATTTAGAAAAGGGAAAGAAAGTCTCTTTTGGAAATGATACTCCTGCAACTATAAAAGGAAAAGGTATTGCTCCTTTAAAAGAAGATGTTAAGGCTGGAAATGTTTTGTTTGTTGATGGACTAAAGCATAATCTTCTAAGTGTAAGCCAGATGTGTGATCAAAGAACCGAGGTTATATTCAGATCAAATGGATGTCTTGTTCGTGATCTTGATACAGGTAAAACAGTTCTCAAAGGAAAAAGAACTTCAAATAATCTATACATTTTTGATGAAGAACAACAACAATGCTATTTAAGCAAGGATGAAGAGCACTGGTTATGGCATCGAAGATTGGGACATCTAAGTTTCTCACAAATAAGGAAAGCTTGCAAATATCAGGCAGTTCGCGATCTTCCAGATATCAAAATTCCTGACAACACCATGTGCAGATCATGTCAGTTTGGAAAACAGACTAGAACTAACTTTCCAGAGAAAGAAGGATCAGCCAGTATGCCTCTGGAGCTAGTACATACAGATGTATGTGGACCATTCAGAAAAAGAACACCTAGAGGAGAGGAATACTTGATATTATTTATTGACGATTTCTCCAGGTTTGTTTGGTTGGGACTTATGAAGCACAAAGATGAAGCTTTCGAAAAATTCAAATCCTTCAAAGCCTTGGCTGAAAATGAATCAGGTCACAAGATTAAGTGCCTCAGATCCGACAGAGGTGGAGAAATTACTTCAAATGAATTTTTCGATTTCTGTGATGAACATGGAATAAGGAGAGAATTTTCTACAGCTAGAACACCTCAGCAAAATGGAGTAGTGGAAAGAATGAACAGAACAGTCCAGCAAATGGCTCGTGCTATGCTTGATGAATCAGGAACTCCTGCAACCTTCTGGGGTGAAGCTGCACATGCGGCAGTTATTATTCTCAACAAGACAAATGTTCGAGTGAACAGCACTCAAACTCCTCATGAGCTCTGGAGTGGTAAAACTCCTTCAGTAAAGCACTTCAAAATCTTTGGGAGCAAATGCTATATCAAAAATACTGAGGAGCAGCTTGGCAAACTTGATCCTAGAGCAGATGAAGGAATTCTTCTTGGCTACTCTCCACATAGCAAAGCATACAAATGCTACAATAAAAGACTTGGCAGAATTGTTGAAAGCATTGATGTAGTGGTTGATGAGAAAGGATACATTCCTAGGCAAATACATCGTGAAGACATTGAAGAAGATGAAAGCTACCCTCAAAGACAGAATGATGAAGAAGAAGAACCGCAAGAACAATCTCAAGATGGACCTCACGAAGAAGCAGAAGAAAGAACAAGAATAGAAGAAAAGACTCCATCCAGATATGTTCTAAAGAACCATCCAGAATCTCAGATCATGGGACAAAAGGAAGCAGGTATACAAACTAGAAGAACAGTTGCAGAAGCTTCAAGTTATTTGGCATTACTCTCCTCTACTGAACCACAAAATGTGAAAGAAGCATGCAAAGATGAATGTTGGGTGAAAGCAATGGATGAAGAACTTGAGCAAATCGAAAAGAACAATACTTGGGAGCTGGTTCCTAGACCAAAGGATAAGAATGTTATCGGAACAAAATGGGTTTTCAAAAATAAATTGAATGAAAATGGAGAAGTAATTAGAAACAAAGCCAGACTTGTTTGTAAAGGGTATGCACAGCAAGAAGGAATAGACTTTGAAGAAACTTTTGCTCCTGTTGCAAGACTTGAGGCCATCCGAATGTTTCTTGCTCTCTCAAGTTGTCAGAACTTCAAAGTATTTCAAATGGATGTGAAATCAGCTTTTCTGAATGGAGACTTGGATGAAGAAGTGTACATTGAACAGCCAGATGGTTTCATTCTTGGAAACGATCCAAATCTTGTATGCCGATTAAAAAAGGCTCTCTATGGTCTCAAACAAGCTCCAAGGGCTTGGTACTACCGGTTGGACAAATATCTTCATCAACAAGGTTTCTCAAAAGGTTCAGCAGATAGCAATCTTTATATAAAAGTTGAAAATGACAAATTACTAATACTTGTTGTGTATGTAGATGACATTATTTTTGGCAGTAATGAAGAAGCTATGAGTCAAAGCTTTGCCTCAGTCATGCAGAAAGAATTTGAGATGTCCTTGCTAGGAGAACTGACATACTTTCTTGGTTTGCAATTCCAACAAAAGAAAGGAGGAATCCTTTTATCTCAAACCAAGTATCTCAAGCAGATTTTGAAGAAATATGGCATGGAAGATGCAAAACCAGTATGTACACCCATGGTTACAGGATGTAGTCTCAGTGCAAATGACGAATCTGCAGCAGTTCATCAACCAACCTACAGATCTATGATTGGAAGTCTACTATATTTGACAGGTACCCGACCAGACATCATGCATGCAGTTGGAATAGTTGGAAGGTTTCAGGCAAATCCAAAGGAGACTCATCTTCAAGCAGTAAAGAGAATCTTCAAATATCTTCAAGGGACTCAAAATTATGGCCTATGGTATCCTAGAGATACAGATCTCACTCTTCATGCTTATACAGATGCAGATTGGGCCGGAAGCGTGGATGACAGGAAAAGCACAAGTGGTGGTGCATTCTTTATGGGTTCTAGACTGGTATCTTGGTTCAGCAAGAAACAGAGTTCAATTGCCTTGTCTACAGCTGAAGCGGAATATGTTGCGGCTGCATCTTGTTGCACCCAACTTCTTTGGATGATGCAGACTTTGCAGGATTATCAAATCACTTGTACACCTCCTATTCCTATCTTATGTGACAACACAAGTGCAATCAGCATCTCAAAGAATCCGGTTATGCATTCAAAAACCAAGCACATACCAATCAAGTACCATTTTCTCCGGGAACAAGTACTTGAACAGAAGGTCAAGTTGGAGTATGTTCCTTCTAAGGAACAAGTTGCTGATATTTTCACCAAACCGTTGCCCAGGGACACTTTTGAATACCTCAGGCAAAAGCTGGGGGTTGTTGATGCATCATCTCACTGTTGACCATCTTCCTATTGATGGTATAGGCTCAGGGGGAGCACATAATGCATTGTTGGCATTATGGAGAAGGAGATCTTGGAAATAGCTGCAATATGTCTCTGTCTTCTTCATGATGGATTTCTGGTTACAATTCTGGAGAAGCATGCGCATAGGGGGAGCATACCCTTTGCTCTTGATGTCAAAGGGGGAGAATGATGAAGCTGAAGATTATGTGATTGCCATCAAGTCCAAAGGGGGAGTTTGTTGGCATTATGATTCAGGTGTTGTACTTGATGGCAAACGCTTTCAGGTGGTAAATCAAGAAGGACGCAGGAAATTTTGTTCAGCAAGCGCGTCCCCGCAGGTATTCCATACAGAACCCGCGTCCAGGGACGCCGGCCAGCCGTTCAGAAGGTGCGTCCGCCCAGTGCACACATTTCAAGGTAGAGAAAAGCTCGTGGGGGCTTCTTGTGTGGTATCTAGCCGACGGTTGCGTGTTTCTATGGTGTCGGCTCGTGGTATTGTTCCACGCTTTGGGGAGAAGCTTGCCTATATAAAGCAAAGGAGTTCATTTGGATTAAGCATCATCTTGGTTGATCATCTCTTGGTGTGATCTAGTCCATATCTTTAAGGGTAAATCTTCTAATGGACTACAATCTATATGGCGCATGATCAGATCTGTGAATCTGAGTGTTTGGGTTGGTTCTGAAGTCCTCTTATCTTCTATATCTAAAGGGACGCAGATTCAGTGAAGGGAAAGTGCGCCGGGACGCAGTACAGTAAAGGATCAGGTGCGTCGCTGAAGCAAAGGACGCGGCGCGACTGTGGTATTGGGTGCGTCTCTGAAGCGAAAGACGCGGCGCGATAGTGTTGATGTGTGCGTCGGTCGCAGACAAGCAAAAGGAACAGTGCGTCTGCACGCAGAACAACATAAGGTATACTGCGTCCAGTCGCAGGCCACAGAAAGAAAATATGCGTCCCTGTCTCAAGATGATCTGTTAACTGTATATTTCTGTTCATAAGGTGTTCTGGGTTGTTTCTGTAATTACTGATCTGATATCTGTAGTGGACTGTATTTGTTGTATACTTGTTGATCATTTTGAAAAGAAGTAGGGGGTTGTAGCTCCCTTCCAGGAGAAGTCTGGAAATCAAGAAAGAGTTGTAGCTCTTTGCAGGTTGCAGCCTGCGTGCTGGTAAAGGACTGCACCAGTACAAAATCATTGTAAAAAGAATTTCTTGAAAGAAGATAGAGACATTATTGCAGCAGGTGGTTTTTCTCCCGCATTGGGTTTCCACCTTACATCTTGTGTTCTTTGGTGTGACTGTCTATTTTCTTTATTCATGCTCATTGTTTTATGGTACTGATATGCAAGAATATTTCAAAAGATCAAATAAGGAAGATTTGGTAAATTGCTAGATAATACTGATTCCCCCCCCCCTCAGTATTATTTCCAACAATACGATCCTCAATAGGCTCCAAAATTCAAGTGTAAGAAAAATTTTGGAGGGTGTTGATCACAATGTCAACAGTTGGCGACAAACTGATCGAACTCCAACTTCTTTGTTCAGGTTTAATCCTCAAGTGCAAGGTCTTAGTATTTCAGGAAGTATTGACTCATCTAGCAGATTACCTTGGCTTCGCCATGTAACCTGGTTAGAGATATAGTCCCCTCCATTCCCTTACTCTTTTAATCACATATCAAGGATTTCTGAAATCCTCCAAAAGCACTTTGTTTGAGTTATAAAGTTTCTTTTATAACAAGAGGAATGACCTTTCATATCCCCATGACCCTTGCCTTACCCTCATAACTCTTGGAATTCTATTATGACCTTTGTTATTATAAAGAACTTTTGAAATTCTACATGACCTCTGGAATTCTAAATGACCTTTGGACTTCTCCTAAATACTTTTTTGTCCATATGTGACTACATGAATTTTCATATTCCACATATGACTCTTGGACTTCCACACATTAAATTTTGTCTATTTCCTTATAAATACATCATTACATTACACATGATGATGTTGTGAGACACATGGACAAAATTGAAATTTTGATGACACTTATACAAGTTACAACTTGACCATGATGACATGAAATTCATGATGAGGTGGAAATGTCAAGTTATATCCTTACTACTATGTCTTTAGTCTTGATGTCATATATGATCAGTACTTCATCTTCATGGAAGATCCATGTTATTTTTTATCTTCATCCTTCAAAGGGTCTTGAGTCATTATTGGAATCCTTTGAGTCATCATGCAATGTCTTCTTTTTGTATTGGTTCAAGATCTGCTTCATTTTTTCATGATGGTTATGTTATGTGCTTCTTGTTTGCAAGTGATTATTTTTGCTCTTTGATATCTTCTTTGAGAATTACCTTGTCATGCTAGGAAGGTACTCCTGCCAATGAAAATCATTCATGACAAAGAAAAATCCATCTTAAAAGCATCAACTCTATTAGTACCTAGCTCATGGAATGAAAAACTCATGATAGGCTTGTGGGAGGGTTAGAGGAAAAAGGCTTGATAAGGAAATAGTAGTTGAACTCGTTAGTGGCCTAGGAAGGCTCCAATGTTCACCTCAACTTCACTATGCACTATAAAGAGGGGCTTTTCTTAGTCTAGTGTAGTGGGGAAGTTATAGCCACAAGGTGGAGAGATTGTTGCTTAAGACTATGCCACACACTCAGAAGGAAATAAAGGAAGACTTGGAAAGCGTAGTTGTAATGGTCAAAGAATGAGAGAGGTCCTCCTTGAGTATTTTTACTACACCATCTATTGAAGAAGAGCTTCTTAGACAAGTGTTCAACATTGAGGGGAAGGGGAAAAGGGAAGGATGAGGAGCCTTTAGGAAAGAGAAATTTGAATGGTCGAAAGCTCACTATCTCTTCATACTATGCCATACATTGAGGGTGACTTTTCAGGTAAGAGGCTTGAGCATATAGTACATTGGGAAGAGGGAAGGAGACCCAATGATGCTTATTTGTGTGCCATGCGATGGGAGGAAGAGGGAGCTCAAGGGCTAGTGTAGTTTGACTGAAAATAGGGCCACTCTTGGTTTGGAATGTGATTTTCCTTCTAGGTGCTATAGGGATTAATGCACGGGTGTTTGGTGATGTAGAAACCCTCAAGGATATTCCCAGAATCCTTATAAGATTGTCAGATTAGCTACAACTGTCACAAAGTTGCATGAATATCTATGATAAACAAATGAGAATAAAAGCAGGAAGAATGACTTATTACCTCAAGTCTTGGTGTGGTTTTACTGGAGAGTGCAAAGTAGCAAGGCAGAGGAACCCTTAGCTAGCTCCAGATCAAAACCTGCACATAGCTAAGACAAGCGTAATATCACAGCATATAACTTTGACAAATAATGCATTAACATATAAAGATATCTAATTACATGTATCTAAGCCACTCATAATAACGGCATTTCATAAATATGTAAATAGATTACAATACCAACATCACGGAGTGGACAACACAATTGCAGTTCTATATTGATGTAGAAAAGAGTGATTACAACCATTGGTTGTATCAACCTTCCCTTACTCCTCCAGCTCCTCTCTCTATCTCTTCCTTCTTAACCTCTTGCTATGCCTTAGTCAGAGACTATGCTTGACAATCAAATAGGAAATCCTTTCAAATGTTTTGACCTTTTCCACAATGACCCTAGCCTCTCATTTATAGCATAAGAGGATAAGCCTTGCCAAATCCCTCATGAGTTCCATTAGGAAAAGGTAGTGACGTTTCCATGCCTTTGTGCTCTTTCCCTTTTGTAGACTCCATTAGGAATTAGTAATTCCTCCAAACAGGTGGAGTTATGATGTTTCCCTACTTTTGTGAGCTGACATAGGAGAGAATCTTCGGATATTTCTTAGTCAACTCATTCCTTTGACGCATAGAAGATCAATTAGGTTGACTAACACCCTTCCCGAGGTAACAAACAGAGTTACCCTAAGCACTAACACACCATTAGCCTTGCTAGGAATCTTTATAAAGAAGGTTTCTAGTTCCTAGACAGCGTTAGCTTGGAAAATGGGCCTGTGAGCTTGGTCAATCCTTCAGTCGTCCTACTCTTCTCCTCTGAGTTGATGAGGGGGTCATTTTCATGTATAAAAAATGCCCCCTAAGTGTGAGATTAGAGGTAGAGATGATGGCTGAAATAATTTATATATAATTGTCCTTTTCTTTGGAAAAAAGAGAGAGAGGATCAGAGCTTCGGGAATACGAGAAACCTGATAAAATACATATAAAAAAAAAATCTAAAATCATGTCCTCATTCAAGCATTCCCACACTCAGTAGCTATGTCAGAGTGATTTCTCAACAAAGAGATATGACGATCGTGGTCATCGATAAGCACAATGCAGAACCTGTGTCATAATAAGATCATTCTGATGAGTTGTCTCCAAATAAAAATAAATACAACTTGGGTGTGGAAACAAGGTTGATTGATGTAAGCCTCTACGCAAGGTCTTGATTTCCGTTTCACTGTAACAACATAGTTCGATGCATGTGAATAAAGGCATTGAGGTCGAACATGTACGAAATTGTCTAATTACCAGTCAATAATGGAGACTATTAACAGACAGGAGGATGGCCACCAATAATGGTGATGGTCTCCAAGATGCACAATACAATATAGCGAGTGTGGATAATGTTTTTGTCATCGAACACTCATAGAATCATTTAACCATGAGCCAATAATGAAAACACTTGACCAAACACAAGGTAACCTGCCATTGATGTCTACAAGTTCCAAGGCATTGAAGTGTTTTTGGGTTTTCTTCCTAGATAGGGTGTTGAAGTCGATAGGAAGAGACCTATCGAAAGGTAGGAAATAATGTGTCCTACATCAGTTGACACGAAATGGGACAAGAATGATTGTTTTTTGAAGAATATTTATTAGCATTGGGTCAAAATGACATAGGGCATGATGGAAGAATATGCTTGATGGTTTGATGGAGGCAACAAAAGATAAAGGTTTTCCCTTGAACAATAGAAGGCATGACACAATGGTTTTAACCATGCAGCACTATACTCATGAACGCCAAAGAGTGTTAGGATACAGAGATGCAAGAACATTGGGGTATATAGACTAAACTCATAGGATGGTAAGGTTCATATTGATAGGTTGTCACAAGGAAGATTTTTCTAAGGGAGTTCCATGTTCAAGGGAGTGACTGCTACAAAAAAGATATTTTCCAAATACTAACACAAAGCAATTCTATTGTCCACTTTTTCCATCTGATTAATTTAGTGAGTCCAGACGGGTAAACTCATTGGTCTTTTCATATTTTAAGAGTCTAAAAATATCACATAGAGTGACTCGATTCCCTATATGATTAGTTTAATGAGTCCAGACAAGAAAACTCATTGGTCTTTTCATGTTTCAAGAGTCTGAAAAGATCATAAAGAGTGACTCCATTCCTCATCTATTTAATTTAATGAGTCCATATGGGACAACTCGGTGGTATTTTCATATTTCAAGAGTCTGAAAAGATCGTAAAGAACGACTCTAGGGTGGTCCCTTTGTCATAGTTTTTAACCGGGTGAAACAAAGGTTTAATAGTATACCCGAAAAGGTTCATTTTTCGTAAGTTAACCTACTAAGTCCAGATAAAGAGATAAACCTATGCTCAATAGATGTTTGCCTCATTTTGTTATGATTATGAGGAGATAGACTAAACTTGATATTCATCATGAATTTTTAATGAGTCATGCGACGACAAACTCAATAGATCTTCATCAAATTTTAACGAGTCAAATGAAGAAAAATCGAGGTATCTTTTTTAGTTTAATGAGTGAGGAAAAAGAGGTAAAATAACTGCTCATTCCTTCTTCGTAGATTTAACAAGCCTGAAGAAGGGAAAGACCGGGGATTTTTCAATTTAAGAGAAAGAAAGAGTCCCAAAAAAGAAAGCACTCAAATCGTTGTAATAGAAGTTTAACGAGCCTGATGACAAAAAATCGGGATGTTTTTTAATTTTACGAGCAAGAAAAATTTCCTAAAAAGGATGCTCGGAGCTTCTTCATAAGTTTTTAACGATCCTGAAGAAGTAACTCAAGGTTTTTTCAAATTTTATGAGCGAGAAAAAGTACCTAAAAAGAATGCCCATACTATATTTTTCAGTTTAATGAGCTAGAAAAAGAGAGAAAAAGAGTTTCTCAAATCTTCTTCATAAAATTTTAACGAGCCTGAAGAAGTAACTCGAGGACTTTTCAGTTAAAGAGCAAGAAAATGTCCCAAAAATGAACACACTCATATCTTCTTTGTAGTAGTTTAACGAGCCCAAAGAAGGAGACTTGAGGTATTTCAGATTAATGAGCAAGAAAAATACCATAAAAAGAATGCTCGATCTTCTTTGTGGTAGTTTAACAAGCCCGAAGAAGGAGAATTTAGGTTTTTTGGATCAACGAGCAAGAAAAATACCATAAAGAGAATGCTCGATACTTCTTGATCTCATGCTTGACAATAGAAGGGTCTATTCCATGAATTTCCTTATAAGACAAAGGGAAGACATCACAGAAATACTTAAAAGGGTAGGTGAAACTTGCAATTTCATCAGGATTGCAGTTGGCTCCAATTTGGATGTTTTCCATGATTTCTGTCTTGATAGAAATATCGATGACCAGTGTCTTTGAAATATTCCCCATGTTCCCTTCCGAATCCAAAGTTTGGATAGTTGTATAAGGTGAGGGAACGATTTGAGGTGTATCAAAAGACAAGATTTGAATGGGCATCATGTTTGAATCAGATATCGAAACGTGATGGTGAGAGTTCTCCCAAGGTTTCTCTTCTAAACAAATGATCTCTCGAATAGCTTTGTCCAAAGGTAGGACTTGATTGAGGAGATCGTAAGAAGGAGAATTTATGGGAGGGGAGGCAATAGCATTGGTCATGATCAAAGTGACCGGAGATTCAGATGCATATTGAATGGATTGGTAGGCCAATTCATCTCGTGATAACGGCATTTGTTCTCTGTAAGCATCAATATTTGAAGGGGCTGGGAGGATCCAAGGATTGGTTGGTTCATGAGGAATAGATGAGACCATAGAGACCGTCTATGGAACTGCAAGTGGGGGGAGAGGAAAAAAACCCATCAGGGAAGAGCCCTTCAATAGACCAATACCAATACTCATGTAAGAGTTAGGTACACCACCCACTAAGGGTACATAGCTGCAAGGTAATGAGGATTAATCTGGGGTGCAAAAGGATAGCTTGTCCACTGTGACTATTCTTCCATCCAATGGAAATAGGATGATGCGAAAAACAGTAGACACAATGGAGGTCATGGTGTAAGTCCAATTGCGACCCAATAGTATATTATAGTCCAGTTTCTGATCCACAACTTTGATATCCACCATTACTGTTTTCCCACTCAAAGTGATGGGGCAGCTAGCTAGGTAACCTTTTGGGATGAAAGTGTGGGTGTCAAAAGATTTAAGGGAATTCGATGGTGGGGATAGGGTTAGAGAACCCAAAACGAGCCAACATCAAGTCAACATGACGCAGGTTGAGGCAACTTCATCAATGAAAATTATGTGTACTCCTTTCCCTTTCGAAAATATTTGCACTTGGAATGAAAGCTAGTGTGAAAGGGGAGGTTTAAATTTGTCCATGTCGAAAATTGCAAGCATGGAATCCTAAGGGTCAACCCTACCAATTTCTGAAAGCAGAGATTTCCTTTGTGCTGGACATGTTTGCAATACTTTGAGCACCGACATAGTTCATGGTTCTTGCACCAAATCTTCTACAATATTGTAGTTCTGGGTAGCATGTGCATATGTATTATGCATTGTGTGGCGAAGTGCCCCTTTTGGGATGTGAATCAAAAGATCAACAATCAGCCTTTCAATATGAAGATCGTTAGGTGGTAGTGGGTTTTGAATTGAGGAAGCTTCCTCAGCATTAGCAACTGGAGCCTATTGGCTTGATGGGGCCTATCCCATGTTTGGAGTTAATTAGCCAAACAAATCCTTGTACTATTGGCCCTTTTGGTAACAACCCGCAGAGTGCGGACTGAGGTCTCACCTGAAGAAGTATGAGGGAATGTTGGAACCATGTTTCCACACCCTTGAGATGTCTGAGGGGTCATCTTAGTCCAACTAGGAATAGCTTCGTGCAGGTCACTCTGCGCACTTCCTTGACCCGCGAGGCCTTCCAGCTCTGTCTCGATCACCTTCGCGCAGCCCTTAATCAGGGGCTGAGGTGATTTTGTGCTGCTAAGGCAGCGATCTGCACTCTTTCCCTGAGTTCTATCACGGATCTTACTTATCATCTTATAATTGTTAGTTAACTTTGCTTAAACCGATACTTAAGCTATCTTTTCTTATTCAACACATTCATATAAGTTTGCGCAACAAATAAATAGTAACTTGAAATTTATATCCAATAAACTTCAATGCATAAAATAGGAAAAAAGGTGCACAGAATGATAAAAAAATTTATTTATTACTTCTCAATCGGTTACAGACTCAACTCACCTTGTGCACTCAGCTTCAGGGGTCTGCGCACTCAGCTGCAGAGCGTTTTCCTATCCTACGACCTAAGACATGACTTTAAACTTCAACCAAGACTCAATGCTTCATCTTCTATTAGATTCTTAGATCTAATAAGTTGTCTCTACATCTTAGAGCCTCACTCTATTTATACAATCCCATGGTCCGCGGACCATGGGTAGAACTCTCAAGCCAACATTACATTACAAAAGTAAGGGTGGACAACACTGTGACTCAATTACAACTTCGCGCTCCGTGCCCACACTTTGCGGAGTATTTACATCGAACGTAGTCAAAACTTGGGCTTTATGCCCCAAAACTTTCCTTGGCGGATCTTGCGCCCAACAGGCCAACAAAAAAAACATCGTGACTCGCCCTCGAGTCACTCTGTTGGTGTGGAGATCTTCGTGTGGAGACCTCCCAACTCTATTCAGACCGCTGCGAGGTTAGCAGTGCACACAGCCACTGCCTGCTGGACTTCCTATGGCTAGTCAGATGGTCGGGCCACCTATGTAAGGCTTCAATCGACTACCATTTACTTTTCCTGGGAAGAGTTCACCAATCAGTTTCACAAATTACACTGCACCACCATCTGTGACTTCCTTAATAACATATGGTCCCATCCAATGCAATTGGAGTTTCCCTGGGAATTTATCAAACATGCTGTCGTATAACAGCATCAAATCATTCATCCTAAAAATGTGCATCTTGATATGTCGATCGTGCCATGCCATTTCACGCTGCTTTTGTACCTAATAATGGAATCCTGCCAAAAACCGTTCTTCTTCGAGTTCCTCCAGCAACATGAGCCTTTCCTCCAGGGCTCCATGGTCCGTTATACCTATGAGCACCACTATGCCCAGACTAGGCATGATATACTCCATTGGTATTACGGCTTCCACTCTATAGACCAACCTAAAAGGCGTCTGTCACGTCAGTTTCTTGCATGTGGTCCTATAAGCCCATAATACTGCGAGGACGTGCATGTCCCAATTGTTTTTTTGCGCATTGCATACTTTTGTCAATGCAGTCTCCAACACTTTGTTAAATGCTTCCATGGTTCTGTTAGCCTGCGGGTGGTATGGTGTGCTTTTCTAATGATACACCTGGAATTATTTCATTAGTGCGTTGATTGTTTCATTCAAGAAATGTGTACCACAATCGCTCATCAAAATATTCAGACACTAGAATCGTGTTAGTACGTGTTCAAACAGAAACATTGCGGCCATCATGACCATGCAATCTTTTACTGGTTGCGCTTCTGTCCAACGCATCAAGTATTCTGTCGCAGTAATAATATATCTCGTGCCTGTCTTTCCTTGTGGTTTGATAGGTCCTACAAAGTCGATCACCCACTTTTCAAAGGGATGCAACGTCATCTATAGATTCAAAGGCATCTCGTACCTCCTTGACGGCTTGCCTATTCTTTGACATACATCACATGACTTGTAATGTGCTTTTGAATCATGATGAAGGGTTGGCAACCACAACCCTGCGTGGAGAATATTCTGCGTGGTTTCTCTCCTTGCATAATGACCTCCCGTGGGCCCCCATGAGCATCCACAAGGATGCTACTTCGTTCAAATTCTAGTACATACCTTTGCAGTATCTCATCAATCCCCATCTTGTATAAATGCCCTGCAATGACAGAAAATTCTATCGCGCGCACCACTAGTTCCTTCTTCTGCTAGATAGAGTAACCTTCCGGTGCAGTTCCAGTTGTTAAAAAGTGGAAAATATCTTCAAAGTGTCCATCCGCTACATGCACAACAAAAATCTACACATCGGGTAGTCCTTCCTCCAAACTGGTAGGCTCCTCTCCTGTCTCAATGCGCGACAAGTGATCTGGTCCCGCATTCAATCACCCAAGATTCATAACAACTTCGAAATCATATTCTTGGAACAATAAGAGCCACCTACATATGTGCCCCCCCAACACAGGCTTATTGACCAAGTATTTTAGTGCAGAATGATCTATATGCATCTTGAAGTGTCCCCCTAGCAAATAGTGTCGATATTTCTGGAGTGAATACACCATAGCTAGTCCTTCACATTCAGTGGTAGAATATATACTTTATTATTTAGATAACTTGCGACTTGCGAATGTGATAGGGTGATCCAAGCCTTCTCCACCATCCTGTGTGAGAACTGCCCCCAACACAATGCATGACGCATCAACATGAACATGAAATTCTTTCTTCCAGTTCGGGAAGACAAGAATTGGCACAGTAACCATCTTTTGCTTCAATATATCTAGGCTCTTCTTACAGTCATCGTCCCAGCAGAATGTGACATCCTTCTTTAGTAGCTTTTCCATTGGCACGGTGATTTGGGCATAACTCTTGATAAACTTTCTGTAGTACCCTGTATGTCCCAAGGTAGTGCGCAACTGCTTCACACTACACGGTGCTTCCAAATTCAGAATTATTGCAATTTTCGTGGGGTCTACCATCAGCCCTTGTTTACAAACCACATGCCCCAATAGGTTCCCAAAAGGAACGAGGAACATACATTTCTTGAGGTTGAGCATGATTTGATATCTTCGGCATGTATCCAGCATCAAGCGCAGGTTCGCTACATGGTTCCTAACCAACCCAAATACAGTCCAATCATCAAAATAGACCTCCAAGAATTTATGAATATATTCCCTGAATGCCACAACAACTATGCATGAGAAGATAGTTGGCACATTCTTTAATCCAAACGACATAACAGTGTATTGAAAGCAACCCCACTCTATTGTGAAGGTTGTCTTACTCCTATCCTCCAGCGCGATTCTGATTTGGTGGTACCCTGAGAACCCATCGGTGAAAGAATATGCTTCCTGACTGCCTACATTGTCCAACACCTCATCGGTGAATGGAGTTGGGAATGGATCATGTACACACGCATCATTCAACTTTCTGAGATCCATGCATATTCTTATTTCATCCTTCTGCTTCTTTTCTTGTACCACCATCGGACTTACCCAATCAGATTCCTCAACAGGCTCGATAATGCCTACCGCAAGCATCTTATCTAATTCTACGCGGACCTTCTCCTTGTATTTTGGGTTTAGGTGATACAGTCTCTGCTTTACTAGCTTCGCGTCAGGTTTTAACGTGATCTGCATTACCCCTAAGTCTCCGATTATTCCCTTTAAGTCTGTGAACTTGGTCGGGAATAAGTCCTGATACTCACGGAGTAGTTCAGCGACTTTATCCACTGTCGCGGCATCCCAGTAGTCCCCAATCTTCATGAATTTAGGTTTTGCCTCTGTACCAATATTTACCTGCTTAGTCTTTACTGGCACGGTTATGTCAGGGTTCTCGATCTATGGTCCTTGAACCTCGCGCTGGCCTTCTGTCTCTGGAATATCAATGTTCCTTAGATCTTCATCTTCTTCCTCAGTAGTTACATTATAACACTCCAATGTGCAACTTAGCTGAGCAACCCAGTCAAGCTGAATCATTTCTACTAACCCCTATGGCATCCTAAAGATGGCTGCTTTTACTTCTTGTAGCGCTTCATCAATACTATCCCATCCATCCTCAAAGTTGAAAGTCATCACGAACCCTTCGTGTAGGACATCCCATTCATTTGTTCCATGTTGGAGCTCTGTCTCTATATACCAATTCATTGGTATAACATCCAGGGTGTGATAGAACAGGTGCACCCATTCAGGTTGAGGCTTTTCTCCATATGCCTACGTCAACTTAGCCAGATGCGTGTGCGGATCATCCTGCCCATTGTATTTATCTGTGAATCATACTTTAGGATGTCCAAACTGTGTGCGCATCATCCTCCTACATGCGTGCCAGTCTTCAAAGCTCCCATTGTGTGTACCCCACCATCTCATGGGTGTAACGTGCAGTACACAATTCAAGTCTTCGAAACCTTGCTTCTCCAGCACCTCCCTTTCAAATCTGTTCAGGAAAGCACCTATGTCTCCTAATCCATCGTAAGTAGGTATATCTCTCATTTCCGTTGATACACAGCGTAGTGATCTCGTCATCATGTTACAATTCAGTGTGGTTACCTCGTGTAACTAGTTCTACCACCGCTCTATCTCCTCATTCGAATTTGAAGTACAGGAGCTTTCGTGCTCCCATGAAATTCATCCATCTGCAGTGGGATTTACCCAGTCTTGCTCTCACGCGGTTATCTTGTAGATGCAGTCCAAATCATCATCACTTTCATAGTCGCGCATTGGCTCAGTGTAGCGTGATCCCTCAGCAGGTTCCAACAGCATTACTATGCGCAGAGACTTCTTTTCGAAAATCATCTTGTGTTTTTTTAGATTAATCACCCCATTCATGTCAGTGACCCAATCAATTCCTAAGAGCGTGGGGTAGGGGTTTCTGTCATCAACAATCTCTATCACTTCAAAGTCTGCTAATGTGCTCGCTCCCTCAATATCGATATTGATTCCCTACAATCAACCCAGGGGTATTATCTTCTGTTGGTGCGCCATGCGCAGCTGAATAGGTGTAGTATACCTAGGGGGGATAATATGGGGTACAAAGGGAGGTATCCAAGGGAATAATGTAATAATGGGATGGGCCATAGTAATAAATAAGGTGGTTAACTCGTATCATGTAAGGGACCACAAGTAGTTAGCAATAATGTAATAAGCCCATGGTATTAGATAGATGGTATTGAAGGAACCATGGTAATGACCCATGGTATTGTATGTATTAGGCCTATATAGAGGCTAGAGACTCCCCATTGAGAGATGTCAAGGATTATTGTATGAACAGGCGTATAGCTTATGGAGTGTTCTCCTTCCTTAAGGAGTGAATGTATGGTGTCACCCTACCTTAAGGGTTTGATATTAATAAAGTGAAGCATTTCTATATTTAGATATGGTTATTTCTTAGGTTTATTTCTGTTATCATATATTTTCAGATCAGATCTATAACAAGTGGTATCAGAGCACTTTCTTGGGCAAAACAGAGTACTTTTTTTTTTTGCAGGAATTTTTTGGGTGGCAAGTTTTCCGATCAGATCTATATTTTGTAGTGAAAAATCCACAGAATCTAATTGTAGATCTAAGTTGCGGGTGAAAAAATACCCAATTTGAAAAAAAAAACCAGTTGAATCGGAGTCCGGATAAGGGAGATATAACTGATTTAAATATCAGTTGTGTTGCAGACATTTTTTGGGGTGGTGAGGTTGTAGATCAGATCTGTACATTCTAGTGTAAAATCTGTAGAATCTAATTGTAGATCTACGTTTTTGGTGAAAAAATACCCAATTTGAAAAAAAAAATTAGCCGAATCAGAGTCCGGAGAAGGGAGATAACGTTAATTTAGAAATCAGCGGTGTTGTAAGCATTTTTCGGGGCGACGAGTTTGCAGATCAGATCTGTATGTTCTGGTGCAAAATCTGTAGAATCCAATTGCATATCTGAGTTTTTGGCGAAAAAATACCCAGTTTCAAAAAAAAATTAGTCAAATCAGAGTCCAGATGAGGGAGATATCACTGATTTAAACATAGCTCATTTTTCAGAAATTTTTGTGATAGTGGGACAACTGAAGCGCGAATCTGAAATTCCAATACCTAGATCAGAATTTGATGAAGATGTACAAATTTGATGGCTCTAAATCAGAAATATGGGTATCACAAATGGAACAATATTTCACTTTGAATCACATCGTAGATGATGAAACTAAACTAAGTGTTGTAGCCATTTACTTGGACCAAGAAAGATGGCAATGGTGGCAGTGTCATCAAAAATGCTATCTAAGGACAATTACTTGGCAAATGTTCTCAAAATCCATTTGTGACCACTTTGACCCTAAATCTAATTTTTTGGGTTCTCTTACTAAGCTCAGACAGACAGGCACACAACCTAGCAAAGATTTTATTTTTACAAGAAAGAAGGAAACTAAGAAACCTAAAGGGTTATTTTCTGCTCGTATCTCCTTATTGTAGGTTCATTGATGTATTCAGAAGGAGAAGATCAGTGTGTCTATAAATCCTAGCTACAAGCATAATTTATCAATGTTAATTTGGCAAAAAAATTGCAAGTTACAACAAAACACATTGAAAACACACAGGTTGATGATGAGGATGTTCAAGTTTATAAGGATTTGAAGCTTTCTATGGATAAGTATGTGCTGCATTGTGATTTTTATATTTTAGATACGGATAACATGGATGTTATTTTGGGATATCCTTGGATGGAATCTATGGGTACTGTCAATATTAATGTGTAGAAGAAATTAATGAAACTCTAGTATAAAAAGAAGAAAATAACATTGCAGGATATTTCTATTAAGACCCAAGCAGAGACTATGGAGGCAGAAGCACAAAGCTCTAATGACACTTACACATTAGATGATGAGCCTTTGATGGTCGACAATCAAACACAAACATCAAACTAGATACCAGAAAAACAGGTAGTGTCCAAGGAGGCTGAAGTAGAAAAGGTTACATCAGATGAGGACTCAGTGGTTGAAGTAATATTGGAAGATAAGAAACAACAATAGGCACCAAAACATGTACTAGATACCAATCAGCCTCCATTAGGTGGTGAATTAAAGAAAGATACACCATTGGTTAACACTTCAGGATATCACCACCAATATCACCCCGCAAGAAAACAACCAATAAGATGGCAACGAATTAGCCACAAGGACAACAACCCCCGCATGACAGATAGATAGGAGCGACGATCCACCTACTACACATCAACACAGAAGAGCCACTAGGGTCAACTTCCATCTCAAGAGAGCGAGGCACCAGCTGGATCAAGGGTTCACCTTTCTCTTGGATGGATAGATGCACGTGCATGGTACTAGTGGACTAGTCTTTTGAGTAGATCTTATTATTTGTGTTCTTCGTATGTTTAAGGGACGAAATATGTTAACGAGGGTGGAATGTAGTATACCTATGGGGGATAATATGGGGTAGTGTTGAAGCCCTAAAAATTGGGTCTACAACAAGGGGGTTACCCACCCAGTCCGGACCTTGGTTAGCAGCTCCTTTTCCATTTGGTATAGTGGGTCCGACTGGGGATATGGGACCAGTTTCCCAATTTATGTGTGTGTGTGAAGAATTTATATTTCCCTTCTAAAAGTTCCCAAGTGAGATACTCTAATTCTAACTCTAATCTAATAACATGCAAATTTTATTCTAATAAGCAGAAATATCTAAATCTACACTAACCTGGGGTGTAATCCTTTATGCGATCTAAAATGATTTCAGATAACAATTGGTAATAAATATCATTCAACTGTTATGAGAAAAAAATTCAATAAAGATGAACCACTTCGTATAAAAAGTTAGACGAAATAGTTGTGAAAGGAATATCACATAATAAGCTACTCATACATTAAGCATAAATAAATAGCTATCACTGTACAAAAGTGCCAAATGATAACTCAAGCATTCACGCATCAATATATAAACAACTGAACATGAATATCACTTTTAACACAAAGGCAGAAATAGTTAAGAGATAAGAGTACCATTTATAACTAGTTCTACTCATGAGCTTCAAGCGATAATGATTTATCTCTTCTTAATCCAACATCCACTAAGAGTACAAAAGTGCAACATCAGTAGCAGATATTAAATACAGATATCAATAAATCTTGTTCCATTTATTCATCAAAACCTCCTCAGAGGGTACAAAAGTGCATGTTCTGGGGATAAGTTTTTGACAAATTTTAGGACCCTTCTCTAAATGCATGAGAAGGGTTTAAATACTAATAACTAAATCTAAAAATAACTTATTACAAAAATGTAGGATGCGGTTTAAATGACCGTCCTCATTTCAAGCAAAATTAAAACTAAAACTGAATCTAAAATTAAAACTACTAACTATTTTTGTATCTGATCCTTGAAATTGCAAGCATCCAGCATTTGTTTGAGAAGAGTCAGTTGGCCGACTTCTGATTTTAGCTGCGCTGTGAAAACAAAATCGGCAAGAGCTGGTGCCATCTTCTCGGTAGAATTGATGATACACTTGAGAGTCATGCACTGGCTGTGTTGTTTTACCAAGTATGCCCAGTAATAATCCCAATTCAATTTAGTTAACCTTTGGATTGATTCTGCCTTTTCTTGAGCCTTCTGTCTCCAGTGTGTTTGTAGTTGTTGTACTTTTAGTAGATACCCTGGAGTGGTTTCTGAGATCAGATTTGCTCTTTGCAAATTTTCATTTATACAATCAATAACGTTTTTTTCTGTCGTGGCTGCTTCTTCTGCCGCTTGCTCTGCTTTCCTAAGTTGTGCATCCCATTTGTTAAAGAGCATTTCTTTGTGATTGTCATTGATTATTGGTGCGCCTGCTCTGTTATAGACATTTTTGAGCCTTACAGCATTGAGCATGAAATGTCCATAATCTAAGGGATCCAAAGTCCCTAAACATGTTTTTCCTACCCCTAGAGGAACAAGGCTAACAAACCACAGCAATTCACAGAAGTTCTCCACCAGAAACTGCTCAAAAACAAGTCAATTCAGGATCAATTCAGTGGCTCCACTAGCTGTCTGCGTTGAATGTCAAAGCCAACACTGGCTACCTGCACTGCAATGCAGGTAGAAGCACTACCAGGGTGCGCTGAGCGAGAGTTGACAAATGGCAAGTTCATTCCAAGAGGTGTCAAGACCCAGGAAGCTTCCAGAATCTTCCTCAATGACACTTGCCTCAGTGAATTCGACTATGATGAGTAAGAGGTTCCCAATCTCCAAGTGGAAGCAAGAACCTCCAAGTGGAATCAAGAACTGACAGAGGGAGAGGACACTAGTCAGATCTCAAGCTGACTCATCCTCTCTCCAAACATCTATATATGGATCTCTCCTCCCAGAGATCCAAGGGGGAGGGGCTGGAATTTTGTTATTGCAAAGAATTGTTGTTGGTTTGAGATTGGAATCATTGGGTGCTTAATGCTTTGAAGGGGGTGAAGATAGGAATTCCATTTGCTGGGAAGGAGATGCTGGATTGGAGCCCTCTGGGTTGTATCTCTTCCTGAACCTTGTTATTCATCAATAAAGCTATCTTGGTTTCTCCTATATACTGGTGTATCTTTGATGTATGATTGCATTAGTATGTTTAGTTTATTTCTAATCCTGAACTAGTTATGAATATGAATCCATGTCTTGTGTAGTGTTCTCTTCTTGTGATCTTGCAGAAACCTCTTGAAGCTGGGCGAGCGAGAAGGCAAGTAGCTGGGAACCTCCAAGAGAAGAGAAACCGGATCGAGGGACAAACGGAAGACACCGGTTAGTCCATCCATCTCTCTTCATTCTTAATTCATAAAGGAAGAATACTAGAATAGCTGTCTCTGTTTGTTGCTAAGGCACTGTCACACCTTAGGTGGATAGGATCGTCCTGCATAGGCATTTTTCCCCACAACAAATTGGCGACTCCGCTGGGGAATATGACTAGTCCGTACCCCGTCCGTGAGTGGAAGAGGGGTTGTTCTAGAATAAGATTCTTTTGTCAAAATTATGTGAGTTGGCGGGCATCGTCACTCACCATTGTCTATTTTGATAGACATCGCCGAGGAAGTGTTTTATTCGTGGCCGCGAATGGAGCAATCTTTGGGTAACCTGAAAGAGGTAGGCCTCTCCCGGTAAAACAAATGTTTTATTGGACTAAAGAAGGGGTAACCTTGAAATCGTACTTTATGCCTGGGGGCATGCAAACCTGGAGTGCAAGCAAGGGGCGGCTATTTATTTTTTAAAATTTTTAGGTCCTCCCTTTAAACTTGTAGGTCTAACCCTTTAAACTCGTAGGATTAGTCGTTTCCGAACTTGCATAACGAAAGGATCCGGAGCAAAGCTTCGTAAGATCTAAGCTCCATAAAAAATAGCATCTTCAATGAGACATTCTTATCATATGACTGGGTAATCGAGCAGTTTTAGCACACAGTTCATGCTCGTTAAAAAATAAACGCAAGATCCAAGCAGTTTTATCGTATAGTTCATGCTCGTTAAAAAATAAACATAAAATCGAGCAAATGTTTCCACCCGCGTTTAAGCTCGTTAAAAAATGAACTATCCCGGTAAATAACCACAGTGAATGTAATATTATCAGTCGTTAAAGCCTTGGTCGTGTTTTCACCGTCACCTCCACTTTTCCATTGGCCGATCGTTCACCTCCATATGTTTGTTTACCCATTTTGAGGAACAGCTGCGAAGGGTGATTTCACTAGCCATCCTTGTGACACTGCCGTGATTGGAAAATTCCAACCTGTACCTGGAATCAGCTGCTAACCCGTTTTATCACTCGTTCCTCAAAAGACGAGTCTTCTTTAAGCTCTTTCCATCTGACTCATAAAATATGAAAAGATTGCTGAGTCCTTGGCCTTCCAGCTCGTTAAAGGGACAGGAAGTGCTATCCCTCCTCTAGATTTTAATCTTTTTGGACCTGAGGGATTATTGCACAAAAAGATCGAGCGCTTTTTTTATTCGGCTCGTTAAAACTATCGAAAACTCATCCCTTCTGTATTGTTTTATACTTTTTCGGACCTAAGGGATTAGATGATGAAAAATGACTTTTGGAGTTAACTTTATGTATCTTTTCAGACTCTCTAAAAATGAAAAGAACCGAGTTATCTTTGTCGTTAGACTCGTTAAAATCATTAAATAGCGACAAACTTGTCTTTAGACGAGAACGAGTTTCACTATCGCTAGGCTCGTTAAAACATAGCGATGGGCTTGCCCGAAGGGCAGGTTATAGAACAAGCATATGTTATCCTCCTCAAGCTTGACAAAAATAAAGAGGTACTGGTCAGCAATGACTGGGGAAAAATTGGGAGAAACTCAAGAAAACTTTGATGGTAGCAAGTCACTCTTGAACATGACACTTTTCCTCTGTACCACAATCGGGTTGGGTTGTTTCATTCATCGGTCACATCACCATGGTCTCGCCATACCATCCATATTTTGGGTAATGCTACCGATCCATCGCATCAGTGTCGCCATATGTTCAAGAGAAGTCGTTTAGAAAAGTCAACCGTGTCCCATCCACTGCCGTACATTATCCTTCATCCTTTCATGACCGCCACCCTGAATCATATGTCACAGATCGTTTTCACCTCCATCAAAATCATTAGCTCCATTCCGTGTCATTGATGTGGGATTCATTAAGGCCCTCCTTTGATGGATCACTTCTTGTCGACATCAACTCATTATCCAAGAAGTTGATCTAGGAACAACCCCTTCAGTACTTTGAAGCTTGCATGCCTCAATGGCAAGTTTCTCACTTCCGGCGACAGGTATACATCAATGACCTTCGACCGAAAGATTTTGCGTGCTGTTCAACGCCAAGTCCTTTATTCACACCACGTAAATTGTACTGCAGTACCTTGAGGGTCATTATCATTATCGGTGATTCCTCTCACGCTTGTTAACGGTTTACCTCATTGACTGGTAATCAAGCGATGTCCGTCCATGTTCGACTTCAGAACATTTCTCACATGGATCAACTTGTACTTAGAGTGAAGATCGAACGAGTTTGAAGACCCCGGATCTAGTTTCATCCATCCGGGCTGCGATATATATTCAGGAAAGATAAAGGCATTGACATGTACATCATTGCAGCAGATAATCATCCTACCCAAAGGATGATAATTTCATCAAAATTATCAGTCTACCACCAGACGATTGTCTGTTCTATGTACAGAAAAATGAATTTATAAAGCTGAGCATGGGAATGCCCGCCTCAGCTAGATCATGAAAGCAGTATGAAAAATAATGTATTGTATTGTATCTTATTACAGGTCTCCTCCTAGCATTGGATGAACTTCGGATCCTCCTGATAAAGCATTTCACCCGATAAACAGCCTCATACTTTAGGGGGCAACTGTTATAGACATTTTTGTGCCTTACAGCATTGAGCATGAAATGTCCATAATCTAAGGGATCCAAAGTCCCTAAACATGTTGTTCCTACCCCTAGAGGAACAAGGCTAACAAACCACAGCAATTCACAGAATTTCTCCACCAGAAACTGCTCAAAAACAAGTCAATTCAGGATCAATTCAGTGGCTCCACTAGCTGTCTGTGCTGAATGTCAAAGCCAACACTGGCTACCTGCACTGCAACGCAGGTAGAAGCACTACCAGGGTGCGCTGAGCGAGAGTTGACAAATGGTAAGTTCATTCCAAGAGGTGTCAAGACCCAGGAAGCTTCCAGAATCTTCCTCAATGACACTTGCCTCAGTGAATTCGACTATGATGAGTAAGAGGTTCCCAATCTCCAAGTGGAAGCAAGAACCTCCAAGTGGAATCAAGAACTGACAGAGGGAGAGGACACTAGTCAGATCTCAAGCTGACTCATCCTCTCTCCAAACATCTATATATGGATCTCTCCTCCCAGAGATCCAAGGGGGAGGGGCTTGAATTTTGTTATTGCAAAGAATTGTTGTTGGTTTGAGATTGGAATCATTGGGTGCTTAATGCTTTGAAGGGGGTGAAGATAGGAATTCCATTTGCTGGGAAGGAGATGCTGGATTGGAGCCCTCTGGGTTGTATCTCTTCCTGAACCTTATTATTCATCAATAAAGCTATCTTGGTTTCTCCTATATACTGGTGTATCTTTGATGTATGATTGCATTAGTATGTTTAGTTTATTTCTAATCCTGAACTAGTTATGAATATGAATCCATGTCTTGTGTAGTGTTCTCTTCTTGTGATCTTGCAGAAACCTCTTGAAGCTGGGCGAGCGAGAAGGCAAGTAGCTGGGAACTCTCCAAGAGAAGAGAAACCGGATCGAGGGACAAACGGAAGACACCGGTTAGTCCATCCATCTCTCTTCATTCTTAATTCATAAAGGAAGAATACTAGAATAGTTGTCTCTGTTTGTTGCTAAGGCACTGTCACACCTTAGGTGGATAGGATCGTCTTGCATAGGTATTTTTCCCCACAACATGCTCTTTTTCCCTCCTCTGTTTCTTGCCAAGCAAAATATTCAGTAACTCGTTTATCAATTAAATCATAATCATGTCATAAATCCACGACTTGATTAGTGATTTTATCACTTATTTCACAATATGAGTTCCACTGTGATATTCTTTGGCTCAATGCTTCCTATTGCTATAGTAGTTGTTCAATCAAGGAAATGGATTCTGTGATGAATTTTGTAAGTTTAGGATCATCCTTGTGCATCTCCTGCATATTCTGTAATTGTTTTTCTTTCTTAGTCAAACTGTTCTGGTAGCCTATCTCCATTCGTTGGAAGTCCTGTTGTAGCCTTTCAAGTTGTTTCTGTGCTTCGTTGTTGGCATTGGCTTGTTGCAACTGTTGTTACAAAACTTGTATATGATCTTCCTTTTCTTTTAGTGGTTGTTGTACCTCAGATGCTTTATCAATAGTCGCCGAGGCATATGCTCCTACAATCTAAGATAATCCGGTGAGATTCTCAGTGGGATCGGTAGTAGGATCTTGCCATAGGATGTCTAATTTCTCTGCATCATGAGAGAGCACATTTTCCAATTTTCTTTTCTTCCTTTTTCTTCTCACTACTGCCTTGTGTTGTGGACTATAAAATATATCAAGAGGGGGAATCTCTTCTATCTTGAGTATAAGTTCAAAGTATGGGGTAATAGGAATATGTTCCATATCTGAGACATTGCTAATTGTTCCTGTGACTATATCTTCTATTGTCTGTACATTGCTCACAGGTGTCTTTGTGCCTTTTCCTTCAAGATTGATCAAATCATTGAAGGTCTCCCATTCTTTATCTAGCTCAATTCTGACTGATGGTGGCTGAGCGATGAGAGGGGAGGATCTATTTGTGGGGAGGTAAAATCCTGTTGTTGTGGGAACTCTTTTGATTGGGAAGTGTCCTTTACTGACCCCTCGCTTTTACCATGGTCACTTTCTGATCTCTTGGAATGTTCAGATGTTTCTTTCCTGGACTTAGATTTAGATCTATCTATGCCTGAACTTCTACTGAGACTAATACTCGGAGTTGGTTCTCTTACGGGTTCCAAGCATAGTTTTTCCACAGGGATACTAGCTAACCTCCTTTCCCTATATATCTTGAACTGCTGAAATTCTGCTGGAGGGAATCACATTTGAGCCGAATGCAGAATTTCTTCAAGTGTACTTTTCTGTTGGAACATGTCATCAAAAAGATCTTCTTCTCCAGAAAATACCTTTATTTTGAGTGCAGTAGTGAAATTCTTAGCAATATCATAAGGGTCGAACGGTCTTCCTGGAAATTTGAACAAGTGTAGACATGTTGTGTTGTTTACTTCTTTGAATGCATGGCCTACATCAAATAGTGAAAAGGCCCCACAGGCTACAGGAAATTGTGGCCAAATAGCCTTCTTTTTTTCCTTCAAATCTTTAGTCAAACCTCCTTCTCCACAGGTTGGATAAGCAATTTCTCGTGCCAAGAGTTTATCAGGAACATATAAAGGTAAGACGTGAGGGGAAGCGAGACTTCTGAATACCCTAACATATGCAAATAGTTCTTCTCTGAACCATCTTGCAACAGGGAGTATATCTACCTCTGCTTCAGGAGAAAACCTTGGAACATCTTTATGATACAATACTTTGTACATGGGCAGCATGACTCCATGACAAATCTTGTAGAAATACGGAGTGAATTTAGAATCCTACAATTCTTTATGATAAATATGAATGGGTAAGGGGTCTTGAGTCATCCATTTCCAACCCATCAAAGGAAACTTGGAAATATAACAGATTGCATCTATCACATATGCAGATAAGTAGAAAGGGGGATAGATTCTCTGAGAAACAGTTCTTTTAGACCGGTAATTTACAATGGCTATGACTAAGTTATTAGACAATATTTTAGCCCAGTCCACTACAGTAGCATTGGTGGTGGCATCCAATAATGGTAGCCATTTAGATGAAAATTTGTTAATGTCTAGTTTCCCAAAAAGTCTACAGAGCATAGCAACAGCAAAGCAATACGGGGAGGTGAGAGAACCCGTGCTATACATACCATGTTTGTCCTTTTTTAGCGATTCGTCCCTCCTTGACCAGTCTTTGATGCATTCTGCCAGGTCTTGATTTTCTTTTGCAAACTTCTCCATGAATTGTTTGTTATAAGTCGCCTGTGGCTCTGGCAAATGATACATGAGCCTCAAATCTTGTGAAGTGAATGAGCTAATGAGTCCTTGACCCTGAGTCTTAAACTTTCTATCTCTGATATCAGTGCTGTCCAGTATCCATTTAATCATGTCTGTGTATGGAAGAATTTTGGGCCTCGCCACTATCCTGTGTAAGAACAAGCAAGCTAGCTCTATAATGGATGCCTCAGAAGAACTATGTGAGCCTGCAGTAGCCTCAACCTCCATTACTCTGGGATTCTCTTCCTCAAGTAGACTATACATGCCTTCCCAAGTAGAAATACCAGCGTCTCTATTACAGGTAGTGTATATATACAAGGGTGCCATTTCTTTCTCTTTAGAGCTCGGGGCTTTGCCTTTATTTCCCATGATATCCTGCGTACTGCTTCGTATATTTCTCTGCTCTTCGTTCCTGCAATTTACAAGTGAAGTGAGAATAATGATAAGGAAAGGTGACGTGAAAGTTTTAAATGCCAAAGACATATGAAATATACCACCTTACGCGAACTGGCTTTTCGATAAGCACAAAACCATATTCCATTAATGACTGGAAACTAACTCATTAATTAGCATTAAAGCGCATAACCAGGTCTTGGTTTATGGAAAATACTTTTTCGAACAATGAGCCCGAAAGATCTGCGATGAAGCGATTTTGTGATTTGCTTCTCAATATCACAGATCACAACATCGCAGAATTGCAACATCGCAAGGTTGCTCTATCGCTTTATCGCTTGCTTGCTATATCGCATTATCACATTATCGCAATATCATAGGAGCGTGGCATATGACAATTTTCGTTAATCTATTTTCTGCGAAATGCGATTTGCGATATGCACCATCACATATCGGCAGTTTAAATTTTTTCAATGTAAGCGGCCTTTAATGCATGCGATGTGATATTTCCTAAGGAATAATTCTACTTTATCATAAAAATTAAGCCTTTTTATATTTTTCAAGGGTATTCTCATAAGTTTATGATGGTAAGTTTTATTGAAAAAGGAAATTCAAGCACTAATTGATTTTTAAATTTTTGACTAAGGGCCCCCACTTATGTAGTATTAGTAATAACACCAAATAAGAAGGGGGGTTGTTGCTGGCCAAAACAGGTACAGAGGGAGGTACCCAAGGGAATAATGTAATAATGGGATGAGCCATAGTAATAAATAAGGTGGTTAACCTGTATCATGTAAGGGACCACAAGTAGTTAGCAATAATTTAATAAGCCCATGGTATTAGATAGATGGTATTGAGGGAACCATGGTAATGACCCATGGTATTGTAAGTATGAGGCCTATATAGAGGCTAGAGACTCCCCATTGAGAGATGTTAAGGAATATTGTATGGACAGGCATATGGCTTGTGGAGTGTTCTCCTCCCTTAAGGAGTGAATGTATGGTGTTGCCCTACCTTAAGGGTTTGATCAATAAAGAAGCATTTCTATCTATATTCAGATCTTGTTATTCTTGGGTATATTTCTATTATCATATATTTTCTGGTAAGATCTATAACAATAGGAGACCACTGCAGCATAGGCCTTCCCATGCACTCCCATGTCTTCTTCAGCAGAATGTTCACGTCCAACCCTAAAACCAAAATTACTTGGTCCATCTCATATTCTCCAATCTGTACAGTTAACCTCATTTCTCTTCCTATTCTTGTCTTGTGTTTTCCAATCTTTCGGACTACACGCAGTTCTCCTTACACGGTCCCCATGCATCTGTTAATGAGTTCCTGTAATCCCTTTACAGCCTTACTATTGCGCAGTAGCTTCATGCATGTTTCTAGGAACATTGTGAGCATCGATGGGTCCATCTTCGGATCGGTCTATCTTTGCTTCTTGAAGTGGAGGCATCGGTGAAGCTCTTCTTAGCTTCCATAAAGGTTTCTCGAGCGCGCTCCAAATCAAACCTTGCTTCTTTCGCCCGAGCTTTGTAAACCCAAGTACTTTCTTTGGGCTATTTTCATTTATCATCTCCCGTCGTAATTCCACTTTGGAGCACAATATTCACATTTGGATCATCCTCGCGTAGCTCAGAGCTCATAATTTGCAGGTTTTGAGTCAGAGGAGGTGGTAGCGCTTCCTTGTCACGTAGCCTAGCTATCAACATAGGACAATCTTCCATATCATGATCAAACAAGGTACAATACAGACATGATGGATGCCTTGGATTTGTACAATCGGGGTCATAATGTCCTGGCCCTCTGCAATTGTAGCATATTAGTTGTCCGCGACCTCTCCCAGGTCCTCCTCCACCTTGGCCTCGTCCGTACCCATGGAATCTAGTTCGTGCCATCCCTACGCCTCGGTCTAGGGGCCACGTTTCGGCTTGAACCCTGTAGGTGGGGGTTTTATCCATCATTTGCTCATAACTTCTACATGTGCGCTCATCGTGTCCCACCAATCTACAGAAATTATAGAACAACTGTTGCGAGTTCCGCATGTACTTTCGCAACAAATGGCAGTTGTCTATAGCATGCTCTCCCCCTATTTGACAAATCGCGCACCATAGAGCAGGTGTCGCACTCGGTCCTACTTGTGCTTCTGGTCTTAACGGCATGGGTCCCCATCCTGCGAAGTAATTCGTGAATACTGGCCAGTGGTCTTTATCATGACCCTGACCTTTTCATTTCACACACTACACCTCTTCGCATGCTTCTGGTTAGACTATTCTGTCCTTTTTATACTCTGCATCTCGAGGCATAATTTTTTCAACTACACGTGGATCTACTGAACTCCTAAGTTAGGATCCTGTATTGGGGTCTCATGCAGCCTCATTGCGATCTCTAAAGCCTCTACCTGAGTTGTTAACCTTTGCTGTGACAGCGTGTTCCTCAAATGCGGCAATAATGATGCTACAAACCATTCGCGGTGTTGTCCATCCGTCAGAGTCATGTTAGCTTCGCGAATCATGCACTTCAACCTCTGATCCAGCTCCCAAGGAGTCTTGCCTGATAGCATTGTGATCTATTTGAACCTACTGATCGACTATGCTTCTGACTTTGGCCTGCTAAACTCCCTAGTTAGAGCAACTTGGATAACCGCGATTCCTGCATTCGGATTATCACTTGAGTGCTTGAAGTACCAGGTCAGCGCGTGATCCTATAAAGCGCTAAACAATGTCGCTTTCTTGATATTATCATTTGTAACTCCCTGTGCTTCCCATACCGCTTTTACAATGAACCAAAACTGGTCTGGATCTTCATTTCCTACTCCCTTGAACACACGCAACTTTATCGAGCTTGCCATATTAAAACGTGGTGGTGGCGGAGGTGGTACGAGCGAATATGGAGGTGATGAAGGTGAAACTGGCAGTGGTGTGGGTGGAGGTGTATGCGCAGAATCCTCTACCTTATCAAATGGATCACACTTTGTGGATATACCTTTGTGAGCTCTTCCTCGTCCCTTCATGGAGGTGAAATCAAGGGGCTAGCCACTAGTCCCTCACTTCCTTCATTTCTGTAAATTTTCCCACTTCGCATAGCCCTAAACATCAATGTAGCTGCATAATCCTATTTTTGCACAATATCGTTTTAATCCAAGTGTTAAGAGACTTTATGTACTTACCTCGCAGTCCCTTGAGAAAGTGTCGCTCTGCCTCGCTATAGCTGACCGAAGTATCCACCGCGAACTCAGTAATTAATCCTCCTATAATCTAATCGAGCCAGTGATCAACAATGCACACAATCTTATCCTTTGATGCTTCTAATCTGTACACCAACTCTGGGGTCCACACAATAGGTCTGTCGATCTTCCACCTTCCTTGGCTATCTGCTAGCTTTGCGATCTAGTCGTACAGCTCAATAGGGAAAGATGAAAAGAAAATTTCGTGGATCTCTATGTACAGGTAGCAGTCTAACCACTCTTCCTTCGATAGTCGTAGATTCCTGTTCTCCTGCACTGTGAATTTGTGAATTTTCTTGTCCAACCACCCTTCAATCTCCTTCTTAGTTGGATTCCAGTGATGCGACATCAGACATTTCTATGTAGATTCCGGTCCCAGCAACGGAACCATTTGTTGGCTTGATGGGGCCTGACCCAGGTTCAGAGTTAATTAGCAAAACAAATCCCTATACTACTAGCCCTTTTGGTAATAGCCCGCAGAGTGCAGACTGAGATCTCACCCGAAGCAGCATGGGGGGATGTTGGAACCAAGTTTTCGCACCCTTGAGATGTCTAAGGGGTTGACTTAGTCCAACTAGGAATAGCTTCGAGCAAGTCACTCCACACACTTCCCTAACCTGCAAGGCCTTCCTGCTCTGTCTCGATCACCTTCGTGTAGCCCTTAATCAGGGGCTAAGGTGATTTCACGCTGCTAAGGTAGCAATTAGAACTCTTTCCCTGAGTTCTACCATGGATCTTACTTATCCTCCTATAATTGTTAGTTAACTTTTGTTAAACCGATACTTAAATTATTTTTTCTTATTCAACACATTCATATAAGTTCGCACAACAAATAAATAGTAAATTCCAATTTATATCCAATATACTTTAGTGCATAAAATAGGAAAAAAGGTGCACAGAATGATAAGAACTTTTCTTTATTACTTCTCAATCGGTTACAGACTCAACTCACCCTGCACACTTAGCTGTAGGGGTCCGCGCACTCAACTATAGACTACTAGGACTCTACCCACTCATTTGCAGAGCCTTGTCCTATCCTACAACCCAAGACACGACTTTACACTTCAACCAAGACTCAATGCTTTATCTTTTCTTAGATTCTTAGATCTAATAAGTTGTCTCTACAACTTAAAGCCTCGCTCTATTTATACAATCCCATGGTTCGTGGACCATGGGTAGAACTCTGAAGCTGAAATTACATTACAAAAGTAAGGGCGGACAACCCTGTGACTCAATTACAACTTCGCACTCCGCACCCACACTTTGTGGAGTCTTTACATCGAACGTAGTCAAAACTTGGGCTTTAAGCCCCAAAACTTTCCTTGGGGGATCCTGCGCCCAACAAAGCTCCATAAGTTTTGGCTCTGGTTTGAAGATCTACCATTTCAAAGGTGTAAATGGTATATGGTCCTTCAGCAGTTGAAGGATGATGCGAACTGCTGTTGCCCCCTTGCGGGAGTTGGGGTTGGTTTGCAATAAGGTGTTGCTGCTGCTGAGAAGTGAAAGGGTTATTTAGGACCGCAGAGGTCCTACCAGTGTCTCTTTTAGCAATGGTATGTTTGCATTCTTGGAGACATGGACAACAATATGCCATATGGTCTTTTGCACAGATTTTGAAAGGGAATTTGGTGGGTTTGTCCTTTCCATCTTCAGAGGGAACAACAACCTTCTGCTTTGGGTTGTATTTCTTGGTTGATTACTCTTCAGAAAGGGTGGTCTTTTTCTTATTCTTCTTGTTCTTACTATTGGGTTTTTGTGTAGACTGCACAAAGTTTATCACAGAGGTAGGAAGAGCAATCGATTTGGTAGAGGGGTCAATTGAAAACTGGGCAATGTGGCTGCTAGTTTGTTTTACAACATCCCCGGAGGTAGCGTCAATAATACCATCAGCATGCGCACTGGGTTGCTGAGTAGCAGGAGCATTGGCGTTTCTAGGGGCATTGGGAATGATTTCATATATTGTGTCAGGCTATGAATAAATCAAATCTAAGTGCTGGGCATGACGAATTGGAGGACAAATGACTTGAGGATCCTTGTGGTCCTCCCATCATGTTGTTCCCAATATTATACACAGGATGAGTGGAATAGTAATTTCCTTGGGGTACAGTCATGTACTATGGTTTCCCATAGGGATTGTTAGACTAGGGGTTGTAGGTGCCCCATGATAAGGAATTCCCCCTTCACTCATTTGATGTTGAGAGTGGTGAGCCCATATGGATTGAGTGGGACCTTGTTGAGGGATCCCGCTCGCCATGTAATTAACTGTAGGTCCTTAACTACCATAAGGAGGGTTCATGTCAATCAATGACTGTCCCTATTGTCCTCTAAACAGAGTGGTAACTATAACGTTCTTGACCAGTATGTGCATATTGGGAACATTGCCCACAGGCATCTAAACCTAGGGGTTGGAACTAAACAATGGATTCCAACCAAAGGGGTTGTTGAAGGGACCCATGCTAACCGTGCTATATGCAATGTTATAAGGAGCGCTATATGTATCACTTTTCCAAGGTTCGGGAGCTGACACAGATGGGGCAGAAACCAATATATACTAGGTTCCACTCGTGTTGGGTGTCATGATGGGGTTTGAACCTTGGACAGGTGGGATAGCAGGTTTTTCCATCAAAGGTGTAGCACTAACTATCGACTCAGGAGGTGGTGGTGGACCAAAAGTGTCCACAAAATTCCACGACCCATTAGTCGTCGAAGGGATGGGTGGTGTAGGGCCAACAAAAGACATAGGAGGTACAAATGCAACTGGAATCAAGAGTGGTCCCAATGGATTTGTGATCTAAGTATTGTATGGAGGAATGAAAGCTTCAGTAAAGAAATCTGCTAGTAATCTTGAATCGCAGGATGCCCAAACTGATTCAATGTTAGATCTTAGAGATTGATTTCCCAAAGATGGGTAATCCGGTTCATTGGGGTTTGGGGGATCCTTCAAAATGGGTGGGGGGAGACATAACAACCGTCTAGATTGACGATAAGGGTCGGATGTAGCCACGGTGGCCGATAAATTTTATCAATATATTTTACAGTGATATTTATTAAAGTCTTAGTGATAGCAATCTGGCACTTAAAAAATAAAAAATACACTAAGGAAATCAATCAACAAGCAGAGGGTATGACCCTGTCTGATAATCACCATTTGTTGGAGATGAAACCCAGTACCACAGTGGATAAAAGAGAGAGTTGGATAAATGTACAGTTACGATTACTCTTGAGCTTGGCCCGAACCCCAGATTAAGGGGCCAAGTACTCTTGTGAAGACGAGCACCCTCCCAAAAACCGAAGACAGAGTAGGTTCATCTGTGTTAGGTACCAGGTCAGCCCGCCATAGTCACCTTGTGTTCATCCCTAAAAGTATGGCCACTATGGTTACCTCAAATCATAGACACTACAGGAGGGACATAGTCACAGATAGTACGTTGTGTGGGTAGGATACCTAAGTCCCTGACTCTGCTCCGATATCCCCGAAGGGATCCCCGATACACAGAATACCCAAAGGAGATGTAAGCGAAGGTGGGTTACCTTCATTTACAATCCGATGTTGTCTTGTATTTAGCTCCACTTTTACTGTAGTGGTCCTAGATAGTATGAGTGCAGAAGGATTTCCCTTGTTAATGGCACTAGTTTCGGTGTATGATCTTGGGCAGTGAACTCACAACTACCTAACCCAAGATCCTAGCCTAAGCTAATGTGTGTTTACTCGAAAAAGAGTTGTTGATTGATTTTATTAGGTAAATTTTAAATTTACTTCGTTAGAGTCTTCGGTAGGGGTGTTGACGTATGAATTTATATGGGACTTTGACTCAAATCATTCAAAAATAATGCTTGTAAATTCCAATTTCGATGAAGAAGTTGCTTCTACAAAGGGTGATTCATTTATACATCAATATATATACCACGCATCCATTTCAGTAAAACACTAGCACAACTGATAGAACTAACAATTCTCACTAACAACTTTTGAAACCAAATAATGCACATCCATCCAACTATGCAGAAAACGATAAAGTTTTTTCATTTTTTCTTTTATGAAAAAAAACTTTAAGAAGTAAAGCTATTTTCTTAAAAAAAAATTGTTCAGGAGACAAATCAATCAAACAAGCACAGCTGTAGATCCCTGATCAGTCTACAAGTAGATTTTCCAACCCATGAGGTCACATAGCAGTCTATTTATCAAGAAATGGTTGGTTAACGCTTTGTAACAGAGGGTACAGAGAGTTACTTGTTGCACTAACACACTGTGTGTGAGGCCACAGTGATTTATAAAGCAAATTTTGCACTAGCAGACAACATTAGGGAGGAAAAAGGCTCAAAAAGAAGGTTGTGGGGATCAGATCTAGGGCTGAGCACTGAGAGAAGGGTGTTATATAGTCCTGAGTGGTGAGAAAGGGGATCAAGAAGTATAGGAAGGCTTGGAATAAAGAGAGATCTAGGAATTTTGGGAGAAAACCGAGAACTAAGTGTAGTCCCTATCAGAGTCACCATTTCTGCTATAGGGCTTAATGCATGGGTGTTTGGTGATGTAGAAACCCTCAAGGATATTCCTGGGATCCTTGGCAGACTATCAGATTAGTTGCAGCTGTCACAAAGATGCATGCATATCTATGTTAAACAAATGAGAATCAAAGCAGGAAGAAGGACTTATTACCTCAAGTCTTGGTGTGGTGTTGCTGGAGAGTGCAAAGTAGCAAGGCGGAGGACCCCTTAGCTAGCTCCAGATCAAAACCTGCACATAGATAAGAGAAGCATAATATCATAGCATATAAATTTGACAAACAATGCATTAACATATAAAGATATATAATTACATGTATCTAAGCCACTCATAATAATGACATTGCATAAATATGTAAACAGATCACACTACCAACATCGTGGAGTGGACAACACAATTGTAGTTCTATATTGTTATAGAAAAGAGTGATTACAACCTGTTAGAGTCGGTCTAGTAGCCCTCCATCAGCGATCAAAACTCTTTGCATTTGCATAAGTAGGTGTCTCATCAGTGTCATTTTTGCATTCCATTAGGCATGCCATAACCCTGATGGAGGAGCTGGTGTTTTTGTCCCCCTCTTGGCATTGCTGGATCAAAGTTGTTTCAGTCCTTAAACTCTTTTCAAGCTTGTCTTGTTTTGTCTTGAGGTCAAATTCCTAGGTATAGGGTTCTGGTCAAGTTTGTCTTCAAAGTCATGCCTCTGAAGGTCAATAAGTTCTCAGCAAGCCAGAGGGATGATTTTCAAAGTGTTTCTTCGAAAATTTCTATCTTGTGCAGTTAAATTTCACCTTGGATTTAAAAACCCTGTTTTTAAAGCCAAGGTCATTTTTTAAATTTTTGTAAAAAATGGTAAAATTTCAAAAGGCTTCCAAAGACAGCATGTAACCCTGGCTCCCTTGCCAAGATCCCTCATATGCTATCCCTACAAAAAGCATCAAATCAGTCGATTTCAGGACAAAGGAAACCAAGAAAAAGTCAAGTTTATAAAGTGTCAAAGAAAAACATTATAAAGTGGGTTTGGGCATGAAATTAATTCAAATCAAAGTTATAAAAGCCCAATCTCCCTCCATCGACCCTCATTGTGTATCCAAGTCGTTGAGCAAGTGCTTGCAAGTGATTTCGACCTGAGTTTGGGAGCTTGACAGGCGCGCGACCCGTCAGACCAGGCGCACGACCCGTCAAGCGCCTTCCAACAGTGTTAATTTCTAACGGGCGCGACCCGTCAGTGGCGCGCGACCCGTCAGTGGCGCGCGACCCGTTGGGTGAGGCGCGCGACCCGTCGGCGCCCTCCTTATAAAATTGCCTGCAAATTCATCCAAGGAGCCAACAAAATCGCCAAATTGCCTAAGGTAGGCCCTCCAACTTACAAATTGCTGCTTGTTATGGTTAAAGACATCATGAATACATTTTTAAAGATCTCATTGTGTAAGAGAAAAAGCTCTATGTGGCTGTGGTTTAAAATTGTAAAATATGCCTAGGGTTTTATGCTGTTTTAGGGTATTCCCTTGTAATCATTTTTCCCCATTTCCCATTTCATATTCCTTGTATTCCTATGTAAATTTCCCTTTTAAATTTGTAAAGAAAAACTAAACCCTACCCCTCTTCCCTAAAAACTAAAAAAAAATCAAGCCCTAATCCTACCTCTCATAATACCCATGTAAACAAATGTATATAATGATGCATATGCAATGATTTTGTAATGATTTTTCCCAAAATCCCTGTTTTATATATTTATTCCCGTTTTCCCTTTAAAGTGTCCCTCCCCTAACATTCCCCTCATGCTCCTTGTCCCCTTGAAACAGCATTTTAATCAGCATTTTACCAAGCAGAAACAGCAGCAATATGTCTTGTTATGAGTTTTGCGAGAGGATCTCTCGGATTCAGCATCACAGAGAGTTGGCTAGCCTATTTGTTTTACATTTGCATGATGGACATGTCAACCTTGCCGGGGTGGACTTTACATTGACACCCGAGGTGATTGCACAGGCCACGGGGATACCTAATGTCGGAGAGGTATGGAATAAGCGCAAGGTGTTGGACAGTGTTCATTTTGAGCCTTTCGTTACACCAGCACTCATGAGACACTTGACAGGTGTGTTTCCCTTCAGATTTCTCAGGAGTGAGTATGCTCCCATGATGAGGCTCATCATGCTCTATTTTACCTGTGAGGGCATATTTTCACAGGTATATTCATACCATATTCGCCTATTGATGCACTTCACACGGGTACGGATGATGAACATCCCTGTTTTCTTCTATCAGAACATTGAGAGGATGGTTTCCATGATGCAGAGGAAGAGTCCGGCACAGTAGTATAGGAGCCTTTACCATTATGGTTTGATTCAGCTTGTGGTATTACATCAGTTGGCTCAGCAGGACATCTCATGGGAGGAGTTTATCTCTCGTGAGCTTTTCACAGCACCACCACCGCCACATCCTGAGGTTGTTTACGAGGAGGGAGGACCATCACAGCAGCATGACATCCCCGTGACTAGACATGTCAGCTCCTCACCATTGGTCACCTATCAGAGAGGCCAAACGGCCTTATTTGCAGCAGCTCGGCGAGTACTTTCTCCACAGCATGTGGAAGGGGTCTCGCCTTCTTCATCAACTCAGCGAGTGTTATCTCCACAGTAGGTGGAAAGGGCCTCACTTTCTTCAGCAGCACAGGCAGCATAGAGGGGCAAGCAGCCCAAGATTGATGAGGGACCATCAGGTGTTCTAGATATAGAGCTTATTGATCTTGATGTCAGTTCTCCTAGCCTAGAGTCTAAGGAGATCATTCAGCACCTTAGAGCTGAAAATGATGCATTGCAGAGGAGATTAGAGGGGGCACAATGGACAATCTCATATCTAGAGCAGCGCAACAAACAGTTGGAGGATGAGCAAGCTCTTGATGAGTTGCGGAGGATCCGTAGTGACCGCAACTTGAATCGAAGAAGACCCGGTGATCCATTGCCCATTGAGCGAGAGTCTATGCTTATCCAGCTCAATGCTCACTTGGAGAGGCTGTTGGCTAAGGCCAACCAAGATAAGAAAATGTTGAGAAACATGAAGAACCATTATTGGGCGTGGATGCACGTGTGCAAGGCGAAGATGAAGATGTTCCAAAGGCGGTTGGCCAAGGCACAAAAAAGGAGAAAGAGGCCCGATCCCCTCCACATTTTGGCCGAAGCTTCCTTGAAGGAGTAAGGCACTAAATAGCTCAGCCACAACACAAATACCAAGAAATTTTGAACATTTTGGGTCAATTTTGGTTTTTTCAGGCAATTTACAGGTTTTGTCCATTAACGGGTCTCACCCCCCGCGCGACCCTTTCTCTTGGCAACTCCATTTTGCAAAAACTCAGCATTTCCAGATTTGTCATGAAAAGTTACATATGCTCATCCATTGCCAAGAGATTTTATGAAGTTTTGGGCCTCCAGAAAGTCAAAAAACAAGCAAAAAATGACTTTCTGCCACATTTTTGAGACACATAAAGTAGTCTTGGGAGATTGCAATTTTGGAGGGGCAAATGACCACCAAATTCAGAAATTCCAGTTGGGTTGGAAAGTAGACTCACAGAACTTTCCAACAAGCCTACTCTTGCCCAATTTTGACACCTAGAAGTGCCCCAAAATTGCCCTCAAAGGCGCGCGACCTATGAGGCAATTTTCTCAAAATTTCACTGTACAGCTCAGAAAAACGAAGATTTGACCATGTTTGACTTTTTGGAGTGGATTGTTATCCTCCTTGATGTAAATAATGTAATTTTTTGATACTTTTACACTTATGTATCTCTTCTAGAAGATTCATTCATGAAATAGGTGAAAGTTAAATGAATGAATTGGTTTCCTAGCTTATAGAGGCAAGTTGTTTTGACTGCCTAGTTTTCAGTGCTTAGTTTAGAAGTGGTTGAAATAGCTCCTAGGATAGTGAGCTCGACCCCTAGAGGCAAGGAAAGATGTTAGAGGATCTATATTATGTACTTTCTTGCTCATTTTCATGGTTGGACTCTTGAGGGAGAAGCTCTTATTGTATTACTCACTGTATCTCTGCAATTTTTGGCAAAGGAAGACCAGGGTTTTGCAGTCCTTTTTGGGATTCTTGTGGTCACATGTATTGATGGTGTGTTTCTCTTTGTACTTGTAAGTGTGTTATGGGAATCATTTCCTTACTTTTCCTTCTGCACATTAGGCAAATGAAGTGTTAAAGTAGAACTCATGACTGTCATGCTCTGCTTTTAAGTTTGCTTAATATCAATGTTTTCGACTGTTTAAAGGGAATTCAAGGTTATTGATTACTCTCTTTAACTCCTCACCGTTCATTCTCATCCATCCATCTCTATTAAAGGCATCAATACTGTTTCCTACCTCGCCCCAAAGAACCCCCCTGCGAAAACTGTGTCCAAACCCCACACCTAAAATTGCCATTTCCCCAATTTTCCACCAAAAACCCTAAAAATCCCAAATCAACCCTTTTGTTCAGTTTACTAGCCTAAAATCAGTGTTACCCTATTGGTTATCTCACCCATTGAAGATCTTTATCGAGATAGACCGGAGAGAGCCCTCTCCTGCCCCGTAGGGCTAGCTACGAGGCTAAGTGGTTTGATGTTGCCTTGAGGTTTACCTTTCTCAGCCTGAGGTGAAATTTCAAGCGCTAACACAACCATCGGTTGTATCAGCCTTCCCTTACTCCTCCATCTCCTCTCTCTCCCTCTCCCTTCTTAACCTCTTGCTATGCCTTTAGTCAGAGAATATGCTTGAGAGTCAAATAGGAAATACTTTCAAATGTTTCGACCTTTTCCACAATGACCCTAGCCTCTCATATATAGAATGAGAGGATAAGCCTTGCCAAATCCCTCATGAGTTCCATTAGGCAAAAGCAGTGATGTTTAAATGCCGTTGTGCTCTTTCCCATTTGTAGACTCCATTAGGAATTAGTAATTCCTCCAAATAGGTCGAGTTTTGTTGTTTCCCTACTTTTGTGAGCTGACATAAGAGAGAATCTTGGGATATTTCTCAGTCAACTCATTCCTTTTACCCATAGAAGCTTAATTAGGTTGACTAATTCCCTTCTTGAGGTAACAAATAGAGTTTACCTAGGCACTAACGCACCCTTAGCCTTGCCAGGAAACTTTATAAAGCAGGTTGCTAGTTCCTAGACAACGTTAGCTTGGAAAATGGGCTTGTGAACTTGGTCAGTCCTTCAGTCATCCTACTCTTCTCCTATGAGTTGATGAGATCATTTTCCTGTATAGCACTAGGACAGTGCCTTTTTACCCAACAGTGTGTTCTTGTCCATTTGGAATCGCTTTTCATTCAAGGAGGCCATAGGAAGGAAGTCACTTTTCCTGGGGGTATTTCACTAAACTATGAGGGTAGGAGGATCTTTGTATTACACAGTTTTCCTATGAAAGAGGGTGGAAGAGGTCCATGTTATCATCCATGAATTCTCTATGTGCCATTTAGGGTAGAGGAGATTAAAACTTAGTTTACTGAGCCATTAAGAACAAGAAGGGTTAGGTGATTGTCCTTGGAAGGTTATTAATGTGCAATAGTTTTGAGGTGACCTTGAGGAAGAATTAATGCACCGATATTGGTGAGTAGGGTTTCATCATTGAGACCCGTGAATAGGATAAGCTCATCACTTTGTTAGAGGATTAATACTTTCCCAACTTACATTGAGAAGGAGGACCAAGGAGAGCTCCCAAAATGCCTAAGTGTTGGATCAATAGAGTAACGGAAAGAAATGCATCTTAATAGGACTCAAACATGGATCACACACATAAATTCAATCAAAAAAATCCAAAAGGAATTCATAATACACATGAAAAATAATCACACCTTGCAACAATAGAAAATCAACACTTATTTCTAAGTGCAACAGTTGGAACGTTGTATTGCAAAACTTACAAGTTATGACAAAAGTGATGACTGCGACCAAAATGTGTGCTAAGTTATAGGAATGTGTATAGCACATATTCCCATGATATATAAGACCACGTAATGCAAAAGGCTGAAACAAAACTAACTTTAGTGATACACAAAGGCACGACACATGAAAAATTGAAAAAAACAAAAGTGACACCTGCAACAGGAGGAAAACATGAAGACAATGCTTGCAAAATGTGAACAAGCTTGAAAGTGACACATGCCAGAGTGAAGATAACATGAAATGAAACTTATTAAAGTGAAAGTGAGAAAAAGTAACAAATTCTAGGGCTAAGTGTAATTATATTTCCAATAAAGCCACCGTAATTGGTCCTGACCTGCAAACACAAATATAAGAGCAATTAAAACTAATATATAATAATGTGCAATATAAAATATAGAAGCTTGAAAATCTTGCACGAAACATTAAATATCTTGCCTACAAGAAGAAATATGTTTCATAACACCTCAATTTACGCAAATTGCAACCTTATCATTTTGATAAGAACATAAATCATACAAACCTCTATAATTCCTTGTGAAATCACCTAAATCTATGTTGTTCTTGTTAGAAAACATCAAGAAAGGTAGAAATATGTTATTAGGATAAGGGATTGCTAGGCAAGATTCTTATAACTAATCATATATTGGATCATGAAATTCATAACTATCCTCTTGAAAATCCTAAAATCCTTGAGAGGATAATGGTATGGAATTAGGATCAGAATCTTGTAAAGGAAAATGATTTTTTTCATATTCAAAAATATTATCAAGATAGTGAGGGCCTAACATAACGATCAGCGAAGGATGAAATGCCTAAACTGCTTGACAAGTACCCAAATAGTGAGATGATAAATCATAAAGATCATTCGACATAAAACAACTGTCATTAGATACAGTGGTGTGAAAATGACAAATTGAATGACAGTTGCTAGGACCAACATTATGATCAGATGGACCAATTAAGACATAAGGTTCCTAATTAGTAGAAAACAAAAATAAATGAGTTTGAACAACTTTACAAACAATTTTAATATTGGAATAATATTCCTCACATACTAAATGTGGAAACTCATTTCCTTGTAGATGGTTACAAACTGAACTAATATCACAATCATGAAAAGAATTGAAAAGGAATTCCAATATAGTGAATACATGAAACCAGTCAAGATGTAATGGGAAAAAAAGAGGAAATTGATTCACAATATATCTCAACCATTCACCAAAATTCAAGAGGAGAGCCAGTGTCAAAATGTAAATGATTAGTACTGATATATTTACAAGAAAAACTAGGATATGATTACTTTCAATTGTATATGATACACATGAATCTTTTGACTAGTGATAATTTTTAAACTGATCAACTTCATGACTTTGTGCATCTAGGAAATGTATAAATTCCAAACCTAATTCTGATACACGATATTTGCATGAAGATGAAATAACTGAAATGATGTCCTCAATCTGATCAAACATTAAATCTTGCAAGTTAGAAGAGCTATTTCAAAAATACCAAACATCCTTCAACGAGGAATTTGCAATGTTTTGGTTCCTCGAGACAACCTTTAGGTTTGGGTGAAGATAATCTCCTAGGACATCTTAATGTGTCTTGAAGGTAAATATGTTTTGTTCAAGAATTAGATATAAAATGACTAAATCTAGTTCAATTGCCCTACTCAGAGGAAACTTCAATTTATACATAGGTAGTATTTCATTCCAAAGACTTAATGTTCAATTTGGTGGCCTACACATGAAAAATCTAGTTCCATTAAGTGTTGTAGTATAGGAGGAAAAAGAAATACAAGGAAATAAACCTAGTGCAAAGGGATAATGATAGAATCATGTACACTAAATTCTAGTAGAATCATGAAAAGGGTAGAGCAAACGAGATACATAAACCATGTAGCGCATTTTACGACCTTCAATCCCACACATTACAGATACCATTTTCTAGAACATAAAATAGGTAAATATGTTATATAATATTGAATCCAACAACTACAATTACATAATTTCCGAGTGGAAAAAAACACATTTGAAATGATAAATAGAAACATCATCACATACTACAAAAATCAATGCTTGGAATCACCAAAAACTTCTTCATTAATATTCAATAATGAAATACATCTTATAAGCTCCAAAACTTGCAAAACTTACAGAACAGTTATAACATCTGGAATCAAAAATTGAAACCTTACGAATGAGTTTTTCTTCCCTTATATAGGGAGAACTAGAACAAGAACAATTTACAAAATATATTGGAATGAAACAACTGTCTAACCATTTAGTTGTGCAAGCATGCAGTTTGTCTAGCTTTCCTAATTATTGCATAACAAATTTCATTCTCTTCTTGATATTTACAAAAAATTCGGAAAATGAATAAAAATTGCATGATTCCTAGATCAAAATATCTTCCTTATTGACTCGATCTATCATGTTGCACCTAGGTGCCACTGTTCGAACTCGAGGTGGGTTAACAAATTGATCACATTTATGCCATAATAATAGATGTAGTGTAGGAGTGCGAAAGAAAGTATTGTATGCTATCTTCATATTTGTAATATCGGTGTAATTGGGGTTGGAGGCAAACATGATCTTCACCAACCAAAGTAGATGGAAATCCTTATGTAGATAGTTGCCTATAGTCCTGCCCTTGAGAGTGGTAGTTTTTTCATTAGAGGAGTCTACTTTACTCTTGGCTTCAACTAGTAGCTACTCATACTCCTCCCATGGAAGTAGGTTTCCTTGGTAGTCCTAACAACTAGGTAACCCTCCCTTAGTTCTCTAAACAAAATTTGAATTGAATGAAGCTACCAATTTGGCTAGATCATTTAAAATCTCCTCAACTTTAGCCCTCACTACTTATTTCTAGATTGATTTAGTAACGTCAATGATTTCCCCTATCCTATCTATGAAATCCATGGCTATCAGATCATTGACTAATTTCTCATTGAGATATCTGATAAAATTTCCTGCAGTCCTAGAATTTCAAGCATCTTCATTTTTGTGTGACAAGATGAAGAATTTAGTATCTTTGACTGCAACTAAGTTCATGTGATCCCATATCTTCTTCATTTTAGAAATAATTTCATCCCAAATTAGTTTCCTAGCTTCAACAAGGGACATATTTCCTTTTAACCTATAATTCAACCCTTTAATTTCATCTTGTGCCACTTGGTATTTATTGTTGATTTGTTCCACACTTGTCTGAGTGGAATGGAGTTATTTCTCCTTGTTTGCAAGCATGTACTTGGTGTTTTCCAAGTCAATCTATATTTTCTTGAGATCGCTATTTGATAGTCGCTAATCAATGAGAGCCTTCATCATTTGATCTATAGGGTTCTGTGGATTGTATGGCATAATCACAACACATATGTGCTAATCGATTTTCTATTGAGGCTATGTAACCTTCCATTTGAGGGATACCCCCTCATCATTCCTTTCTATCAACTCCTAGGCCAAAATTTCCTTCTCATTTTCCACCTGGATCAACTCTTTTGTTTGCACATGCTCTGCTACAGGTTTTTTAAGCTTCTTCCTTAATGAATAGATCTCAGAATGTGAGCCCTTAATTAGGGAATATATGGAAACTTTATCATTTGGGTTTATGCACAGTTTGATAATCAACTCCTTGAGGCCTTGATTTTTTAAATGAAGGGCTCTTGAATTAGCCCTTTCTTGCTTTATTTTGGTGGCTTCCTTCTCCAACAACTTCTTTACCTTGCTAATCATCAAGGCTCCCTTGCTCACTTCACTGTAAATAATTTCCACTTATTGGCTATGAAAAATGATTTTATCTTGCAAGGGGACACTAGTCATATCTAATGAAGAGTCCACTATTTTGATCTATTTCCCGGATGGGAGGGACTGCACGAAAGGATGATACAAGGAAAACTTCAATTGATTTTTCTCTAGGTCCATGGCATCTAGAAGCATGGTTTGGTAGGGAACTGAATTAGGAGATAGTTGTGATAACATTTCCTCTCTAACCTTCTTGTTTCTCTCTTCTGTCATCTACCCCTCCTCCCATCTAGGGCCTTATGCCAATGTTCTATCTATTGAGCTCAGAAGTGCCACTTCAGTTGAACTGGAGATGGATTTTCTTGAGGGTCTTCCAAGAGCACTTAGAAACCTGGCCGATCTATGTTCCTCTTGGTCAATTTGATCTCAATTTACTTAGTTTTCTCCTGAATGGGTTTGTATTTCTTGTTTTGTGATGCATCCTCCATCAATCTATCTCCTTCCTCATCAATACTCCTTTTATAGGTTTTCTCCATTGTGCTTGGTGTATTGACCTCCATCTCTGTATTAATAGGCCATAAATCTAAATTAGCCTTCCATTCCAATTTAGGTCTATCTTCATGTTCATAGGAAGAGGCATTAATATATTTCCTTATACTAGATATTACACCGTGGGGATCATAGTGCCACACTTCCCCTATCTCAAAGTTTAGTTCCTTTATCATATTTTCTACTTGTGAAAAATCTTGCCTAGATTTCACAATAAAGGGGCCTACAATCATTGGGAGATTGAACTTAGCATGGAAAAGGTGGATTTGGTTAGTGTTCAAGCTCTTCCTGATGAAATCTAAAGAAAATATAGTCATGGGCATGAACACTGGAAATTGATATGGAGGAAATTCAAACCCACACACCCTAATTTCAATGTAATATTAAAATAAGTATCAATCACCTACCCTGTCATATTTTATAAATTGAAGAATATTTCTTTGCCAAGGTAAGACTCTAGGAGGGGAGACTTTGTTGATAATTTTATATGTTGTTGACATCAAAGTGGAAATGAACTATGGAAACCCCTCACTGTTGGGTTTCTTCTTTAGAGAACTTTCCCAATCAACTACGTATCTTCTTTGCTTGTTGAATTCTACGATGTTGAGCCCTAGGTAATAAATTAATCTACATGAGTGTGAAGGAATAAGTAAATGAGTATGGAGTAGTATCTGAAATACAAGGTGAGGTAAAAATGGCTACCTAAAACTTTATGGCTTCAAGGAGGAATGAAGGGATATAAAAAATGGTGTCAGGCCTCATCATCAAACATAAGAACCCTAGACCAAATTTGGTGAGATTAGTTGTTCATCCTAACCTAATATTAGTAGAATTAGGGATAATATGGGATGTAAAGTTTCAAAAAATAAATAAATTGGGAATTTCTCTAAGATTGAAGGTAATTGAGCATTTGGAGATGAAATTTGCTAAAACAGGGTCTGCCTTTCAGTAACTGAGAATCCATTGTAATTGGAAACAAGGGTGGTGTTTGTTAAATTCTCTAGGTTAGGGGATTTTGGGTAAATGAAACCATTCTGGACCAATTCTTGGGTGACTTCCATAATATTTTCTCTAGCTAATGAAGCACAACAATTATTTTCCTTGATGTACGTGGTTGTAAGACATGACACAAATTTAGGAAAGAGTTAAATTGGTGGGACCATAAGGTAATATAAAGCTGATTTGAAAACTTGAAATAGGTTTGGGGGTTTTTGGAGAGGATTTATTCATTTTAATCATTATAATGGCATACGAGGACAAGGAACCATGAATTACATGTTGAATGAAGATGGTCGAACACTGCTGATGTGAGGAAATGTTGGTATTGGTCATTTTCTTGAGCGAACAATGTTTGCAAGGTAGAGAACAAAAGAAAATTGAATAATTTTGAATGGTAACGATCATTTTACAAGAGTGTATGGGAGAGAAACATGAGGGGGTGATGTGGCATGACTCTTGGCATGATTTGATTCGAGGAAAAGTGAGAAGGGGGATGATTAGTTCTAGTGGGATCTACGCTGGCTTGCTAATGTTGTTGTTGCATTGGCACATCGGGTGGCATGCCTAGTCCCCATCCTATGGTGGGGTAGCTAGGTGGGGCTACGAATAGGGTTGGATCCCCTTAGAAATGATCCTAATTGTTGATTGACCATGCTTTCCTTTCTGACTTTGAATCTCTATGGGTAAGTGCTAGCTTAACTTCCGTGCTTGTTACGCCGTTGGAGTCTCTCTGGGATCGGGCGACTTCGCGATGGATGATGATCCATTGTATATTTTCCTATCCTTTAAGCATCAAATGAGAAATGTGAGGGGGAGACCACATTGGCTTGTTTTTTCTCCCCTTTTATTTTCTTTTGTTGTTTATTCTTCCTCTTTCTTTGTCTCTTTGTTTTTCTAAAGTTTTTTGATTACTCACTGCATTCAAAAACATGTTCTCCTATACAACATAAATAATTGAAATGAAAAATGAGAAGGCTGCAACATGCACCTTATGAGACCATGCAAAGAAAATGATTTTGCAAAAAAATCCAAATCTAACGTAAAACAGGGATCTATTGATGGTGCTGGACCCACTAACATTCAAGGGATCTCCTCGGTATGAAGTCCTGACTAGACCTCACACTGTTTGGTGGAGGAGTCCCATCCGGTATAAAGGCTTGGTTTCCATATACTTAGAGATATGCCTTGGCTCTAGCTGTCATCACATGAGAGAATTGTGCTGGTATCTTCAAACAACAAGGTAAGTGTGCTTGGTGAGTGTGTAATGTAACTTGTGTCTCAGTTCTATTACCGCAAAGGGGGAGAGTAAAGTGAGCCTCTAAGTGAGAGGTAATGGTACCACCCAGGAAGAGACACATGTGAACCAGAAAGGTTTGTCTGGTATCCAACAGAATAGTCCACAATGGATTTGAGAATGGTTAAAATTGAAGTGCAAGGGACAACATGTAAAGTACCCAACAGAGTAGTCCACACGGATGTGACGGTCATTAAAACCAAAGTCAAGGGGACAACACATACACCGCCTAGTGGAGTAGTCCACATAGATGTGATGGTTGTTATAATCAAAAAACTAAGATGGTACGTCGAGTATCCTATGGAGTAGTCCATAAGGATGTGACAACAGTGATAACCAATACAAAAAGGTGGTCTACCTAATATCCCTTGGATTAGTCCATAGGGATGACACAACTGTGATAACTAGTACAACACATTCCCAACAATGTAAGTACTAAAACAATTAAAGTAGTTAAACTATCATAGTACAAGTAAAAAAATCATGCATTACAAATGCCGAAAGAATAGTCTTACAAACATCTACAAAACATGCATGAAAACGTGCTAGCCTTAACAAGCTTATGAATTAAGCAAAATTCCCAAGACACATTTGCACATCGTACATCACTAGTCCCAATAGTGGGACATTAGAGCCACTCCTTTCTCCTCAAAGAACTATCTATCTACTCTCAAGGATATGTGGGAGGAGCCAAGGTGAAAATTGATTGCTCATACAATGGAAGGGGTATATATAGCCAAGGGTGATGCTTGATCCTTGTGACTCTTGGACTACCCTCATGACCATTCAACTTCCTATGAATTTTCAACTGACATGACTGTTAATCTTCATGTGTGTATCCATTGGAAGTCCACTTTACAGTACATTCAATCACAACAGATATGGACCATAATAGTGATATGGCCTTCAAAAGTCATGACAGAACTTGACATGACACTGTTCACATGTATTGGCTAGCTATGGTGGCCATGTCAAGCTCCTGTGCTACTAAGTGATGGATGTACTCTCTTGTGTGCTTTGTCTTCTCCTTCGCATGACTTGATGTTGTAGGGTCTTCAATGGTCTCCGTCTTGAAAGATGGTTATGTGCATGTGTTCCTTTCACTTGAGCTTATCTCATTCATCCAACTGCAACTAATTCTTCTAGCATGTTCGCTCCTTCTTCATCCCATTTGTCATCTTGTGATGATCAATCAGTGTACCTATTCCCGCAATTCACTCATGAAAGGACAATATCAAATCCAACATGTCCTAGTCTAAGGTTCATGGATTTGTTTCCATGATCCGGGCCTAGGATAGATGATAGACTAGGAAGAGGGCCCAAAACTTCCGCAATGTTTAGTTCCAAGTGATAGGGAGGTAGACTAGCCACTGATACTACACAGAGTGCAATTCAAGCTTGGTTGAGGAACTCCGGGGCACAGTCTGCACTGCCGGGAAAAATTAAGCAGTGGCCACTAGGAGGCAGGATTGCATAGTTGAGGTCACTAGTGCCAGATGTAAGGCGAGACCCTTAGGGACACCTCTGCACAGTTTCCAGAGGGAAGACAAGGTAGGACCATAGAGAGACCAGACGATAACTCTACATAGTTTTTGAGAGAAATGAGTTCCGGATGAGGGAGGTCACTAGAAGGAAACCTATGCGTAGTTTTGGGGAGAAATGTAGGCTTAGGTCTCTGTGAAATGTGGGGTTCCAACAAATAGGCAGAAGGCTTGATGACTAATATTGAAAAGTGCGCAATTTAGGTCGGGCCTTGAGGAAATTTTTGCGTAGTTCTAGGAAGGAATACATGTTGCTCACCTCTGGGATTACGCAGTGCAAATGACCTGGAAGACAACCTGAAGAACTATGTAGTTCTAGGCAGTAGATCATCACCAGTGAGGGATGAGACTATGTAGTCAGGGTTCGGTGAAGTGCGGTTGTTTAGTCAGAGAGATTTTCAAAAAAATAAATAAGCGTGAGAGTCAAGTGAACTTGTGAGAACTTTGACATTGTGATCACAAACTTAGTATACTTCGAAAACATGATAATAGTGACCACTCATACAACAAAGTAAATTATGAATGTTTGTGGGACTGGCTAGAGTTTAAAGCAACAAGTGCGATACTTGGGATAGACCTTTAGATGACCATGATGACACTTGCGCGACAATGCTTACAACTTTGTGTATGAGTGCGATAAGTGTTAACATGTCTAGGACAACTTGTATACACAAAGATCAACCTTCATGGTCACCAGAATGGTTCACAAACATGACATAACAGCCAAACATGTCAAAAGATGACAGTTGATCAAACAAGTAAAAGGGAGAAAGACACATAGAGGAAACACATGGAATGAATTTTAGTGCTTGCAACCATGCATGTCATTGAAGGAAAAATGATATAAAAATGATATACAGTCCTTCAAGCTACACTAAGAGGCGTATTTCAAAATATGTACTTTGTTTTTCATACCTGCCCTCTAAGGGTTGTGCATCAAATAGAGTATTCATGTGGTCCCAATATTCTATCATACCTTGGGTTCCTTGGTTTTCTTATCTTCTTCCTCAAATCCTTGAGAGTCCTCTAGCATGTCATCCTTCTTGTGATCACTGAGAGACACATTTGCACAGTTTTAGTGGGAAGTGACTGTTGTGGGATGAGGCCCTGGGAGGACACATCTGCGCAGGTTCAGGATGTGAGGTATACTGAGAAGCTGGGGGAGAAACTTCGTAGTTTTAGGATGCAAGGCACACATGAAAATTGAGGGAAAACATTCCATAGTTTTAGGACTAAAGACACTGCTGCGAGATGAGGCCCTGTGAGGACACATCTATGTAGTTTCGGGATGCAAGGAAGACTAGGAATCTGAGGGACGAAAATTCGTAGTTTCTGGAGACATTGGGTTCCGTCTAAGGGAAGGACACCTGAGGAAACCAATTCATAGTTTTGAATGCTATGGGAGGCTGGGAATATTTCCCGTTGAAGCAAAACAAACTTCCCTTTGCATAACAAGCAATAATCCCCATCCCAAAATATGACACATACTGTAGAAAGATAAAACCGTGAACAAATATTAAGATCAGAAAGGGAAGCTTGATATCATCAACTTATAAATAAGTGACTAAGGAATGATTTATCACAGCATCCATAGTAGGCTCTGAAATTTTAGTACAAGCCAAAATTTTGAGGGTGTTGTAGCTGCTACAACACTTGGTGACACATTGGTTGAATTCCAACTTCTCTGTCTTGGTTCATTTTAGTGAAGGTTCATGGTCCTTCAGGAAGTATTGATTCATCATATAGATTACATTGACTTCCCCACTTACCCCATGGGCAGACATGGTCCCCTTTCTACCTAGTCAGTTGAACACAACACAAAATTCAGCTAGACCATTATGTTTCAAATTGGGAAGGGTAGTTTAGTTCACAATCTTATGATTTTTAGAGAATAGTTTTTCATTTCTGGTGTTGCTCCACTTCCAGACGGCCTAGACAGTACCCTGACAAAGTCACACAGAAACACAAGCATTGCTCCACTGCCAGCGATCCTGGATAGTACCCCGGTGGAGTTGCTTGGTTCACCTCCCTGCATAGGAAGCCTTTCTCTTCTTTTGGTTTTTTTGTTTTTTTGAAAGAGAACCGTGGATCACACTTATTTATTTTTTGGGGAGGAAGAGGGATCCTGACTTATTGAGAGTAGGAGAGGGTGTTCCTTCAGATAAGTATGAAAATACCTATGATTCAGGTTTTCTTTTTTAGATTTTTCCCCTTCTCTATTTTTACTAGTTCGATAAGATTGAACACACCAAATAATAAAAATGAGTATAAGCATGATTTTCCCTAGACTGGGCATAGGTTCATGGTTAGACCAAGGCTCTTCTTACGGATAGATCGTATTTTCCGTCAAGACTTCATCGGCCAAAATTTACAACCAAACATAAGGAAGACAGACGCAGGACTAGCCAAGGGCTATAGTGTCACAAGACTTCTTGAACGTCAGCCACATACACATTTAGAAACTAGGATGTAGGTTTAGGCTCAACACTTATCCACGTAGTGAAATAAAAAAGAAAATCGAACAAGGAAGGAAACAAAGAAAAAATAAAGAAGCCACAGAACCAAGAAACCAAAATCGAAGGACAAGAGAACAAAATGACTAAAGTGAACATGATGTGAAACCAGAATAAGAAAACCAGAAAGAACTACTGGGAATGAGTGTAAGATGAGTGCAAGGAAAGGAAAACTAAGATGCATCTAATCCTACTCCTATCCTAACAGTTAAACGATCAGGGTTACCTGTAATGAAATTTCCAGTGAGTCATCGTAGTCGTTCCTAACCTACATCCACAAATATATGAATGATTAAAATAGATAAACAATGATGTGTAACAGAAAATACAAAAAATTGAAAAAATTGCACATGGGAAGGAAGGTCTTGCCCATGGGCAGAAAGACGTGTCACAACCACTAATTTTACCCAATGCACATGCTTACCCCTTTGATGTATACAATTTTTCAACAAAATTCAGAAACCTCTTGTGGGTGCATCCTTGTCTTTACCAAGCTTCTTAGCAAGCATGAGGAAGGATTGAAACCTGCTTCCTACAAAAGAGCTTACCAAGAAAGATTGTTCCAGCCATTCAGTGATTAGATCATAAAATTCATAATGTCTTTCTAGAAAACCTCGCGATCTTTGAAAAGATGATTTTTCAATTGGAGAGACAGGATCATGTTGGGAATCTTGTATAGAAAAATAGATCTGATCATTCTTGATGGTCATGCGGAGATAGTACAGACCTACCATATCCATCAAAAAATGTTGAACTGCCTCACCTACATGACATAAGTCTAAAGACAGAGATGTTAAATGGTGAAGATCAGAGAGTGTGAAGCCACTGTCATCGAATGTGTTGATGGGAAAATGATAAGCCAAATTATAGTCACATAAGGGAGAGCAATGATCAGATGAACTAATTGAGATGTCAGATTCCTGGTTTGCAATGAACAAATAAAAATCCATGTGAACAATCCTGTGAACACTCTGAACAATGGAACCAAGTTCACTGTGAGCTAGATATGACAAACAATTTTAGAGTGCAAGGTTTGCAAGAAGGTCGAGGAGTTGACCATGAAGAGGGGCATTTGATAAGTATGATTGTGGGCAAAGATAGTCTTTGAGATGATCAACTTCACAATTCCATGACTTTATGAGAGATGAACATTCCCAACCTGATTTTGACATAAGATATTTGCATGAAGATGAATGAGCTATAACATATTCGTGAATTTAGCCATACGTGAAAATTTGAAAATTTGAAAGATCACACCCACAATAGCACACATTTCTTACACGGGGATCCACATTGAATGAAACCATGTAGATAGATGGATTTTGCATGAGAAACTAGATCTTATTTGGTTTGGGGGACTTACCACAGTCGCGAATTCCTAACATAACCATCAATGGACATTGAAGTGCCTCGACTTCGTGGCATGCCCGAGAACTTTCCAGAACTATAGAATCACATTTTGAAACTTGAACTAGATCATGCATGGCTTGAGGGTGGTTGTTGTTGCTAATTTAAGGACTTCTCTCCTAATGACATCCATCTCTATCACAGGTTTAAAAAACAATCAGCTTTCTCAATTGCGGAGGTTCTTCTGGTTATATGTCCAAAGATAAATGAATCAGTGAGATCACATGAGAAAGTTGATTTTACAAGTTGTCTTCATGAAACATAAGAGATATGAGGGGTGGGAAGAGGCCAGTGCAATTAGACCTTTTTCAATTTTATCAGGCACAACCTCACCATCTTATGTCAATCAAGGAGATAACTCATTGGTTGAAGAAACAAGAGAACATGGAGCATCTCCACTGCATGCAGATACATTGTGAATGGTAGGACACAAGGGAAAGTGAGGTTGAGAGGAAGTCTTGATATGAATTTCTTCTTTGACCGAAGCACATTCTAGACCCGAGTTAGAGTCTTCATGAGAAAGTGGAAGATCACATGATGTGCTTGGGCATTCATCACAACATATGGAAGCATGGGAGTGATGACTACCTAAGACTGGGGGTTGATCGAAATAATTAATTATATAGGATGTTCCACTAAGATTAGCAAATTGAGAATCGGTCAAGAATGGAAGATCATTGTTTTGATGCGGACAATTTTGAAATAGAGAGGGAAGATTAATAATTTTTTCACATTTCTTCTCCTCTTCCTATATAATGTGATAGCCTTGTGCCTAATCGCAATTTGAGCCAGCAACTTGAGAATCAAGAGAACGCGAACAACTAGATGGTGAAGAAGATTGATCAAGCGAGTCATGGTACAAGGATTCATGACTTGTAGATGATAGAGGATGGCAAATATGCAGATCAAATTTGAGACTTGAGTTATGAATGGTGATGTCCTCTTGCATAATGGACGAGCAAGTCTTCGCTGCAGGATTCTTGAGCCATTTTGAAATGTCCTCCATTTAAGTGGGAGATGGATGAGAAGAAAACATGGGGGCTTTATGCATATAATTCTTAGCTTCATGATCACTGTGAAGGGACACCCACATTAGGACCATAAAAGGAGGACGAAAAGGAAGAAATGGGGTGGTGGGATCCTCCTCTACAATATGGGTTGCTTCATGATCCGTAAGATTTGGACAGGAAGGGAAATTAGGAGGTTAATCGTATTGGGAAACATGAACTAAGCATTGGAAATATTGTCTCATGAAATCTGAGTTCAAAAATTGGTCAGTAATTTCACAACAGCAGTGAAGGAACCGCTGAGCAAAGTCCTCAATTAATTTATCAGTCTCCATTCTTAAATGACAGATTCTTTTACAAACATCTTGGTGGTTGTACTTATTGAAAGCTTTACACAACATCATGACAAGTTGAGCGAGGGAATGGATAGAAGAAATGGGTAATGTATGCCACCATTTCTTAACATGTCCTTCGAATGTGAGGGTGAGAAATCTAGCCATGACATCTTTAGAATCTACTTTGTTACAAAAACATAGACAGATAACTTGAAAGAGATGTTCACGAAAGGTTGATTCACCCACACCAATGAAGTTAAGTTCAGACACATCATGAATGAGCTCCGCAGTGATGGTACAATTAAGCTCTTTAGAAGATTTTGATTTCAGGGAGACATTTAAAAATTAAGAGATTCAAACCAAACTCAATGGGTGCAACCTGTCATTTGGCCCTCTTTCTAGTGCTAGAAATGTTGACAGTGTTGGACTTGCCAACATTCAAGGGATCTCTATAGTATGAAGTCCCAACTAGACCTCACACCGTTTAGTGTAGGAGTCCCATTCAGTATAAAGGACCGGTTGCCATATACTTAGAGATATGCCTTGGCTCTAGCTATCAGCACATGAGAGCATTTTGATGGTTTCTGGTGAGTGCATAATGTAACTTGTGTCTCGGTTCTCTTACTGCAAAGGGGGAGATTAAAGTGACCATCTAAGTAACAGGTAATAGTACCACTCAAGAAGAGACACATGTGAACCAGAAAGGTCTATCTGGCATCCAAAGGAATAGTCCACAGCAGATGCAATAGTTGTTAAAACTGAAGTCCAGGGGACAACACGTACACCACCTAGTGGAGTAGTACACATGGATGTGACAATCTTTAAAACCGAAGTGAAGGGGACAACATGTATACCACCTAGCAGAGTAGTCCACAAGGATGTGACGGTCATTGTAACTAGAAAATAATGATGGTCTATCGAGTATCCTGCAGAGTAGTCCACAAGGATGTGATAGTGATGATAATCAATACACAAAGGTGGTCTTCCTAGTATCCCGTGGAGTAGTCCATAGGTATGAGACAAAGGCGATAACCAGTACAACACATTCCCAACAATGTAAGTACTAAAACAACCGAAGTAGTTCAACTATCTTAACACAACTGAAACAAACATGCATTACAAATGTCAAAAGAATAGTCTTACAAACATCTACAAAACATGCATGAAAATGTGTTGGCCTTAACAAGCTTATGAATTAAGAAAACGTCCCAAGACACATCTGTACACCATACATTAGTATTCCCAGTAGTGGGACATTGGAGCCACTCTTTACTCCTCAATGAAGTAAATTTCTACTCTCAAGGCTATGTGGGAGGAGCCAAGGTGAAAATTCCTTGATCATACAATGTGATGGGTATATATAGCCAAGGTTGATGCTTGAACCTTGTGACTCTTGGACTACCCTCCTAACCATTCAACTTCTTATGAATTTTCAAGTGACATGACTCTTCATCTTCATGTGTGTGTCCATTAGATGTCCACTTTACATTCAGTTACAATAGATATGGCTCATAATAGTGATTTGGCCTTCACAAGTCATGGCACAACTTGACATGACACTGGTGACATGTACTCGCTAGTTGTGGTGGCCATGTCAAGCTACTGCGCTACTAAGTGATGGATGTACTCTTAGGTGTGATTTGTCTTGTCCTCTATATGGCTTGATTCTATGGGCTCTTCAATGGTCTTGGTATTTCAATATGGTTGTGTGCATGTGTTCCTTTCGCTTGAGCTTCTCTCGTCCATCCAACTGCAAGTAAGTCTTCTAGCATGTTCACTCCTTCTTCATCATGTTCGTCATCTTGCCATCATCCATCAGTTTACCTATTCCTGCAATTCACTCATGACAAAATGACCTCAAATCAAAAACCTACTAGTCTAAGATGAGTGCATTGTTTCCATGATCTGTGTCCAAGACAAATGATAAGCTAGGAATAGGGCCCAACAACTGTGCAATGTGTAGTTCCAGGTGACAGGGAGGTGGACTAACCACTCAGAATGTGTAGAGCATAGTTCAGGCTTGGTTGAGGAACTCCGAGGCACAATCTGCACTGTCGGGAAAAATTGTGCAGTGATCATTGGGAGGAAGGATTGCGTAGTTGAGGACACCAGTGACAGCTCCAAGGTGGGACCCTGAGGGACACTTCTATGCAGTTTCTAGAGGGAAGACAAGGTAGGATAATAGAGAGATTAGAGGACATTTCTATGCATTTTTTAAGAGAAGCGAGTCTCGGTTGAGGGAGGTCACTGGGAGAACACCTCTACATAGTTTCTGGGAGTAGTGCAGGCTCAAGTCTCTGTGCAGTTTGGGGTTCCAGCAAACAAGAAGAAGGCTTGATGACTGAGCTTGTGAAATGCGTAGTTTAGGTCGAGTCTTGAGGTATTTTTTGCGCATTTCTAGGAAGGAAGTCGGGTTTCTCACCTTTGGGATTTCTTAGTGCAACTGACCCGGAGGACAAACTCAAGCACTGCACAGATCTAGGGAGCAGAGCGACACCACTAAGGGTTGAGACTATGCAGTGCAGCTTAGATGGGGTCTAGTGAAATGAGATTGTTCAGTCAGAGATATTTTTAGGAGAATAACTAAGTGTGAGAGGTAAGTGAACTTGTGAGAACTTTGACATTATGGTCACACAATTATCAAACTTCAAAAACATGATAAAATTGACCATTGGGACAACAGATAAAAGCATGACCCTCTGTGGGACTTTCTAGAGTTGAAAGCGACAAGTACGACACTTGGGATAGACCTTTGGACAACTGTGACAACACTTGTGCGACAATGTTTACAACTTTTTGTATGCATGTGATAGGTGTTCACATGGCTAGGATAAATTGTATACACAAAGACCAACCTCCATGATCACTAGAACATTTAGCAAACATGACATAGCAACCAAACATTTCAAGAGACAATAACTGATCCAACAAGTGAAAGGGAGAAAGACACGTAGAGAAAACACATGGAATGACTTTCAGTGCTTGTAACCATGCATGTCATTGAAGACATAATGATATACCAATGATAATAAGTCCTTCAAGCTACACTAAGAGGTGTATTTCAAAAGATGTACATTGCTTTTCATACCTAGCCTCCAAGGGTTTTGCATCAGATGGAGACTTCATGCGGTCCCGTTCTTCTATCATACCTTGGGTTCCTTGGTTTTATTTTCTTCTTCCTCAGCTCCTTGAGAGTCCTCTAGCATGTCATCCTTCTTGTGTTCACTAAGAGACACATTTTCATAGTTTCAGTGGGTAGTGACTGCTGCGGGATGAGGCCTTGGGAGGACACATCTTCGTAGTTTCAAGATGCAATCTAGACTGAGCAGTTGGGAGAAAAACTGCACAGTTTTAGGATGCAAGGCACACAGGAAAATTGAGGGACAAAACTGCGCAGTTTTCGGATGCAAGAAACTTCTACAGGATGAGGCCTTGGGAGGACACATCTGCACAGTTTCAGGATGTGAGACACACTGGGAAGTTGAGGGAGAAAACTACATAGTTTCTAGAGACAATGGGTTTCGGCTGAGGGAAGGACACTGGAGGAAACCACTATGTAGTTTCAAATGCTAAGGGAGTCTGGGCTGATTTTCCCTTGAAGGAAAACAAACTTCCCTTTGCATAACAAGTGATAATGTCCATCCATAATGATGACACATATTGTAGAAAGATAAAAGAGTAAATGAATCTTAAGATCGAAAAGGGGAGATTGAGGTCATCAACTTACCAATAATTGACTAAGGAATGATTGATCACATAATCCACATTAGGCTCCGAAATTTGAGTACATGCCAAAATTTTGGAGGTTGTTGCAGCCACTACAACATGATCTTACCACAATTGCAAAAACCTGACATAACAATCAACAAAATTTGAAGTGCCTTAATTCCATGATGAGTCTCAGAAATTTCAAGGATTATATAATTGCATTTCAAAGATGGGACCAAATCATGCATGATGTGTGGACAAATAGACCAGTAATTTCAATAAGATCACTATTTTACAGATGGAAACCATCTACATCACTGATTTGACCAGATTTTTCATCTTCAACAGACAAATTACCTAATTCCAACGACTCTTTTGATTGAAAATATAAATATGAATAAATTGGATCAATTTCATGAGTAACCTAAACAAAATAATTTTCTTCATGTAAAACTGGGAATGATAAGGGATGGAATGGATATTTGATGAGTTGTTTGTTTTACTTTTCATCATGGATAACCTCACTATCTTGTGTCAATTAAAAATCCAACTCATTAAATGATGAACTTGAAGAGCATGGAACATCTTGTACATGGATTAATATATTGAAAAAGGTAGAGCATAAGGGATAGTGAGGTGGAGAAGAAGTTTCCATAGGAATATCTTCTTTGTCTGAATTTCATTTAAGATCTAAATCTCTCAAATCAAAATTATCTCAAGAAAATGAAATATCAACTGGTGCACTTTGGAATACATCATCATCAAAATGATGGTTTTCCAAGACTTTAGATTAACGAGGAACTTTAATTTCATTTGATTCACTACCGAGATTCCTAGATTCAAAATCATCCAAGGATTGAAGAACATTATCTTGACAGGGATGATTTTGAAAAAGAGAATAAAGATCAAAATAATATTCACCTTCTTTCTCCTCTACTTGTGAGAAATGACTACCTTGCATGTGATCCTTGTTTAGACTGTAAAATTGAAAATATGCAGAAGGATATTGATCAATCAGATCAAGGGGCAAGGGATGACGAGAAATAGATGATAGAAGATGATAGGTATCTAAATCAAATTCAAACCTAATATCATGAATATTAATATCATCTTGAGAAATACATGGATTTGTATTCACCTTAGGCTCCATGAACCATTCCAAATTGTCCTTATTCAGATCAAGATCTTGGGAAGTGGATGAATGTTGAGAAGATGAATTAGGAATTTGATTTGTAGATTTCCTAACTTGATAATTAATACGTAGAGGCACCACGATTGGTACTGGAAAAGGAGGAAGAAAAGGAATAAAAGGGATAGTAATATCCTCCTCCGAAATTAGAGGTGTCTCATGATTTACAAAAGTTGTGAGAGTAGAATTATCAGAGGGTTTAGGCTCACCGTGTGAAGAGATTTGAACACTTTCAAACTTCCTTTTAGGGAAGTCCCAATATGTATATTCTCTAGGAATCTCATAACATAAGTGAAGGAATTGATTAGAAAAATTCGCATTTGATTCATTAGGGTACATTCTTAGTTGATTAATCCTTTTAATAACATCTCAGTAATCATACCTATCAAAATCTTGATCAAGCTCCGTAAGGGATTGATCGAGTGAATGGATAAAAGCATATGGTAAGGTATGACACCATCGATTAACATAACCTTCAAGTGTGAGGGTGAATAGTACACAAATAACATCTTCCTCATTGATTTCATAAGATTTAAAAAAACCTAGAAAATTAGATATGTGTTCAGCAATGAGTGTACTTCCTTCACCATTAAACTTGAATTGAGACAAGTCATGAATTTTTTCCTCAGAGATGAAAAGTTTGCTAGGGTATACCTTAGAAAAAAACTCCAATATTAAGATTTGGGAATGAGTCATTCAACATAAGAGATTCAAAATAGACTCAATGGGCATAACTTGTCATATGGCCCCTCCTAGCACCAAAATGTTGACGGTGCTAGATACCACAAACATACAGGGAGTCTCCCTGATGTGAAGTGTAAAAGGAGACCTTCACGAATGAGAGAAAATATTGTTTCTCTAGGAGGAAAGTAATATTACTATCCTAAGAGAGGCATATGAGAGCAACGAATTATTCGGTGATTGACCCGCAAATTAGTTCACAATATAAAAACAACACACATTCAACAAGATAATTATGAAATCCAATAACTTGTCATATGGCCCCTCCTAGCACCAAAATTTTGATGGTGCTAGATACCACAAACATATAGGGGGTCTCCCCGATGTGAATTGTAAAAGGCGACCTTTATGAGTGAGAGACAGGATTGATTCTCTAGGAGGAAAGTAATAGTACTATCCTAAGAGAGGCATATGAGAGCACTGAATGATTCAGTGATTGACCTGCAAATTAGTTCACAAGATAAAAATGATTCATGAAAGAAAATAAAACATGCATTCAACAAGATAAGTACCAAATCCAACTAAGTTGTTCAATTTCCCTAGTACATATGAATATAACATATACCACAGACATCCAAAGAATAGTCTTAAAAAATCCACGACACATGCATGAAAGTATGTTGGCTCAATGAGATTCAATATTAGGTGAAAGATTCAAGTACACAATTACAATGGTGAGGCACTAGTTCCAGTACTGGAACATTAAGTCACTTCTTTCTTCTCCAAATAATTGTGTTCTCTCCTATGCCAAAGATATCTCTCCAAATCCTAATCCTCCAAAATCCCTTTGCTTAAGTTATAAGGTTTACCTTATAACAAGAGGAATGACCTTTCATATCTCCATGACCTTTGGTTACGCTCATAAATCTTGGACTTCTATTATGAACTTTGAGCTTCTAAACACCTCTTGAACTTCTAAATGACCTTTGGACTTCTCCTAAACACTTTTTTTTTTTTGCATATGTGACTAAGTGACTTTTCATATTATACATATGACTCTTCGATTTCCACGTATTACATTTTGTCCATTTCCTTAGAAATAAATCGTTACTTTCCACATATAATGTGGAAAGACACATGGATGCACTTGACATTGTGATGACACTTATACAAGTTAAAACTTGACAATGATGACATGGATTCAGGATGAGGTGGCAATGCCAATTAAATGTATCCTTATTGCTATGTCTTCAATCTTGATGGAATATCTTATTAGTACATATTCATGGAATATTTTATTTATTTTTTATCTTCATCCACTAAAGGGTATTGAGTCAGTATTGGAATCCTCTGAGTCATAATGCAATGTATTTTTTTTTCTTGGTCTAGGATTTATTTCATGTTTTCATGATGGCTCTCCTATGTTCTTCTTCTTTGAAAGTGATTTTTTTTCCTCTCTCCTTACTATATTCTTTGAGCATTGCCTTGTCTTGCTAGGAAGGTTCTATTTTCAATGAAAATTGTCCATGAAAAAAAAAAATCTTAAAATCATCTACTCTATCACTACCTAGCTCATTGAATGAATAACTCATGATAGGCTCGTGAGAGGTTTGCAGGAAAGAGGCTTGATAAGGAAAGTGCAATTGAAATCATAAATGGCCTAGAAATGCTCATTTTTTCATTATAATTGTGCTATGTGCTGTAAATAGGGGCTCTCCTTGGTCTGGCGCAGTGGGGAAGCTACAGGGACAAGGTGGAGAGATGGTTGCTTAAGATTGTTCCATGTGCTAAGAAGGAAAGAAAGGAAGACATGGAAATCATAGTTGGATTGGTCAAAGTATAAGAGAGGGCCTCCTTAAGCATTTATGCTATTCCATGTGCTGAAGAAGAGAGGCCTAGACAAGTGTTCAGCTCAAAGGGGAAGGGGAAGAGGGAAGGATGCCGACTTGAGGCTTTAGACTACACTATGCACTGGAAGGAAGAGGGGGCCTTTAGGAAAGAAAAAATTTACTAGTCAAAGGCTAATTGTTTATTTAGAATACGCCATGCATTTATGAATAATTTTGAAGGAATAGTATTGAGCTCAAAGAAAAATTGGGAAGGGGGAAGGAGACTCAATGATTCTTTGTTGTGTGACATGCACTGGGAGGAAGAGGGAGATCAAGGGTCAATGCAGCTTAAATGATCAAGGGGTAATTGTTGGTCTTCTAATGAACCTTTAGTTATAGGATAGTGTAGTTTAACCCAACAGTGGGTGCTTGGGCATTTGGAATGTGCTTTTCATTGAGGGATGGCATAGGAAGGAAGTCACCTTTCCTGGGGGGATTTCACTACACTATGAGGGTAGGAGGATCTTTGTATTGCACAGTTTTCCTTTGTAAGAGGTTCAAAGAGGTCCATGTTGTCTGATAGGAGTGCTCTATGTGTCACGTAGGGCAGAGGAGATCAAAACTTAGTGTAGTGAGTCAGTAGTAACAAGAAGGGTTAGGTGAATGTCCTTGGAAGGTTCCCAATGTGCAGTAGTTTTGAGGAGATCATGAGGAGGGCTTAGTGAAAAAATATTGGTGAGTAGGGTTGCATCTTTGAGGCTCATGAATAGTTTAAAATTTTCACTTGGTTATAGTATTAATACTTTTCCAACTTACACGTAGCAGGAGGACAAAGGAGAGCTCCTAAAATGGCTAAGTGTGCGACCAACAATGTAAGGGATATAAAATCATCTTAACAGGACTCAAACATGGATCACACACATAAATTCTATCAATATAAGCCAAAAGGAATGTATAATACTCATGAAAAACAATCACATCATGCAATGACATCAAAGCGACACTTTCTTCTAAGTGTGATAGTTAGAACACCATACTGCAACACTTAGAAGTTACGATAAAAGTGACGTCTGTGACCAAAAGGTGTGATAATATGTAGGAATGTGTCTAGCACATATTCCAATGATATATAAGAACATGTAATCCAGAAGGGTACACTAGAAATTACTTTGGTGATATGCGAAGGTGTGACACATGCAAGAGTGAAAACAAGGAAAGTGACACCTATGACAGGAGGAAATCATGTAGAAAATACTTGTAAAAAGCAAAGAAACTTGAAAGCAACACTTTCCAGAGTGAATATAACATGGAAATGACACTATTAAAGTGAAAGTGATAACAAGAAACAAATTTGAACATAAAAATGACACTTATGAAAGTGACGATGCACAAAAAAGACAGTTAAGAAAACTCACTAAACTAAAATTCCAATTGCAATGAAAGTGAGGGCGATTGTCAATTGAAAGTGTGCACTGATTGTCATCATGGGTTCGAAAGTTCATATACACCACCTTCATGGATTTTTCTATGGATCATGAACCCATAAAAACTAAGCATGTGTGAGCAAGTGACTTTGACAGTTAAAAATTAGGAAGAAGACTTAAACCCTTTACAAAAATTCAATCAACCATGGAGTAACCATAGGGTGACAGACGATAAGATCCTTAGTAGGCTCCAAAATTGAAGTGTAGGAAAAATTTTGGAGGGTTTTGATCACAACTTCAACACTTGGCGATACACTGGTAGAACTCTAGCTTCTTTGTTCAGGTTTAATCCTGAAGTGTAAGGTATCAATCTTTCAGGAAGTATTGATTAATATTGCAAATTACCTTGACTTCCCACTTATCCAAGTTAGACATATAGTCCCCTCCATTCCATTACTTGATTAAAAACATATCAAGGGTTTCCAAATCACAATTTTTTTTATAAAGGAAAGCGTAATATATAACTGTGATTTTAAGATAATCAAAGTATGAGTTTTCATCTCTAGTGTTGCTCCAATGCCAACAGACCTGGACAGTACCACGACAAAGTCACTACAAGACACACACATTGCCTCACTACTAGTGAGCATAAAATATACCCTAGTGAAGTTACTTGTTTCACATTTCTACGCAGGAATCCTTTCTCTTATTTCACCCTTTACTTATTTTATTTGCAAAACAATGATTAGGCCCTTATTTATTTACTGGGTTGAAAGAGGGGTCTCGAATTATTGAGAGAAGGAGAGGTTGTTCCTTTAGATACATGTATATATTCCTATGATATTGGTTTTCTTGCTAATTGATTTTCCCCTTACCTTTCTCTACTCGATTGGATCAACAAGAAAATTACTATTTACTTACAATGTTTAGTTGAGGAATGAGGGTCCTAGAATTGCTACAGGCTTTATATTTTGACCAAAGGCCTTCCATTAGAATGGATCATATTTTTCATTTAGACATCACTTACTTTAAATACATTTAGACCCAAATAGAGGCAAGGTAAATGGATTTTCATTTTACAAGAGTTTGATCTTTACTTTATCATAGAAAACTATAAGAAGTCCTTGCTTTCTATGCAACTTATGTTGTATTTACCACATGGGAATGAAAAAAATTATTATGAGGATTCATTTTTGGTGAACACTTGGTATGCAAATATCCTTATATATATCTAGACTTTGAAGTTTCCCCTATCCTTCTCAAGGCATGATAGACATTGTATTCGACATATAGCGAAGAATCACCTAATTGTTGGTGATTCTATCATGAAGAAGTAGATTCAATATAATTTTTAACCCATGGGGAGGTGTAAAAGGTCTTGAATTTCCTTCCATGGTGGAGTGTTTGGTGGTTACCTTTCCAGGTTGGAAACAACTCAAAAGATTTTGCATGTTGGCTACTTTTGGCCATCTATTTTTAATGATTGTATTAAGGGCATTAACAGGTGCCACCCATGTCTAGTGTTTATAAGAAAAATGTGTGTGCATTCTACTTTGATTTTTCCTATTGTCACCATTAATCTATTCACCAAGTGGGGAGTGGAATTCACTACTTATCACCCCTCCTTACTTTGGGGGCACAAGTATATTATCATGGATGTTGAGTACTTCAAAAGTGGGTTGAATCCATGCCAAATTTTTTGAATGATGGTGAAACTACTGCATTTTTCATATTCAATCAAGTCATAACACATTTTAGTATTCTAAGGGAGATCATCACTGACCTTCGTAGTCATTTCTAGAATAAAATAATGGTTGAGTTCACTTTAAATCCATAGCCCAAAAAATAAAATTAATCTCCTTACTGTCGCCATGAAAATGGACAAGTAGAACGATTAATGAAAGTAAGTCAAACCAAAATATCAAGTTATATTCAACCCTTTGGGAATTTTGACTGGTGTCAAAAATGCTACTAGGTTTAGTGCATTCCAACTAGTCTATGGTGTGGAATCCATTATTTCCATTGAATGTGAAATACCATCCTTTAAGTTAGTAGTTAGGGTTGTCCATGATATGTCCAATATAGAGGAGGGAATTTTTCATATAAAGCATGTTGATGAGAAATGTCAATATGCTACTATGGCAAATGATATACATAAATGATGTGTCAAAATTTAGTATGATAAATATTTCCGTCCAAGATTTTTCTATAAAGGTGATAATGTGTTGGTTTATGATGAAGAACATGATGCCTTGGGGGCATAAATGTTAAATTGATGTGGTATGGACTTTACATTCTGAGGCATGTACTCAAAAAATGAGCCTATGAATTTATTGACTATGATGGAAATGTCCTCTAGGAGCCTAGACATGGGCTCTATCTCAAGAAGTACTATGGTTAAGATTGGTCTTAGGCATTTACTTTGTTTTGTAATTAGTGTATGTTAGATACGATAGTATTTTGTTGAACATTTTGATCATGTTTTCAACATGCTTTGGAAGATGTCAATGGATAGTTCAGTATTTCTAGAGTTCATATATTAAGCAAGTCATCACATCGAGAACTTAACTTTTGCAGCTTAGTTGATCTATTATCATTCTGGCTAGTTGGTTGTGTCTAGTGATACTTATACTAAGGATACAACTAATAATATTTCTAAATATTTTTTCATTATTGAATTGATCCAAGAAGCCATTTCACATTGTATTCAATCTTTAATGATTCATCCAGAATCACAATTAGTGGTGTTATAGCTCAGTAACAATTGTGTGCATGATCTGATGTTATTCTGAATATTTCTTCATGTGATATTACATGAGAATTAATTTAATTCTATTACTTATGTTCATATGAAAATATCAATAAATTAAATTTTTGATCAATTGAAAATTATGTTTTGGATTGTCACATATATCATTCATCACATTGAAAACTTGTTTAAAATGCACTATCAACTCAATAATAAAAACGTTGGGATTTTTGCAACTCTTCCTTTTCAGAGTTTTCTTCTTCATATTCTTCTCCATAATCCCACGATCTTCTCTCAAGCGATCAAGCTTCACCAAGAGAATCCCGTTCTTACACCAATTGTTGGAAATGTGCTTATTACTGAGAGGGGGGGTGAATAAGTAGTGACTGTGTTGATTAACTTTTAAATATTTTCCAATTACTAAAACAAAACATTCATTAACCCATCAATAGATTAAATCATATATCAAAAAACATGAGAACCATAAGAAATAACCAAAGAATCATGCACAAGAGGACACAACATTTTTCTTGTGGAAAACCCCCTCCAGGTCAAAAACCACTCTTGTTTCTACTACGCTACTGAAATAATTATATTAATCATAAAGAATTTCAGTTACATAGAATATACAAATGTATACTATCAATGAGAACTATGATCGTCATCTCACAACTCTAGAGACACCCATCTAATCAACAAGCCTTTCCCAACATCCATTGGACTTATCAAGAAATTTGTTCTCTATACTGAATTTTCCGAAGCCCCCATGTTATTGTGTTTTCTTCTCGAATGTGTACGAAAATAAACCACTTTAGGCTTTGGATGACAAACAACCCTAACAATGAAAATGGCTGCTAAACATTGTAGGTCTACAGCAAATGATAGAAACAAAACCTGCCAAAGCCCTGATCTATACCACAATCATAGTTAAACAAAAAAATGGATTAATAAAACGAATGAAAATAACTCCAATAATTCGATGGAAACCAGATATATAAAGAATATATTTGATTAAACAACACCTATGAAGGGAACAAATAATGTTACTAATCCCCCTCTATGTGATGGGTTATTGGCTATCCTCAAATGTCTTCAGCTTTTGTAGAGTCTCTCTCCTCTATAATGTATAAAACCCAACAAATAAAATGTTTGAGCTCAATGGGAACTCAAATGAAAAAGAAGATGGTGTGCAAAAATGATAATAATCAGAGATACAACAATGAGTGCAACAATGAAAATAATCAAAAGTTAATAATGAATGAAAAAACCTTGTATTTATAACAAAATATTAGGTTATCCTTGAATAATGAGAAATAATAAAATATTATTAACCCCATTCTAGAAATAACGATTTGGAATATTTTATTATATTTGGTTAGAGGGAAAAAGTATTTAAACTTTTATTTAGAAATAATAAATAAATAAATGATTTATTTATCATCTCAAGAAATATGGTTAAGGAATAATAAACAAATAATGATTTATTTAATTATTCATGAGGGATTTGGTCAAACATGAAAAGGAAAAATAACTAATTAGTGATTAATTAATTATTCGTAGAGAAAAAAAACATAATTAATTATTTATCTATTTATTTCTCACAATTGGGTCAATTGTGATAAGGAATATTAATTAAACAATGGTTTCATTAATTATTCCTAGAAGATAATTAAATACATAGTGATTTATTTAATTATTCTTCATGGTTTTAATTATAAATGACTTTAAAAATGTGGTTTGGTTTATTAAGTAATTTCTCAGAGTGAAAGAAATTTTACTATGGTAAAATTGGCCTTACATGATATACTTTGATCCATCTAGTAAATTATGGCTAGATGATCATTTTTTTGTGATAACAGATTGCCCCCCAACGTATGGGTGCTAGGAGAAAAACATATGACCGTAGTACGTTTTAAGGGCACAATCACTAGACAACAAAGTGGAGTCATAGAGAGAGAGAAACCAATAGAGTTGAAGTGAAGGAGGATAACAACAGAGGGGGCAAGACTAATGCAAGTCTCCTTTTTTTTTATGTCGAATCTCAGTGAGGCGGGGAAGGCATACCTATACCTGCCGAGATAACTTAGTACAAAATAATGAAGCACTCAGAAACATGAAACTGAGCAATAAAATACATGTTGAATGGTACATGACATGTTGACATAAGTGAGCCAGAAAATAATACAATGTGTCCCATATACCTAATGCGCGGGGAAAAAAACGAGCCAAGACTGAATACAATAATATGAGTACATGAGATATAATGGCCCTTCCCTCAAAAAATGGGTGGGAAGGAGGGTAGAACAACCAAAGAAGCCCTACTGAAAAAGAAAGGGCTCTATAAAACTGAATGGATCATCTGAAGGAGATATGCATGCTATGAATGCTGCAAGTATCAGGAACCGAACCCATCAAATATATGGAACTACATATGAGGTTGTAGTATAATAGGAAGGCATCTGGGCATGTGGGGGGCTACCTGAAGGGCCACCCCTTCATGAGGTTTGAAACATCTCACACACACTCGAGAATCATTGGCACAATCTGTTGCATCGCTGGACCATCAAGTGTATGAATCATGACCATGAAACAACCAAGTCAAAGGGAAATTATGATTCCCTTTGCTTGATCTGAGTCACCGAACGAGAGTGGAAGCTGAAACCAAGATACACTGCCCTCTAAGTTGTTCTTCTAGAATAGATGTGCTGGTGTTGACAGAATAGGGCCCACCATAGGTGAGCTAATGAGGATCCTCAACTAAGGCACAAGTGGAAATAGTAATGTGATTGATGGATTGACACCAGGGACAATGAAAAAAATGGGACTGAGGGACAAACAGATGACTTCCCTTGTCAAAGAATAAAGTGCATGGTTGACTTGGTAGTGATTGACTTGACTCCAAAGGGGATGGTGGACGGTATGACTGAAGGCCAAAATGGGCAACAGAGGATGAATGTTATGTAATGATGGATGGAATATTGTGACATGATACAATGGGATGTGAAATAGACTCCATGGATGCAAAGGTGACTCATTGCAGATGCTCTGAGTAAGGGTGACCGGATGGTGCTGCCACACATAATAGGACCGTGGGGGGCATAAGGAGATGATAAAATGATGGTTACTCATGATGAAAATCGATATGTGAGACGAAAAGTATTAAGGGAAGGTGGTCCCTAAGGTAGAAGCATTGCATATGAAGAAATTTGATTTTAAGAGGTGATGAAGTGAGCCTTCTTAGAAGAATGGCTTCTAGGTGAAGGTTTAAATCATCAAAAAATAAGAAGGACCCATTATAGTACTCGATGAGAGTTTTCCAATGGTGCTAATGGTTCACCAAATGGAGCTATGGTCTGGTCGTAATGTGCGATAGAAAAATTGTGGGTTTTCCTATAAAATGGTGTTTTCCCTCCAATTTCAAAGGAGGAGAAGGCCCTAAATCTTGTGGAGATCATAGCAGACAAACTGACCAACAGAATTGGGATCTACCACTTTCAAGAAAGTGGCCTTACTTGTTTAAGGATGGCCTTAATGCTTCTTGGAACAATGGTTCCTGGTGCAGAATTAAGGGAAGAGGAAATGAGAATGAACTACTAGAGGAGGTCTGGAATCATCCTCACCCACTAAGTCAAACATGGGGACTATGTGGTAAAGGTGGTATGACATAGAGTAGAATATTTGAAGATATGGTATCAAACGTCTACGATATGAGATGTGAATATGGCTCGCCGGAGAGGCCAGTAGGACAAACTATCCAAGGAATGAGAGGATAATTGACCATACCTAGATCCGGTGGGATCTAGGCCGAGACTTATGTTAATTAATTGAGAATATGGCTAGGGGAAAACCATCATGCCCCCAAGCATGGGATACTATTGGCAAGCATATGTGATGGAGGGGATTGATCTAGTATGCAAAGGTGGGAATGATGCCCCCTACCAGGAGGAGTTTGTGGAGCGCCATTGTGTTCTGAGTGCTCAAAAAAGGGATTCAAGTATCTCGATCCAACTTGGCATGAGATCCTCCAAAGGATGATAAGGATATGTAGGGGCCTATGTGCCCCCAATTATACTATGAGTGTACTAGATGTATTTATAGTGGTGGACTCCAAATATGGAAGGAAGTACGCATGATGGTGCATATCGTCCGAAGGATAATCAAGGGTAGTCATGGCTTCCATGATGTCCTCATCAGAATGGATGATGGGGAGATGGGAGGAAGACTGACTACATGATGCAGTGACAGTACCTGGTGTATCATCATGAGAAAGAAGGTTCACATACACATCATCTAAACTGGTAGACAACGAGCTAGTAGATGAAAAATCTACCAATGTTGAGACCTAGGCTTTCGTCGAAGGAGGTTCGATAGAAGCACGCGTAGAAACCTAAAATAGGCTTTCCTATGAGGAACTCAAGGATGATGACAAGTAAAGGATATAGACCATGGAGTCCATCATCTCGACATCGGGGAGAGGGATCTGGTGGGACTAGAGTCCCTCTGTTCTAGTGTAATACTGGTACCAGAATCCATGGGAAAAGGAGTAGGTGATCGATTACGAGCAGCCTCATATTCGAAAAATGCTTGAAGGCAATGATGAAATTCATCGAGATGAGGGAAATAATGGGAATAGTGACCATAATGATTGCACAAGGCACGAGGGTGATTTGTGTGCAACGTTTTGAGTTTCTTGGCTGGTCCCAGTAAGGTAATTTGGACCTCAGGGATATTTGACTCAGGGAACACTTCATGAACCAAAGGTTTGAGACGAGGAAGTTTGAGACAGTTATTGGTGGCATGCCCAACAACCTCACACAAAGCATGTGGAGGTGTCATCTTTGGAGCTTGGGGGCTAGAGGATCTTTGGGAGCCTTGTCCTTAGGTTCTTTCCTCTTAGATTTTCCCCCCTGTCAGGATGCTCTCGCAACAAGAGTGGGTTCCCGTTGAGGTTGTTGTGGAACTGAAGCAGTGGCAGGGGTCATAGGGACCGATTGAACCAGGGTCAAAGCATGATATGGTCTAAGTTGACCAGGCGGAGTGTTCACTGAGGGATCAATGTACCGGACTTGGATCCCCAAAGTCATATTAGGGAGAGTCAATGAAGCCATGACAAGGACAAAAAAGATTCTATGAGGAGGAAAGAGGAAAGGTATCTATCCTACAAGGAAAAATCCTGGTGGAATAGTTCCTGAATGGTTAAGACCTAGAGGAACAATTCCTAGTGGGAACAAAGGAGAGGCACCCACAAACAGAGGAGGTCCTGGGGTGGTGGATCTAGATGGCTTGGCTGAGATGGTAAAAGAAGAGTGTTGAGGAGCTAGTTGTTGATCAGATGTACTAGACTGCTTGTGAGCAGCCCATGACACTTGTAAGATGAAAACACTCAAAGAGTTAGGCTCAGATATGGAAGGGAAAGATGATCTACTTGACCTTGCTCAGGGAAAGGATTTGTGAGCATGACCAGTTGAGATGGCGTAGGATTCTAAGGCGGTTGTTGCATGGGCAGTTGACATCTAGAAGTTGCTTGGGCTTCCCACATTTGGCACATCTAGGGTAAAAGAGAACACTCATGAGTAGAATGGCCATGTACACCACAACATGCACAAGGCTTGTTCATATGAATAACCTTCTTCTTCTTGGTATGGTCACCTTGTCGCTGGTTGTTGGTGTTAGGCTGGTTCCCCTGGGGTTCATTAGGTTGATTACCTTGGTTACCCTGGTTACCCTTGTTCGCTTTCCCCTTATTCTTTTTCTTTGAATTTTTGGGATTGGTCGCAATCTGTTGTGCAAACACTTAACCCTCAGGGGGTGGTGGCTGCTAGGGCTGAGGATGCATGGGAGGTTGCGACACTAATACCTGAGTGTCTGGAGCGCTCGCCGATACATAGGTATAATATGGTGAAGGGGAAATGGTCTGGTAGATAGGTTGAGCACTATCTGGCCCTAACATTTGCTGATGTGGATGGGTAAGTACATAAGAGGTGCTTTGTCCTGAATACACGTTGCTGGTAGGGGGGGAATAAGTGTTGGAGGAACTGTTACCCCCCTGTGGATAGCCATAACTTTGTTGAGTATATGGTGAGGGATGTGAAACATCTCCAATGATACTGTCAGCAGTGTGAGATGCCCTTGATGCATTATCACCACCAGGATGAGGCAGGTATGGGTTAACGATATAGACATTATCAGATTAAGCATAAATCAAGTCATATCTCAAAGAAGTTTGGAGAGCTTATTCCTCTGTCTGAGGAAAATGAGACACGACATCTTTGGAAATATGCGATAAAAGAGTCCTAAGGAACCAATCGAGGTATACATGGTCTTCGAAGGGTGGAGCATGACACATGCTCCTCATTCTACACCATTCCTAGACATGATCAGAAAGACGGGTGGAAGAGGACTGACGAAATGCGGTTAAGAGCTCCGTACTAGTGTTGTATAAGAGGTAACTAAAAATATGAGAGGAACACTTTAGCAGGTGCCACGAAAATGGAGTGAGAGGCAGTGGGCTGGTCTACATAACACTTGGCAGCATCTCCAGTGAGCGTGCATTGGGACAACTGAAAACGAATGGAATCATCAATGATGGAATTGGATGAACACCACATATGGAAGGAGATGACGTGATTAGTGGGGTCCTCTGCAAGATTACCCTCAAACTTTGGAATGTTGGAGGGAAATTTAGTTGGCATAGTTGGCCAACTAGAATCATGGTGTATAGGGTCATTAATCAACTGGCTAAAATTAGGGAGGCTTAACTCAGCCATGAAAAGTAGCATGGGAGCTGCTGGAATAGTTCCTGAGATGGTTCCGCTAGATGCAACCACCAGGGTAGAACTGGAGCCAACACCAGGTTGGGTTCCTGCACCTCCAGTGGGTCTTGACATGATGGCAGTATGCGGTGAAGGAGGCTCAGAATTAGATGAACCAAAAGAAGACTCGGTATGGGGACTCGGGGGACTATGAACTCGAACCCAGTGACGAGGAGTAATATGCCAAAGTGGAAACTCAGATGAATGCCTAAGAGTCTCCACGACAAACACCTTGGTGATGCAATGGTTATACGACACAAGTGACATGGAAATGGTGGAGGGAGATCAACAATATGTTTTTGTCTATGTGTGGGGAGATAAATTAATTTACTTAAGTCTTCTCTTAATGGTGTAAACCAAGTGCCCTTCGCTTAAGGTGTTGTTGTGTTTCTAAGTGTGTTTATTAATTAAGCCCAGATCGTGTTTGAAAAAAGAAAAATATTATTGAAATAAACTGAAATAAAAAATAGAAAATGAGCAACAAATCAACTTTCTAAACTCCACCCAAACTGGGTTTGCAAACACTGTGCTCGTTGGTGGCGAAATCAACTGAAAACACACAAAAAAGGCCAAGAGATCTGTCACACGGAATGAGTCATTCTTGCGGACAAGACAGACCTCCCTAGTATCTAATGATATCTAGCGACAAGCAAACCAATCAAATTCTATCTTTCTCTAAATATGCAATTTATAAACAAAGGCAAACAATTGTTTTAGGCCTACCTTGGGTCCAATGCAAGTTTGTGGAAGCCTCACTCCATTGATCCAAATGAGCTCCCTTGTAGGGAATCTACAAACACAAACAAGCACACAAATTAAATAGCACCTGAAAAGCCAATATAATAAAGCATACTTATCATGATGATCAAGGAATTCATGAAACAAATCACACAAGACAATTTGTTGAGAAAAATGAATCTGATTGTATTATTTAAATCAAAGAAGAACTTTACAACCTGTGCCTTGATGCTGTACAAGTTCCTCCCAGGGTCCAGCAAGAAGTCTCCTCTACTTTGACAAGTTTCACTCTCTTCCCAATGAAGCCATAAGGTATGTGATATCTCCTCTCAAGCTTAACTAGGAAGTCCCAATTCCACTAGCATTTACCCTCAAAAATGTTCAGCTTCTAACCTGTCTAGCAACCATCCCAATGCCTTAATTTATAGTGCAATGGAGGGAAGTTACTAGGTCCTCCTTCAAAGGGATAAGCTCCTCTCATCAAGGGATTAGCTCCTTCACTTTTGGGATGCATGAACCACCTAGGAGCAGACCATCCACGTCAAGATTCCTTCTAGAATCATCTAGAATTAACCCAAAGTGAGTTTTTAAGAATAAACTTGCACCTTTTTTACTTTCACAGGGGTCTGCACCCACTCCTTTAGAGACAGAGAGGGCAGGTCCGCAGGTAACATGAACAGGGGGTGCAGGACCACAGGCAACAGTGAGAGAAAGTGCGGAACCAGAGCTTTATTGATTTTTAAAGTCTTTCTCTCATTTTCAAAGCTTGACATGAAGAGTTGAGGTTTGAGACTTGCTTAGGAGGACAGTATGAATGATTATAGACCCATACTGACTGCAAATAGTCATGGTGACAATATTTTGTGTAACAAGATCTAAGCGTCAGTGTGATTGGGATCAAATGACATTATGCTACTGGAAAGTGGTGTAGTAACAGAAAAAAACCAGGGGGGAAATCGCTACAAAAGGATAGCAAGATGGGTGTGAAACCTAGGGCAACCGATGGGACCCTAAGGCTAATGACCAAACAAAGTTTAAGATGAAACTTTGGATGGAAACAACCTATATTTGAATATCTGAAATAGGAAGGTACAGATCTAGAAAATATGGCTAAAAGCTCTGCAAAAACTCAGACTTCTTACTCAGCTAAACTCCTCCTATAAAGGTGGAAGTGTACTAGAAGCCCTAAAGAGGAAAAAATCCACTTCAATGAGCAAAAAAGAGTAGATCAAGGCCTAAGTGGGATAAGATAGTGGTTAACCAACCTAGCAAATAGCTCTCAGAAAAACCCAAAAATAGATCGGAAAAAATCCCAAAAAACCTAAAATCGCAGGTACTAACCTGATTACTAGGATATCGCACTTTTTTGGGCCAAAAAGTGTGCTCTAGACCTCCATATCACAATTTTGGGGTAGAAAAGTGTGATCTCTGCTCCTTGATTCTCGGTTGGCAAGTCTCAGAAAAATTTACCATCTTTATCACGGCTGGTTCTTGTGACCTGCGAAAAAGACCAGAAAACTTATGGAAGTTATAATTTTGACTGATCTAGGGTTAGAAAGCTAGTAAACAACATTAATAGACTGAAAAAGAAAACCCCTAAGCTGAAAATTAATGGTCACCCATGTTTTCATATCAGAATTAAAAACATAGTGGAGTCACCAATTTGTTGCGATAATCAGAAAATCCCCAATGGAGTCGCCAATTTTGTTATTGTGTTTTCTTCCTGAATGTGTACGAAAAGAAACTAGTTTAGGCTATGGATGAAAAACAACCCTAACAATGAAAATGGCTACTAAACATTATAGATTTGCAACAAATGATGTAAACAAAACCTGCCAAAGACCTGATCTATGCCACAATCATAGTTAAACAACAAAATGGAATAGTAAAAAAACAAACACCAATAATCCAATGGAAACTAGATATATAAAGAATATATTTTATCAAACAACACCTATGAAGGGAATAAATAATGTTACCAGGCCCCCTCTGTGGGATGGGTTATTGGCTATCCTCAAATGTCTTAAGCTTTTGTAGAGTCTCTCTCCTCTATAATGTATAAACGTCAGCAAATAAAATGTTTGAGCTCAATGGGAACTCAAATGAAAAATAAGATGGTGTGTGACAACGATAATAAGCAGAGCTACAACAATGAGTGCAACAATGAAAATAATCAAAAGTGAATAATGAATGGAAAGCCCTTCTATTTATAACAAAATATTCAGCTATACTCAAATAATAAGCAATAATAAAATATTATTAACCCCATTCTAGATAACCAGTTGGAATATTTTATTATATTTGGTTAGAGGGAAAAAGTATTTCAACTTTTATTTAGAAATAATAAATAAATAAATGATTTATTTATCATCTCAAGAAATATAGTTAAGGAATAATAAACAAATAATGATTTATTTAATTATTCTTAAGGGATTTGGTCAAACCTGACAAGGAATAATTAATAATTAGTGATTAATTAATTACTCCTACAGAAAAATGGGATAATTAATGATTTTTCTATTTATTTCTCATAATTGGGTCAAATGTGACAAGGAATATTAATTAAACAATGGTTTAATTAATAAGATAATTAAATAAATAGTGATTTATTTAATTATTCTTCATGGGTTTAATTATAAATGACTTAACAAATGCGGTTTATTAAGTAATTTCTCACAATGAAAACAATTTTACTATGGTAAAATTGGCCTTACATGGTATACTTCGATCCATCTAGTAAATTATGGCTAGATGATCAATTTTTTGTGATAACACCCCACTCTACTCTTCTATGTGACCCTCGTTTCACAATATTTCAGATTGGAATCAATATGAAATGCTCAACTAGAACAAACCAACAACCTCTAGAAATATAGGCTCAATTAAATATAACAATCTTACCGAAAGAAATCAGCACAACTCTTTTAATCACTACAAAAATCCCATCAATAATACATGTTGTACACATAGAAGATACTATGATTAAAACATGATGATCAAACATAAAGGAAATGATCTACAATCATTTCTACTCCATAAGATCTTTGATTAATCATAGTTCTGCTACCATCTTCTACCACTGTGAACTGCTAATGATTTTCTACACAATTCCCTGCACAGTTTGCACGCACCACTCTTCTCTCACACACAATATCCAAGCTCACACAACCATCACATTTTATTTTCAAGTGAACCAATCAAATATACTCATGATCTCCATCTATTTGTAGTCTTTTGTAATGGTTAAATCAATAACTACAATTTTGTAGTGGAGCTCTGTTCATATGATCGAATTGGTTTGGCTCATTGATTCTTGAATCAATATAGCCATTAACTTCACTTACTAATTAATATTATCTTTTAATCATCTTCTAGAAGTTAAATAACCATTTTCTGACCTTATATAAGAAACCCTGATAAAAAAACTACTTGAAAAACTAAAAAATAGCTGACAAGCACAAGGAATGTGGGTAAAATCACCTCGAGGCTACATACGCTTATTTCCTTCCCAATACTATTGTATATACATTATTTTCCTTCATGAAATTAACATATATATTCAAAAATCCAAGTTCTGCACCTGTTTCAACCACCTCTTGGAGCTTATCTTTAGGAGAGTGATAGGGGCATTGTGACAACCTTCCTAAAGCAACTTGACCGCTTGATGCATCATGAAAAAACTTCTAGAACACCTATGCAACATCAAGAATATCAACGTAAGGCACAAACATCTCTACATCAGTCAGGATCATCAACAACATATCCAACTACTTCCAACACCTATCTAACCTTCAAATCATTAATGATAGACCCTGCAACTGATCATACAAGCTAAAATGAATCCATACACACACCATGTCTGATAAACATAACTTGAAAGTCTTAATCACTATCAACTATGTGTATCAACTTCACACTCTTCCAAGGAATCCACACATAAGCCAAATAGTTGCACTAACATCTATAACCACCAACCTAATATATGCAACCAATGGACAAGCCAAGTACCATCTCACCAGAATAAGAAACCAAACATGTGCGTCAACAAGACTCTGCATCACATGCTACCAGGTTGACATCAATGCCAACAAATAATACACCAATGCTACTACGCTGACATTAACTCCAACCCACAACTGAGCCATAATGCCAACAACAAAATGTGTCATGTAAGTTCAAGGGATGGAAACTCCATTGGCCATTATAAATTGTATTTTAATTCATTATATAATCTATTCCTGATTGTTAAGTCATTTTTAGTATCAACACTATCTTAGTCATGTAATCATGTTAGTATGGATGGTCCCCAATTGGTTTCCTACTAACAGGCCTACTCTTATCGACTTTGACAAATTGATCTAAGAGTAGAGTTAAAATAACACCGTAACCTCATTTCCATCATTGATAGGTGAACTTATGCCCAACATTAATTTTCATCTTTGGTCTTTGACTAGGTGGTTTCCCTTGTGTTTGACGTTAGCTTGGATTATCACACATTGGCATTTGTGAAATACCTTGGTTTCCATTTGACCCTATTAGTGGATTCCTCACCTCTGTCAGTAGCTCTCTTCATTGGTTACTATCAAAAAGTATCCTCCATGTTCTATTTCATCTAGTATGTGCAAGAGATGTACTCATAGGTGGTTCATTCATTATTTCATTCAAGTTCTTTTAAATTATTGGCCATATGGTTACACTCACCTTGATTGATGGGGGATACCATAATTCCGTCCTTTTATTATATCTTTCCCATCAATCCCAACTCATTGCTAAGGGAATAAGGTCTAGAATCCTTGTTTTGTATCTTGAAGTTGGTGGCCATTAGTGGTAGATTCCTTCCCTATTGAAAATTTACATCAATGTCTCATGTTCGATAGATTATTTCAAGTGCTTGAATTGTACACTTCTATTCACCCTTGCTAGATTATACAAGGTACGTTGATGCCCGTTATCATTATTGATGGGTGGTCTCACATTTAATAATGGTATAAATCAATGACCAGTAATAAGCGATTTCTCACATGATTGAATCAAATCATCTATTTCCATGCTATTGAAATGTACCATTGGTGGTTGGTTTTGAAGACCCTGGGTTGCATCAACATCTTTTTCACTTACTAGCGTGTATAGCTCATGACAATTACACCCATCCTGTTATGTTGATTCTTAGTTTAGTGGAATCTTATATGTTAGCACTTCAGTTGTTGGATAATACGACTCCTTTACACAATAATTTGGTACTTCTCTTGAGGATCAATGGTGAAGGAGAATTCCACTTCCACGTCAAAATGTATTTTGACTAGAGTAGGGGTCTTTTCATTTACCAAGGGAGTTGGTTCCCTGAATGTGTGAAATTATTTAAATTAATGTATTTTCCTAAGTTTCTAGAATAATTATACATAATTGATTCAAGTGAGGATTTATGTAATTATGTCTTCTCTAAATGAGAGATCTTGAGAGTATTTGGGAGAGTCAGAGATATTTTAAAGTTAGTTGGAATTATGAAAGGATTTACTGGATCTACGAAGTATAAGATAGGATTTTGTTGAGAAGATTATGGATTTGAACTAAATTAGTTCATAATCCTATTAACATATGAATGTAATTTTATTTTATGTAATTGAGGATAATAGAGATCATATAGTGCAATCATAGGAGAGGAATAAAGAGGCTTGAGGGCTGAGAGTGGCCACAAGGCTAAAAGGACCAAATTGACATATTTCTAGCAGAGGCATTTTGCAATTAATTATGCATATATGTTCCATTGGAGTTTGAATTTCTGTTATCATTGGGTGTTGAACCTTTCACTAATATTGAATGCACACACACACACACACACACACATATATAGTCCTTTGATGACCCTAGGTATAAAACCTGAGGAGTGACAAGGTTGGAGAAACCGATGTTCTTTATCTCTTACTAGAATAATTTGGTACAAGGATCATTGATCAACATAGTGATCAATGACTCTTCTATAATAAATGATCAGAGTGGTATGGACCTTTATAGACCAAGAGGGATTGTAGAAGTTCATAGATGGAGGCCAACATAAGGAAGCCATATAATAAAGTTAAGGAAGTCACAGAAAAGAGTTGGAGGTAGAATTGGCCAGGGAGTTGATACAAAGAGGAGCATAGTCATGAAGAACTAGGCACAAAATACACACACACACACACATATGCATATATATATATATATATATATATATATATATATATATATATATATATATATATATATATATATATATATATATATATAGATAGATAGATAGATAGATATATATAGATATATACATATATATATAAGTTCGAGAGGATGCATACTTAGTTTCTTTTTAAAAGATCGACAAGAGCCGTGAATTAATAGTGTTAGGGAATAAAATGTGATTTCTATTAGAATTCTCACATCAAGAGATAGAGTTGGGTATTTCATGCTAGACATAGTCTATCATTTGATGCTACTGAGAGAAATAAGTTAAGAATTTCTATCAGTTGATAGCGTCGGTCTAGGAAATTGGGTCGAAATATTTCATAACTCCCATAGCAAAGGAGTTGGGCAGAGGAGGTCAAGATTGTGCATAAAGTGGGTCCCACCTGAAGGTATTACCCTAGCAGGATTAATAAGAGGATTTCCCAGCAACTCCATTATATTTTGAGTGGGCTCACATGGAAAGTGTGGCCCCATTTTGCAAAAATAAAAGAAAGGAAAGGATGGGCCCTTATAGGTAGGTGGACCCTACCCGAAAGGTTAAGGCCATGGCTTATGATAATTGAAGAGCGACCTTTAAAGAAGGAGCTTATATGGATTTTGTAGCGTAGCATAAGTGATAACATGGAAGAGTGGGCCAACTCATAAAAATTTTATCCCAAAGGATCAAAGATCAAGAAATAAATGAAAGGCTGACATTTGAGGCCCAACCTTTATAAACCTTGATTCCAAGGCATGGTCACAAAGAATTGAAGAGGCGCTTAAGGGCTGAATAGATATATATATATATATATGTGTGTGTGTGTGTGTGTGTGTGTGTGTGTGTGTGTGTGAAAATAGCTAAGGAACAAAGGAAGGCTACTAATGCATTTAGGGCTTGAGGAGGAACTTACACTTGTTTTCAAAGAAGGTTGAGGCTATGGTGGTTCTTTGGGGTTTGGCCTTAACACCTCCCGTTTGATTTAACAATATGAAATATATTGGTCATCGTAGTTCTACAGAGTGGTTGCCTTCAGGGGCTTTATGAACAACTCTTGAACTCGATGGTTTTTGTGTGACCCTTTTGGCTCCTCCCACTTTAATTCAAAGCGTCCCACTGCTGGATATAAAGGGATTTATACACTGAGGCTTTAAGGATGCACTTTTTAGATAGGACTAGAATTGTGGGTAATAGGCTCAAAATTGGGTTTGCATCATGTGGTATCAGAGAAAGAATGCTTTGAAATTTCAGAATAAAGAAGTAGAGGCAAAGTTTCACTAGAATAAGATTTGGTTGAGGTAATTTTTCTTTTTCTTTTTTAATTTTAATAGAAAGTTGATGGTTGTGAATGAAGTGTTGTGTAGACATGGTGTGATGAGGATATGGAGGATATATATTTTGTGAATAAGTAGAACATATTTGATCTAAGAAGCAACTCAAAATTATGTTTTGAGAACAAATAAGAATAAATAATAGATTTAGAGAATCGATTAAATGAACATGGTGTGATGAGGATATGGAGGTTATCTACTTTATGAAGAAGTAGAACATATTTGATCGAAGAAGAAACTAAAAATAATGTTTTGAGAATAAAGAAGCAGAAAGAACAAATTTAGAGAATCGATTGAATGAAATCTTGGCAGATGTATGAAATTTTTGTGAGTTTTTTTGTAGATAGAAGAACTAGGGGAGGTAAAAACCGTAAAATAATAGAGTTGGAAGGAAAATTGTGAGAGAATCCAACAACAAGATGAATTTTTGAGGTGAAGACAATAGAAGTCCTATAAAGGGAAGGTGAGAAATTGAAGATGTAGCGGCTTGAGAACTTTTGAAGCTGAGGAGAAAACGTACTCAAGGAAAGAAGGCGAGGTTGTATTGTAGAGGACTAGAGGAAGAGGAAAGATTCCAACATATAGAGTTGGGTAGAAGTTGTTGCAGGAAATTCCATAGTGATTGTAGGAAAAATTTACAAAATATAGAGATAGATAGAGAGAGAGAGAGAGGAGGCTTGTTTTATCTCACAAGTCGACAAGGAGTGTTAACAGAAGAAGAAGAAGGAATGGGTACTAATATTCATGTGAAGAATTTAGGGAAGAGAATTCACAGTCAGATAAAGAAGAATGCAAAATAAATTGGCATGAGGAGGATGAGTGATGAAGAGTTCAATAGAGAGATGATTGATTTGAAGGAAAAATTCAATAATTTGAAACAATTATTATGAGACTATTGATATTGATGGTTAATGAGGAAGAAGAAATTAGATGGCCTTAATTGTAGAAGAAATTGAGACAAAGGCTTTGTGCCAAGATGAAGAAAGAAATCATAGAAACTAAGTTCCAGAGGGAAGTTTATTGTGAACCTGAGCAAGGATCAATCCTTGGAGTAAGTGAGAATGAATAGGATGTTAAAGAGAAGTTGTTTGAGGATCAACATATGATGACAAAGACACGATTTAATCTAAGGAGCCTTGCATTTTTAAAACTGATAATTGGTGTGTGAATGTAGGAGATGAATAGAGCATTGAATTTGATCAATAGAAAGATGGAGAACAATCATTGAGTGCTATTATAGAGAAGCAAAAGAAGACACAATTGTCTTAAATAGGTTATCAAGATAGAGGTTGTACAAGGTCGATAAATGAAGTTATGGAATAAACTCCTAAGGTAGGAAGGTTTTTGTTTCTATATGAGATGCATGAAACAAAGACTTTTTTTTTATTGATGAAGTTGATGAAGTTTCAATTGAGTATGCATGTTTAGGGACTAATTATGTTAAGGAAGAAGTTGTTGCCATAGAAGAAGTAGGTGAGAACTTGATGAAGAATTGCATGCTCCCAATAATGAATGAGGAGAAGATGTCCAAGAAATTTACAAAGACTTCAAAATATCATGTTTTTGAAACTAATGACTATTTTGTGTCTAGAGGAAGTAAAAATGAAAGGATCAACAAGCTTATAAATCTATCATTTCAAAGGAGAAGAAACCAATAAAAGGATATGCATATACAACAAGGAAAATGAACGAAAACTATCAAGAGAGCGGGAATATGTAGAAAATGATAATTTGGATTGGAGAGACTTTAGTAGAAGAAGAAAAAGGAAATTTGGAAGAATTTATGTAGGGTTATAAAGGAGTAAGCATGACATTAGCTGTAGAAGACAATTGGAGCAAATATTTAGAGGAAACTTTGCATAGAGGTATGAGTTGGTTGTAGAAAAATTGTCATTTTAATGAGGTGTAGAATATGAAATTGTTGGAGCATGAAGACAACTAGAAGTTGCATCTCAAAGATATATTGCGGAGGACATATAGTTTTGTAGAACAAAAGGAGTTATAAGTGACAAATCCATACAAATTTCTTGTGAAATTCAACAAATTTCATAGAAGAAAACTGGTGATAGCAAGATGCAGCAAGAGAGAAAAACAAATCATAAAGTGTTACCTGCCAGAGGATCAACCGAACATGGAAATAAAGGAGATGAGGAAGTTGATGGTGAAGGTGATTGAAAGAAGGTATTTTACAAATAGAAGGAAATCTAACTGCAATTTGTAGTGAGCTGATAAAACCTACATGAACATGGAAAGAGGAAGACTACAACAGAAGATTTGGAAACTAGGAAGGAAGAAGGAAATGGCAGTAGAACAACAACAACATGACAAAGCAATTGTTGTACTACAAGTTAATGTTTGGGATCTAAGTGGATTTAAAACAACGTATGGAAGGACATGGTTAGGAGACCATGAATCTTGTAAACCTTGGGAGTATGATGTAGAAGCATTCCACATCAAGGTCAAAAATTATTTTGACTAGAGTAGGGGTGTTTTCATTTACCCAGGGAGTTGGTTCCTTGAATGTGTCAAATTGTTTAAATTAATGTATTTTCCTAAGTCTAGAATAATTATACATAATTGATTCAAGTGAGGATTGATGTAATTAGATATCCTCTAAAGGAAATATCTAGAGAGTATTTGGTAGACTTAGAGATATTTTAGGGTTAGTTGGATTTATGAAAGGATTTAGTGGATCTAGGAAGTCTAAGATAGGATTTTGTTGAGAATACTGTGGATCTTAACTAAATTAGTTCATAATCTTATTACTGTATGAATGTAACTTTATTTTATGTAATTGACGAGAATAGAGATAAAAGAGAGTGATCATAGGAGGGGAATAGAGAGGCTTGAGGGTTGAGATTGGCCGCAAGGGTAAAAGGGCCAAATTGATGTAATTCCAACTAGAGGCCTTTTGTAATTAATTATGTATATATATTCACATTTATATTATCATTGGGTGTCAAACCTTTTACTATATATATATATATATATATATATATATATATATAGTCCTCTGATGACTGTAGGTACAAAACCTCAGGAGTGACAGCATTGGAGAAAGTGAGGTTCTTTAACTCTGTCTAGGGTTAGTTTGTACAAAACCCTGTTGTAATAAAGGATTAGAGTGGTATGAAATTTTGTAGACTGAGAGGTATTGTAGAAGTGTCGTAGATGGAGACTAGAGTATGTTAGGTCCCTATAATACTAGTGTATCCCCTTATTGTTATTGTTAGTGTATCCCCCTTATTGTTATTGTTATACCCATGTAGTCCCCCATATTCTTATTATTGTGCCCCATAGAAGCCCATTATTATTATTGGTGTGCCCTCACATTATTATTGTTACGTAGGCTCTGATTATATTGTGACCCCTTAGACTCCTATATATAGAAAGGATGTATTGTCATTTGTATCATCTAAGAATTGTTCATTTATGTGATGTAAAGAAGGTTTTTCCCTAGAAGATGCTAATTCTTAAGTCATTGATCTATCCCTTCTTCTATTTTATGAGCTGATTGCATAACATTTGGTATTAGAGCTTTGGATTTTAGGGTTTCGTTGCTTCAAATAGGTAATCTTGGTATTTTCACTATAACTTTTTTTCTACAAAGCTTCAGAAGTTGAAATTTCAACCAGTGGAGCCGAAATCGTGGTTAACATCATGTAAATGTTTCATAACTTGGTTCAATATATTTTCAGAGTTATGATCTGAGAAAGTTATGGTTTTTGTAGGCTCCATAATTCAATCTGAAAGAGGTGACCTCGGGAAAATTATCATAACTTTCTCTCCGAGAATCGGATTTGAATTTTTTAAAAAGTGACTCAAATTACAGAATCTAGTTTCATGTGTATGATTTTCAGGGCAAAAGGTCGAAACAATGAGACGTGGCACTCTGTACAAGTTCTCTCTATTGAACCAGTGTATAATCTGGTCATCGTGGGAGATTAGGAATAACTCTTTCTAGAAGAATCCAATCTCGGTCTAACTTGTGAGGTTGGAAAGAAGACTTAGATGGATACCACAGGATGGAATTTCGTACCTTGGAGATATAAAATGACATAGATACAATAGCATCCATATCGAGCTCCTAAAAAGCAAGAAAAAGGTGTGTATTATTTTAAATTTTACATAACGTTTGTTTGAAAAATCAATTTGAAGTGATTCCAATGGCATATTGAAGCATATATATTAGTATTGAGTTCTAAATGCTTCCCAAAAAAAGAAATATACACCCATTAAGCCCTCAAAAAGCTCTACTATGATGCATGAAGAGGAATAATTGTAACATGATATATCAAAATTACAAGACCAAGTGCAACAAATTTCACTCTCACAAAGAGCAACCAAAGATGAACTAAAAGGGGACATGGATGGCTTAAAAGGGGACATGGAGGGTTTAAAATTAGACATGAAAGGTTTTAAGTATGGATTATAAGTAGACATGGATGCTAAGATGGAAGTTTTGAAGGAAGGTTTGACAAAGTTGCTACAAGAAGTGCTTCCTAATGGTGAAAACGTATTTGCTGAAACTCATGATGAGAAAAAAATGAATGTTAATCATGATTTCAGAGACTCTAACTTTGGATTGAAGACCCACCATATTCCAAATATTGATATGAGGAAGTTTTATGGAAAGGATCCAATAACATGGATACTACAGATGGAGCAATATTTTGATCTCTATAATGTGCAACACACACAAAAGGTACACATTGCATATTTATATTTAGAACCCAATCATTTTGTATTGTATCAATTCATTTTTTCTCATAAACTACTTGTCATTTTGTTAACAGAGGAAATGATAACAAATTATGAGGATACAAAGAGGAACACCTTCTTTAGCCAATTGATAAATCTCGAACAAAAGGGTTCAATTGTGAAGCACATCGAGGACATCCAAAAATTGAATATAAGGTTAAATGATATTCTAGAGGAGCATAGGATTGATGTCTTTATATGGAATTTAAAGGATAACATCCAACATGATGTTCACCTTTGGGAACCTAATTCATTGGAGAAGGCAATGATGGTAGAAAGAAAAGTTGAAACCAAAATTATGGCAACAAGGAAGTCTACCACTCACAACTATAAATATGGAAGTGTTGTTGCTCCTAGCCTTCCATAAACTACAAGGTTGACACCACAAAAATTCGAAGAAAAATGAGAAAAATGGCTTATAGTTTTGATAGCAAATACACTAAAGGTCATAAGTGTGCTGAGAAGAAATTATTTTACATAGATTGTGAAGAGGAGGAAGAAAAGGAACAAGAAACATCAAAAGAAAAGGATATACACTAGGAACCAACCCCAGAGAAAGAAGAAATGAATCTGATCATATCTTGTAATGCATTGGTAGAAATTGCCACTCGTCAAACTCTCAAGATAGAAGGACATATCAAGAAGAAAAAGGTAATAATGTTGATTGATTCAGGTAGTACCCATAATTTTATTCATTGTAAGATATCCAAGGAATTAAATTGCTTCTTATATCTAGCACCATAGTGTCAAGTGATGGATGCAAATGGAGGAACTATAAATTTCTTTGAAAAGTGCCATACTATCAATCTAACCGTGGGAGAATATGTATTGAATAGTTCAATGCTTTCCATTCCAATGGGTGGTGCTAATGTTGCACTAGGAGTCCAATTATTACAATATTTGGGTATGATAGATTTTAATTTTCAAGAACTTTTCTTGAGTTTTTTTTGGGAAGGAAAGGAAGTTGAATTAAGGGGTATCGTAGGGAAACTAGGAAAGATAGTCAGCTCTAATGGCACATAAAATATTCTAAAGAAATAACAACGAGGCATAATTATACAATTATGCTCACTAGAGGTTCAAACATTGAAATCATCTATTTCTCCAGATCTCCATAAATTATTGGCAATCGTTCAAAGGTATTTGAGACTCCCAAATCCCTCCCACCTATTTGTGATCATGATCATTCTATTCATTTGATTCCAGGAAGTGTTCCTCTAAACATCAGGTTTATAGATATCCCTATGCCTAAAAGAGTGAAATTAAACGTATGGTTGCATAAATTCTGGAGGTCGGTATAATGCAACCTAGTCAAAAATATTTCTCTGATCCAGTAGTATTGGTGCACAAGAAGGATGGATCATGGCACATGTGTCTGGATTATAGGGAGCTCAACAAGATCACTATTAAAGATAAAATCCCCATTCCCATCATTGATGAATTGTTGGATGAATTGCATGGGGAAATTTACTTCACCAAGTTGGACCTTTGTTCGGGATATCATCAAATTAGAATGGAGACTAAAGACATTCTAAAAACAACATTTAGAACTCATGAGGGTCATTATGAATTTTTGGTCATGCCAAGTGGCCTTACCAATGCACCTTACAAATTTAAAGGTTTGATGAATTCCATTTTCAAACCCACCCTTAGAAAATTTATGTTAGTATTTTTTTATGATATACTAATATAAATAAATTCTTGGAAGGACCATATTCAAAATGTTGATAGGGTGCTCAAACTATTGGAGGAGAATCAATTATATGCAAAAATCTCCAAATGTTTCTTTGGAGTACAGGAGGTGGAATATCTAGGTCATATTGTATCTCATGAGGGTATTAAGGTAGACCATAAAAAAATTAAATCCTTTAAGGAATGGAAAATACCCACAACCATAAAGCATCTTCGAGGATTTGTCAGGTTGACAAGGTATTATCGCTAGTTTGTTAAGAATTATGGGAGAATAGCAGCACATCTAACAAAATTACCAAAGAAAGATGCATTTTCTTGGACTCTAGAAGGAACTAAGGCCTTTGAATATCTTAAAGAGGTAATGTGCAAGAACTGGTCTTAGCTACACCATACTTCAAAAAATCCTTTATTGTGGAATGTGATGCTTTAGGAAATGGAATTGATGATGTTTTAATGCAAAAAAGAAGACTCATTGCTTTTAAAATTTGTCCAATCAAAGGAAGGTCTTTACATAAACCAATTTATGAGAAGAAAATGTTGGAAATACTACATGCACTGAAGCATTGACGACCTTACCTAATGGGAAGATACTTCAAGATAAAAATAGATCATGATAGTCTTAAATACTTTTTGGAACAAATATTATCTTCAAAAGAGCAACAAAAATGGGTACAAATATGTTGGGTTAGGACTTTGAAATAATCTACAAAAAAAGGGAATAAAAATGTTGTTGTAGATGAACTCTCATGAAAGATAAGGATGTGGAAGCATTACTTTGTGCCATCTCTTATATTATCCAACCAGGTTGGATAATTGAAGCAAGGGATGAATGGAAGAATGACGAAGAAGTGTGGACACTCATTAACAATTTGTAGTAGGTGTTTGGTGTGGAATCCCCCCAAGGCATGTTTTGGGGCTTAAAGCCCAAGTTTTGATTAATTCCATTGTAAAGACTTCGCGATTTGTGGGCACGGAGCACAAAGTCATAATAGAGTCACAGGGTTGTCTGCCCTTGGTTTTGTAATGTAATGTCAGTTTGAAAGATCTACCCATGGTCCACGGACCATGGGATTGTATAAATAGAGTGAGGCTCTAAGTTTAGAAAGAACATCTATCTAAGCATGATGAGTCTAAGGGATTGATGAGGCATTTAGTCAAGTGTAAATCGTGTCTTTTGGGTCGTAGAGTAGGAGAAGGCTCTGCAGCTGAGTGTACGAACCCCTGCAGTTGAGTGCGCAGGGCAGGTTGAGTCTGTAACCATGGGAAGAATTAATAAAAGAGAAGTTATGCCATATTTCTGTGTATATTTTCCTGTTTTATATTATTGGGTATGAATTTCAAGTTTACTGTTTATTTGTTGCGCAAACTCATATGAATGTGCTATATAAATAAATATAACAGAAGGCATCCATTTACGCAAAGATAATTAACTGGTGTAAGAAGGTAAGTAAGATCTCGGGTGTGACTTAGGGAAATAGTGCAGAGCACTGCTCCAGTAGTGTGGAAGCCCCACAGCCCCTAGTTAGGTTTGCGCGAAGGCTAGGGAAGTGCGCGAAGTAACTTGCATGAAGGGACTAATAGTTGGATCGAATCAACCCCTCAGACATCTCTAGGGTGTGGAAATCTAGTTCCAGCAAACCCCCATACTACTTCGGGTGAGACCTCAGTCTGCACTCCATGGACTGTTGCTGAAAGGGCCAGTACTACAAGGATTTGTTTGGCTAATTATCTCCAAACCTGGGTCAGGACCCAACGAGCCAACAAATGGTTCCATTGTCGGGACCGAGATCTGCATAGAGATGTCTGATGTCGTATCATTGGAATCCAACTAAGAAAGGAATTGAAGATTGGTTGGCACAAGAGAACAGGAATCCACGACTATCAAAAGAAGAGTGGTTAGACTGCTACCTATATACAGATATCCACAAAATTTTCTTCGCATCTTTCCCTACTGAGCTATACGAGTGGATCGCGAAGCTAGAAAATAGCCAAGGAAGGTGAAAGCTCAGAAAATCTATTGTGTAGACTCTAGAATTGGTCCGCAGATTGGAAGCATTGAAGGATAATATCGCACGTGTTGTTGATCACTGGCTCGATCGAATTATAGGAGGATTCATCACTAAGTTCATGGTAGATACTTCAGTAAGCTATAGAAAGGCCAAGCGACGCTTCCTCGAAGGACTGCGAGGTAAGTACATTAAGTCTTTGAACACTTGGATTAAAATGATACTATGTGACAAGCGGGTCATGCAAATACATTGATTTTTGGGGCTACATGAAGTGGGAGAATTTATAGAAACGAAGGTAGTATAGAACTAGAAACTAGCCCCTTGATTTCACCTCCGCGAGGGGACAAGGAAGAGCTCGCAAATGTCTCACCAAGAACTGCGATCAATTTGATAAGGCAGAGGATTCCACGCATACCACCCCCACCCACACCACCGCCAGTGTCACCATCTTCACCCCTATCTTCACGCATACCACCTCCGCCACCACCGCGAACAAATATGGCAAGCGCGATAAAGTTTCCAGTGTTCAAGGGAGTAGGAAATGAAGATTTAGACTAGTTTTGGTTCGTGATAAAAGCTATATGGGAAGCACAGGGAGTTACGGATGACAATATAAAGAAAGAAACATTGTTCAGCACTCTGTAGGACTGCCGACTGACCTGGTACATTAAGCATTCCAATGACAATCTGAATGCGGGGGTTGTAGACATCCAAACTGCGTTGAACAGGGAATTTAGTAGGCAGAAGTTAGAGGTGTAGTTGATCATTGGGTTCAAGGAAATCACAATGCTATAAGGCGAGACCCCTTAGGAGTTGGATCAAAGACTGAAGTGCACAATTTGCAAAGCTAACATGACATTGATGGATGGACAATGGCGTGAATGGTTTGTAGCATCGTTAACGCTACATCTAAGGAACACGCTGTCACAACAGAGGCTAACAACTCAGGCCGAGGCCTTGGAGATCGCGAAGAGACTGTATGAGACCTCGATACAGGATCCCAACCTGGGAGTTTAATAGATTCACATGCAGTTGAAAAACTTGTGCCTTGAGATGCAGAGTCTCAAACAAGACAGGACAGCTCACCCAGAAGTGTCTGACGAGGTATGGTGCGTAAAGTGCAAGGGTTAGGGACATGACAAGGACCACTGCTCGGTGTTCACTAATTACCTCATGGGAGGAGGACCAATGCCATTGAGACCAGAGGCACAAGCAGGACCTAGCGTAGCGCCTGCTTTATGGTGCGCGATTTGTCAAATAGGAGGAAAGCATGCTACAAACAACTGCCATTTATTGTAGAAGTACTCACAGAATTCGTAATAGTTGTTCTGTAATTTCTGTAGTTTAGTGGGACATGATGAGTACACCTGTAGAAGCTATGAAATGATGATGGATAGGACTCCCACCTATAGATTTTAGGCCGAAACGCGGCCGCTTGACCAGAACACAAGGATGGCATGAATCGAATTTCAGGAGCGCGGATGAGGCCGAGGAGGAGGAGGACCTGGAAGAGGTCGCAGACAGCTGATATGTTACAATTACGGAGGGCTAGGACATTATGCCGGCGATTGTATGAATTCGATGCGTCCATCATGCTTATATTGTACATTGTTTGATCATGAAACGGAGGATTGTCCCACACTAATATCAAGGCTGTGCGACAAGGGAGCACTCCAACCTCCCCAGACTCAGAACCTGCAAATGATGAGGTCTAAGCCGCACGAGGAAGACCCTAATGTGAATATTGTGCTCTAAAGTGGAATTACGACAGGGGATGACAAAGGCAAGTAACCTAAAGAGAGTACTTGGGTTCGCAAGGCTCTGAAGAAAGAACCAGACTTTGATTTGGAGCGCGCTAAGGAAACCTTCATGGAAGCTAGGAAGAGCTTCGCTGATGCCTCTACTTCAGGAAGCAAAGATAGATTGGAGCTGAAAATGGACCCCTCGATGCTCATAATGTTCCTAGAAACATGCATGAAGTTGTTGCGTGACAGCAAGGCTATAAAGGGACTACAGGAACTCATCAATCGATGCGTAGGGACCGTGCCAAGAGAACCGCGTGTAGTCCAGAAGATCGGAATGTTGGAAATAATACTGAGAGGGGGGGTGAATCAGTATTATTAAGTCAATAAAACTTTTTCATTTCCATACTCTGATTCATATATGCTGCTTCAATTAAGAATACTCGCGTATATTCAGTAAACTTATGATTCAGTTAATTGATCTTCAATGAGTGCATTAGAACATTATTAACCATATTAACAGTAAACAGGTGCAGTAAAATAGAACAGATCATCACACATAAGCCACACACATGAACACCATGATATAAGGTGGAAACCCAATGTGGGAGAAAACCACCTGCTACAAGTCATCTCAATCTTCTTCTTAATAAGAAAATCCTTTTACAAAAGTTTTGTACTAGTGCAGTCCTTTACCAATACGCATGCTACTACCTGCAGAGTGCTACAACCCTCTCTCATTCTCCAATCTCTCCTGGAAGGGAGCTACAACCCCCATAGTTCTTGTACTAGCCGATCCATTTACTAGTACGCAGGCTGGTACCTGCTACAATGCTCCAAAGTTTTCAACTGCTACTGGAAGGGAGCTACCACCCCCTTAGCTCTTGTACTAGCTAAGATACTAGTACATAGGTGCCGGCCTACAAACTTCTCTCCTCCAGGTACCATGTTTCATACATTTTCATACTGGACCCATTAATATCATTGAAGCATATAATCAATCAATCTTCTGAATCACCCAAACACTAGATAAATACATATACAAGGATAATATGTGAGTTAACAACTAGATCTATTCCATCAGATCACATAAAGATAAGTCATTAAGAACTTGATCCATTCAACCATCAATCCTGAAGCTAAACATAATCATGCTATTATTAGAACTCAATACCAGTAACCAGACATCAATTATCCACCCAGAACCCTCCAGAATGGTCAAAGGCAGTTAAAACAAATTTCAAGCAAGATCTGCAACTTCACCAATAGACATCTGCGAACATCCGCGCCTGTGCTGCTTTCTGATATGTGGGTATCCGCACCTGCACAGTCTTCTTATCTGTGGGTATCCGCACCTGCGCACTCCTCTTCTCTGCGGGTATCCACACCTGCACCGTGTCGCACCTGCGGTCCTGCAGCTACATCTGCACCTGTGCACTCTTCTGCTCTGTAGGTATCTGCACCTTCATTGTGTCGCTCCTGCGGTCCTGCGGCTAGATCTGCACCTGCACACTCTTTTACTCTGCGGGTATCCGCACCTGCACTGCGTTGCACCTGCGGTCCTGCGGGTATAGATAGTTTTTCAGTCTTCAAGCATACCCCAGACTATTAGATCTACAGATCTGATCATGTGCCATGGAGATCTCGACCCTTCAGATCTAGCTATCACTTCACCAACCGTTCACAAGTATTCCAGATCTAGCTGACCTTAAGATATTCAACCCATATGTGTACAGCCAAATGATCTCCTTTCCTTTTTATAGCCTTAGGCCTTTCACAATACCACGGACCAAAAACCATAACAATTCAATACCATGGACCCAATACTTGGGATCAACACTTTTGGATGCAATACCACGGACCAAAACCATAGGATCAAAAACTGTCAGACTAATACCATGAACCAATCATGAAAGTGCGTGATCTTTTCTCTACATGAAAGAAACTTTTCTCTGCATGAAAGTGCGTGAACTTTTCTCTACATGAAAGAAACTTTTCTCTGCATGAAAGTGCGTGAACTTTTCTCTACATGAAAGAAACTTTTCTCTGCATGAAAGTGCATGAACTTTTCACCATATGAAAGAAACTTTTCTCTGCATGAAAGTGCGTGAACTTGAAAATAACTTTGTTGCACTATAATTTATCATCTGTGTGATTTTCCATCAAGGAAAACACTTGTCTCATAATGCCAACAATCTCCCCCTTTGGACTTGATGGCAAAGCTAACCTGAGAACTGTCATCTAATTCCTTTGAGTTGTCTGGCATCCCATGCACTCTGTCACATCTGATATCTCTTCCGTAGATTCATCTAGATATATATAAGTGAGTTGATCTTCTACGAGTTGGTTGCCATCAAGTACAACACATGCATCATAATGTCAACAATCTCCCCCTTTGGACTTGATGGCAACAATACCAAATCACTCTCCCCCTTTGACATCAAGGGCAAAGGGCGGACCAAGATATTCTCTTCCTTTGTTGTCCATACTCCCCCTGAGTACCTGCTGAAATCTCTGAATGAGCTCCCCCTTTGTATATGCCATGGTGCACCAATCTGTCCATGCTCTTTCTGAGAACATGCTGAAATCTATGCTCTGCTGAAATATGCTTGTTCATGCTCCCCCTGACTGTAAGCAAGGTCTGCAAAAAGATGTTCTACAAGAAGAAATTGACTCTATACATCATAAATGACCTTCTTATCACCAAAGACTCATATATACATCTATCTCCCATCACAATGGTGATATACCAAAAGTTTACATATGATAACATAAGAGAATAACATCATTCATCCCAGGCATAGTGGGGAAACCAACATAGGCCGTTACATGACCTGAAGAGATGTCATCAAATCACTACAATAGATAGAGACACACTATTACATCATGAGTCTTGATATGACCCTTACATCGAATGATATACATGACATTTATAATAGAGACCAAACATCATGATAAACATCAGCAACAACACTGTATGATCTGCTCCATAGCATCTGTCAACAGAAACTAGACCAGCAACTTGTATTGGTGCATGAATCATCAAGGTATGTCTGTATCAACTCATCCTTTTGAACAGAATTCTGTATATACAGAATCATTCACATTCCATCATATGTGAGAAACACCATAGCCATCCAGATCTGCATGAACCAAGTATCATCAATTGGGAATATCTGCATCAATCAACATAAGTACGAAACAACCTATCATCATATAGGTAAGAACTCATCATCATCATCCATGTATCCAGCCAACAATCCTCAACAATACATCATAACTGTAATATATGATCTTTATGCATGTGATGACAACAGCATATGAGTGACTCATCATCAAGTAAAGAAGATGTGAATTCAAGCTATGTACTTCTCCTTATCCTTATGAAGATCACCATGTAAGCACCATTACAGAATCAACCACAAATCTGATCTAAATATCAACTATGTAACCCCAAGAATCATCTGAACAACTCATAACCATATCATAGCAAGATGAATCATTTATCCATATAAGCATCATCACCAAGGACTATTAACCATAATGCCAACAATGCATTAAAAGCATATGCTCCCCCTAAACCTGTGCCATCTTGTTTACCGTCAGATCTGATCATGCATATCAGCAAGAAGTATCATTATCAAGTTAGAAACAAAACACTTCTAACCATCAAGTCATTTCCACACATCATCAGCAAATTGTAACCATAAACAGCGCAAATAATAAACCAAATCATAACTAATCCTTTTCCTGAACCTGTCCCTACTGCCTTTCCTCAAACAATCATATACACGACTATGCCATAACCAACTTGCGTATATATGTGACTTCTCTTTAAGAAACTTGCGTATGAGATTTAGGACATTGAAGTTTTACACTTCCAGCTCCCTCTGATTCTATTATGTCTGTATGTTGTGTTGTGCCGCCTCTTTCTGACTGTACTTCTTTCTTCTTCCACATCTTCAAGTGTGATGATGATGTTTTCTCCTTTTGGTATGGTGCCCATACTTTGTTCCTGCATTCCTTAGCTATATGTCCAAGCTTGTTACATGTGTAACATCTTACATGTCTCATATTTCTTCTATAGCAATCAACAGCTCTGTGACCAAACATATTGCAAGCAAAGCAATATCCATTAAAGTACCTTGAATGTGATGATTTTTCTACATGATGGTCTTGAACCCTTCTTCTTCTACATCTGGCTTTCATCTCCTTATTGAGCATTTCAGATTTTGCAGTCGAGTCCCTTGTCTTACTTTGTGAACTAGATTCACCTTCAATAGATTCATGAAAACCAAGACCAGATTTGATAACAGGAGACCTTTGACTATTAAGAATATCATCCAAGACTTTAGTACTATCTTGAAATCGTAACAGTTTATCCTTTTCTTCTAATTTATCTTTTAGAATATTTACCTCAACTTGATGTTTCTCTTCCTTTTCAAGATATTGCTTCTTCACGTTTTCTTCAGCATTTCTTTCTTCTTCCAACTGACGTCTTAGTTCAAGAACTTCATTTTCATGAGCTTGGAGTAGTTCTTTATTCTGCTTCTTTGATTCTTGAAGATCTTCTTTTAGCGAGCGGATCGTGGCTTCAAGACTTTCATAGTAACTGGATCTATCTCTGAGTTTCTTGATGGTTGTGCTTCTTTCATTGACTTCATCTCTTAGTGATGTTACTTCATCCTGCAACTTTTGATATTTGTCCTTGAATAACTTTCTTACCTTGTTTCCTTCCTCTAGTTGAGCTTTTAGTTTGGCAGCTTCTTCTTTGAAGACACATTCCCTTTTGTTCAATAGATCTTGTTGATCTCTAATTTTGTCTGTAAGCCTTTTAAATTCTGCCTCTATTTTATATCTTTCTTGCTCACCCATAAAAGCAAATTTAGTTGTTTCGCTATCACTTTCATCTTTTCCAAATGGATAGATAGCTGGAACATCAGAGGATAACAAATTCATACCTGATAGTTCATCTTCATTCTGAAATGATTATGAATCTGAAGTGCTTCTTCCACATAATCCCCAATCGATTCTCCCACTGTCATAGTTCTTCTGAGATGTCTTCTTCTGCTTAGGCGCTTTCTTCTTAAGCTTCTTTCCCATTGTTCCACGGATCTCCTTCAAGCGATCAAGCTTCTACGAAAGGAACTGCTCTGATACCAATTTTTGGAAATAATATTGAGAGGGGGGGGGGTGAATCAGTATTATTAAGTCAATAAAACTTTTTCATTTCCATACTCTGATTCATATATGCTGCATCAGTTAAGAATACTCGCGTATATTCAGTAAACTTATGATTCAGTTAATTGATCTTCAATGAGTGCATTAGAACATTATTAACCATATTAACAGTAAACAGGTGCAGTAAAATAGAACACATCATCACACATAAGCGACACACATGAACACCATGATATAAGGTGGAAACCTAATGTGGGAGAAAACCACCTGCTGCAAGTCATCTCAATCTTCTTCTTAATAAGAAAATCCTTTTACAAAATTTTTGTACTAGTGCAGTCCTTTACCAATACGCAGGTTACTACCTGCAGAGAGCTACAACCATCTCTCGTTCTCCAGTCTCTCCTGGAAGGGCGCTACAACCCCCATAGTTCTTGTACTAGTCGATCCATTTACTAGTACGCAAGCTGGTACCTACTACAATGCTCCAAAGTTTTCAACTGCTACTCGAAGGGAGCTACCACCCCCTTAGCTCTTGTACTAGCTAAGATACTAGTACGTAGGCACCGGCCTACAAACGTCTCTCCTCTAGGTACGACGTTTCATACATTTTCATATTGGATACTCCTGAAGCACAACACATAATCTGAAAGACCACGTTTCATCTAATTTTCATACCGGACGCATTAATATCATTAAAGCATATAATCAATCAATCTTCTGAATCACCCAAACACCAGATCAATACATATACAAGGATAATATGTGAGTTAGCAACCAGATCTAGTCCATCAGATCACATAAAGATAAGTCATTAAGTACTTGATCCATTCAACCATCAATCCTGAAGCTAAACATAATCATGCTGTTATCAGAACTCAATACCAGTAACCAGACATCAATTATGCACCCAGAACCCTGCAGAATGGTCAAAGGCAGTTAAAACAAATTTCAAGCACGATCCATAACTTCACCAATAGACATCTGCGAACATCCACACTTATGCTGCTTTCTGATATGTGGGTATCCGCACCTGCACAGTCTTCTTATTTGTGGGTATCCGCACCTGCGCACTCCTCTTCTCTGCGGGTATCCACACCTGCACCGTGTCGCACCTGCGGTCCTACAGCTACATCCGCACCTGCACACTCTTCTGCTCTACGGGTATCCGCACCTTCACCGTGTTGCTCCTGCGGTCCTGCGGCTAGATCCGCACCTGCACACTCTTCTGCTCTGTGGGTATCCGCACCTGCACTACGTCGCACCTGCGGTCTTGTGGGTATAGATAGTTTTTCAGTCTTCAAGCATACCCCAGACTATTAGATCTACAGATCTGATCATGTGCCATGGAGATCTCGACCCTTCAGATCTAGCTTCAGATCTAGCTATCACTTCACCAACCGTTCACAAGTATTTCAGATCTATCTCACCTTAAGATATTCAACCCATATCTGTATAACCAAATGATCTCCTTTCCTTTTTATAGCCTTAGGCCTTTCACAATACCACGGACCAAAAACCATAACAATTCAATACCATGGACCCAATACTTGGGATCAACACTTTTGGATGCAATACCATGGACCAAAACCATATGATCAAAAAATGTCGGACTAATACCATGAACCAATCATGAAAGTGCGTGATCTTTTCTCTACATGAAAGAAACTTTTCTCTGCATGAAAGTGCGTGAACTTTTCTCTACATGAAGGAAACTTTTCTCTGCATGAAAGTGCGTGAACTTTTCTCTACATGAAAGAAACTTTTCTCTGCATGAAAGTGCGTGAACTTTTCACCATATGAAAGAAATGTTTCTCTACATGAAAGTGCGTGAACTTGAAAATAACTTTTCTGCACTATAATTTATCATCTGTGTGATGGCAACACTTGTCTCATAATTCCAACACGGAAAGAACGCAACGAGGATAGGAAGAGAGATGAGATTGACCACGTAGATTTGGGAATATGAAATGGACCAAGTGATTCTAGACCTAGGGTCGGATGTGAACATTCTGTCGAAGCAGACATGGGAGCGCATGGGAAGGCCTATGCTGCAATGGTCTCCTATCCAACTGTGAATGGCGAACCAGCAAAAGATCCTATTGATGAGAAGATTGCAGGGAATCACCGTAGACATTAAAGGAGCAAGCGCACTGGCAGATTTTGAAGTGATAGAGATTTTTGATGATAGCAATCACTACCCTGCACTATTGGGGATAGATTGGGCCACTAACATGAATGGGGTGATAAACCTAAAGAAGTGCAAGATGATTTTTTAGAAAAATTCTCTGCGCATAGTTGTACCTTTGGCCCCTTTAAAAGGATCATACTACACGGAGCCAGTGCGCAACTATGAAAGTGACAATGACTTGGACTACATCTACAAGATAACTGCATGAGAGAAAGACTGGGTGAATCCCACTGTGGATGGACGAATCTCATGGGAGCACAAAAGCTCCTGTACATCAGATTATGACGAAGAGATAGAGCGATGGCAGAACTAGTTACACGAGGTAACCATGCTGAACTGCAACATGATGACAAGATCACTGCATTGCATATTAATGAAGGTGAGGTATCTTCCTACGTATGATGGGCTAAGCGAGGTAGATGACTTCCTGAATAGATTTGAAAGAGAGGTGCTGAAACAGCAACATTTTGAAGCTTTGAAATGGGTATTGTGCACTACACCTGCGAGGTGGTGGGGTACGCACCAAGGAAGCTTTGATGACTAGCACGAATGCAAGAGAATGATGTGCATGTGGTTTGGGAATCCTTAGATGAGATTAAAAGACAAGTATGATGGATGGTATGATCCGCGCGTGCACCTCGCCAAGTGGACAAAGGTATATGGGGAAGAGCCACAACCTGAGTGGGTGCACCTGTTCTATCATACCCTAGATATTATACCCATGAATTGGTATATAGAGATGGAGCTTTGCCATGGGACGAGTGAATGGGATATCTTGCATGAAGGGTTCCTGTTAACTTTCATAGTTGAGGATCATTGGTTGGATACTATTGATGATGCACTAAAAACAGTAAAAGAAGCTAACTTTAAAATACCCCAGGAGCCCATAGAAGTAAGTCAGCTTGAATATGCGACTCAGCTGAGCTACACGCTAGAGTGTTATAACGTAAAAACTGAAGAAGACAATGACGATTCACAGAAAGTTAACATTCCAGAAACTAAAGGCTATTGTGAGGTTCAAGGGCCACTAATTGAAGACCCTGACATAACCGCGCCGGAAAAACAAAGCAGGTGAACATTGGTATGGAAGCTGAACCTAAGTACACAACACTCGGCCACTATTGCGATGACACGATGGTGGATAAAGTCATTGATTTACTCCATGAATACCAGGACCTGTTCCCAACCAAGATCACGGACTTAAAAGGAATCATCGAAGATTTTGGGATGATGCAGATCACTTTAAAGCCCGACGCGAAGCCAGTTAAGCAGAGGCCTTACCACTTGAATCCAAAGTACAAGGAGAAGGTCCGCGTAGAACTAGAGAAGATGCTTGCAATTGGAATTATTGAGCTGGTGGAAGAATCTGATTGGGTAAGCCCTATGGTAGTGCAGGAAACGAAGAAGAAGGGTGAGATAAGAATATGTGTGGACCTCAAAAAATTGAATGACGCATGTGTGCATGACCCATTCCCAACTCTGTTCACAGACGAAGTACTGGAAAATGTCGAGGGCAGGAAACCTATTCTTTCTCTAACAGGTTCTCAAGGTACCATCAGATCAAAATCGCATCGGAAGATAAGAGTAAGACAACCTTTGCGACTGAATGGGGCTGCTTCAAATACAGTATTATGTCATTTGGGCTAAAGAATGCGTCGACCATATTTTCACGCATAGTGGTTGCAGCATTCAAGTAATATATCCACAAGTTCCTGGAGGTTTATCTGGATGATTGGACTATATTTGGATTGGTTAAGTACCATGTAGCAAGCTTGCACTTGATGTTGGATACCTGCCGACAACACCAAATCGAGCTGAACCTCAAGAAGTGTACATTCCTCCTTCCCTTTGGGAACCTGTTGGGACATGTAGTTTGCAAATAGGGACTGATGGTAGACCCTGCAAAGATTGCAGTAATTCTAAATTTGGAAGCACCGCGAAGTGTCAAACAGCTACGCACTACCCTGGGACATATGGGGTATTACAGGAAGTTCATCAAAATCTATGCCCAGATCATCGAGCCAGTGGAGAAGCTGTTGAAAAAGGATGTCATGTTCTGCTGGAATGATGACTGCATGAAGAGCCTGGATGTACTAAAAGAAAAATTGGCCACTACGCCGATCCTGGTCTTCCCGAAATGGGACAAGGAGTTTCATGCCCATGTTGACACGCCGTGTATAGTGCTGGGAGCGGTACTAACACAAGAGGGTGGAGAGGGCTTGGATCACCCTATCGCGTTCATGAGTCACAGATTGTCTAAAGCAAAAAAGAACTATTCCACCACTGAATGCAAGGGATTGGTTATGGTGTACGCGCTGCAAAAAATATGAGCACTATTTGTTAAGGGGACACTTCACGATGTATACAGACCATTCCACGCTAAAATACTTGGTCAATAAGCCTGTGTTGGGGGGGCGCATATGCAGGTGGCTCTTATTGTTCCAAGAATATGATTTTGAGGTCATTGTGAAGCCTGGATGCCTGAACGCGGGACCAGATCACTTGTCGTGCATTGAGATGGGAGAGGAACCTACTAGTTTGGAGGAAGGATTACCTGATGCACAGCTCTTTGCTATGCGCGTAGTGGATGGAAACTTTGAAGATATAATCCACTTTCTGATGACGGGAACTACGCCAAAAGAATACTCCATCCAGTAGAAGAAGGAACTAGTGGTTTGCACAGCATATTTTTCTGACATTGCAGGGCACCTATATAAGATGGGCAATGATGAGATACTGCGAAGGTATGTACTTGAATTTGAAAAAAATCAAATCCTCGTGGAAGCGCATGGGGGCGCTGCAAGAGGACACTATGCAGGGCGAGTGACTGCGTAAAAGATTCTCCACGTAGGGTTGTGGTGGCCAACCCTTCATCAGGATTCAAAAGCACACTGTAAGGCCTATGATATATGTCAAAGAATAGGTAAACCATCGCAGAGGGTTGAGATGCCTTTGAATCCGCAAATGACGCTACAACCCTTTGAAAAGTGGGAAATCGAATTTGTAGGACCTATCAAACCTCAAGTAAAGACGGGCACGAGATACACTATCACTGCTACAGAGTACCTGACTCGTTGGGCATAAGTGCAGCCAGTTGAAGATTGCATGGAATCCATGACTGCCAAGTTTCTGTTCGAACATGCTTTTACTCGATTTGGATGTCCGAAGATCATGATGAGCGATCGTAGTACACATTTCCTGAATGAAACAATCAGTGCGCTAACAGAAGAGTTTCAGGTGTATCATCAAAAAGGCACACTGTATCACCCACAAGCTAATGGGACAGTAAAACCATTCAACAAAATACTAGAGACTGCGTTGACCAAAGTCTACAACGTGCAACAGAGTGATTGGGACCTGCGCATTCCTGTAGTATTATGGGCTTATAGGACAACATGCAAGAAACTGATGGGACAGACACCTTTCTGATTGGTCTATGGTGTGGAAACTGTCATGCCAATGGAGTATATTGTGCCAAGTCTATGCATAGCAGTGCTCATAGGTATGATGGACTGCGTAGCCCTAGAAGAGAGGCTCGCACAGTTGGAAGAACTTGAAGAGGAACGGTTCCTTGCTGGCTTCCATCAGTAGGTACAAAAGCAATGTGAAAAGGCCTGGCACGATTACCATATTAAGTTGTGCACCTTCAAGGTAAATGATTTAGAGTTACTGTATGACAATAAGTTTGATAAATTCCTTGGAAAGTTCAGAATGCATTGGCTGGGACCGTATGTTGTTAAGGAGGTCACAGATAGAGGAACGATGTAGTAAAGCTAAATGGAGAACCTTTCCCAGGCAAAGTGAATGGCAGTCGATTGAAGCCATACACGGGTGGCCCAACTACCTTACTGGCCAGCAGAAGCATAGTCTTCACACTCCAAGTAGTTGGAATAAGGTGCAAAACTATAAATAGAGGTAGGGGTTGCAGGAACAGATCCAGGGAAGTAGTTCCAACACCGCAGTCTCGGAAGAACATGTACAGGAGATTCAGCAGACAGCTGCTTAGTGCACTACCGACCTTGTAGCTATTCGAGCAGCGTTAGAGTGTCTCTGTGTGAAGATCTCCGCACCAACAGAGTGACTCTAGGGCGAGTCGGCGAGTCATGATGTTTGTGTTAGGGGCCTGTTGGGCATGGAATCCCCCCAAGGCATGTTTTGGGGCTTAAAGCCCAAGTTTTGATTAAGTCCATTTAAAGACTTCGCGATTTGTGGGCGCGGAGCGTGAAGTCATAATAGAGTCACAGGGTTGTTCACCGTTGGTTTTGTAATTTAATGTTGGTTTGAAAGATCTACCCATGGTCCGCGAACCATGGGATTGTATAAATAGAGTGAGGCTCTAAGTGTAGAAATAACATCTATCTAAGCATGATGAGTCTAAGGGATTGATGAAGCATTGAGACAAATGTAAATCGTGTCTTTTGGGTGGTAGAGTAGGAGAAGGCTCTGCAGTTGAGTGCGCAGAGGCCTAGTAGTCCGCAGCTAAGTGCACAAGGTAGGTCGAGTTTATAACCGTGGGAATAATTAATAAAAGAGAAGTTATACCATATTTTTGTGTATCTTTTCCCTTTTTATATTATTGGGTATGAATTGCAAGTTTACTATTTATTTGCTACGTGAAATCATATGAATGTGCTGTATAAATAAATATAACATATGGCATCCATTTACGTGAAGATAAATAATTGGTGTAAGAAGATAAGTAAGATCTCGGGTGTGACTTAGGGAAATATTGCAGAGCACTGCTCCAGCAGTGCAGAAGCCCCAAAGCCCTTGGTTAGGGCTGCGAGAAGTCAAATATATCAAGGCATGAAGTCCAGGGAAGTGCATGAAGTAACTTGCATGAAGGGACTAATAGTTGGATCAAATCAACCCCTTAGACATCTCTACGGTGCGGAAACCTGGTTCCAGCACACCCCCATACTACTTCGGGTGAGACCTCAGTCCGCACTCTATGCACTGTTGCCGAAAGGGCCAGTAGTACAGGGATTTGTTTGGCTAATTAACTCTGAACCTGGGTCAGGCCCCAACAAGCCAACAGTAGGATCCCAGTACATCTGATACATTTAGCTAGAAAAATGATTCATTATGGTACAAATATCACTTATACCTTTCTAATATTCTCAACTCAAACAAAATATTATTTTGGAATTGCATCACAACTCGGGATTTTTAAGAACTTACCATAGGGTCAAGAAGGTTTTTTTTTTGGGATGGCCTTAAATATGATATTCAAAATTTTGAGGTGGAATGTTTGGTTCACCAACAAAGTAAAGTTGAGATAATTAAGACCCTGGTTCTCTTACAACCTTTAGCCATTCCAAGTCAATGTTGGGAGGAGGTCTCACTGGATTTTATCACAGGTTTACCCAAGTCCAAAGAAAAATGTGTCATCGTGGTGGCAGTTGATATACTTCAAAGTATGCACACTTTTGTGCATTATCTCATCCATTTAAAGAGAGTAAAATTTCTATTGAATTTATGGAAACAATTCAAAAGCTACATGGAAACCCAAATATTATTATAAGTGACAGAGATCCCATTTTCACTGGAAATTTTAGGATGGAATTATTTTCTTGTTTGGGTACTAAATTAGCTCAATATGATGGGTAAACTGAGACAGTGAAAAAATGTTTGGAAGGATATCTTCCTTGTGTTGTATCCAATAAAAAGACACAATGGTTCAAGTGGTTACCTATGGATGAATGGTGGTATAACACTTCCTTCCATATTGCAACAAAAATGAACCCATTTATGGCACTTTATGGATATCACCCATCATCCATCACATCATCTTAAAGAAAAAATTCGAAGGTTCAAGCAGTGGAAGATCACATCGAGCCTCAACAAAAAGTTCTCCAACTCTTAAAGGATAACCTCACTTTGGTGTAGAATCGAGTGAAACAACAGGAAGATCAACATTGCAACAAAAGAAGTTTTGATGAAGGTAACTGGGTATTATTACAGATACAACCATACAAAAAAATGTCCCTCAAGCAAGCTAAGAAGGATAATATATTATCATCAAATTACTATTGTCATTACAAAGTGTTGCAATATATTGGTACTATGGCATACAAATTGGAGCTTCCAGCATCTTCCCGAGTGCACCTAGTTTTCCATGTTTCATGCCCAAACAAGGTTATAGGTGACAAGATCCTAGTTCAAACAATGTTGCCAAAACTTGAAGAGGAAGAAAAATCCATATTGGAACCTGAAGAAGTCACGGAAAAACGAATCTGAAAGCTACAAAATTGATAAATTTCAGAGTATCTCATCAAGTGGAAGAACTTCCCTGCTGAAGATTCCACATCAGAGGCTGAGAATTTTATACAGAAGCATCCAGAACCACTCAAGCATTGTGGACAACACTTTTTTGAGGGAGAGGGGCATGATAGGTCCCTATAATACTAGTGTAGCCCCTTATTGTTATTGTTAGCATAGGCCCCTTATTTTTATTGTTGTGCCCATGTAGACCCACATTATTATTAATGTTCCCGATAGAAACCCACTATTTTTGTTGTTGTTCCTTACATTATTATTGTTATGTAGGCTTTGATTATATTGTGACACCTTAGACTCCTATATATAAAAAGGATTTCTTGTGATTTGTATCATCCAAGAATTGTTCATTTATGTGATGTAAAGGATGTTTTCCCCTTGAAGAGAACAATTCTAAAGTCGTTGATCTATCTTTTTTTCTATTTTATGAGTTGGTTGCATAATAATAAATTTAAGGAAGACATGGAACAAAGTTGGAGGTAGAGTTTGAGAAAGATTTTATACAAATAGGATCATATACGTGAAGAGATAGGTGTAGAGAATATATATTTATAAGTCCTAGAGGATTCATACTTAGTTTATTTTTAAAAGATCGATGGGAGTCATCAATTACCGATGTCAACAAACAATATTTGAGTTTCATTAGAAATATCATTCAAGAGTTGGGTATTTGCAACTAGGTAGAGTCTCTCAGATGACGATGCCAAGAGATGGAAGTTAAGGATTTCCATCACTTTATAGTGCCAGGTTACGAAATTGGGCCGAAATATTTCATAACTTCCATAGAAAAGGAGTCAGGCAGAGGAGGTCGGGATTGTGTGTAGAGTGCATCTTTCCTGGAGGTATTAACCCAATGATATTAAAAAAAGGATTCCCAAATAGTGTTAGTCTCTTTTGAGGGGGTTTGCATGGCAAGTGTGGCCCCAGTTTGTGAAAAGAAAAGAATTGAAAGGCGAAGCATTTACAGCTAAGCGGACCCTACTTGAAAGGTTAAGGCCATGGCTTATGAAAATTAATGAGTAGGATTTAAAGAACAATCTTATCTAGAGTTAGCATCATCACGGAATCGATAACATGGAATAGTGGGCCGACCTATAAATTTTTTAGCTCGGAGGATCAAATATCAAGAAATGGATGAAAGGCTAACATTTGAGGTTAGGCCTTTACAAACCTTGATTCGAAGGCATGGTCACAAATCATTGAAGAGGCGCTTAAGGGAAGATCATATATATATATATATATATATATATATATATATATATATATATATATATATATATATATATATATATATATATATATATATTTATATATTTATATTCATTAGAAGAGATAGGGAATAGAGGAAGGATACTAGTGCGTTTAATGCTTGAGAAGGAATTTTCTCTTGTTTTCAAAGAAGGTCGAGGTTGCAGTGCTTCTTTGGGGTTTGGCCATACCACTTACCCTTTTATTTAATAATATGAATGAGATTGGTCATAGTGGTTCTACATAGTAGTTGCCTCTTGGGGCTGTATGAACAACTCTTGAACTCAGTGGTTTTTGTATCACTTTTTGGCTCCTCCCACTTTAATTCAAAGCCTCCCATTGCTAGATAAAAAGGGATTTATATCCCAAGGCTTGAAGGAAGTTATTTTTAGATGGGACTAGGATTGTGAGCAGTAGGTTCAAAATTGGGCTTGCATCAATCAACTATTCACTTCTCTCTGTTCCAGATTTCCTCTGAGTTCATATACTGAGATATAGGTTCAATGTTTATTGCTCATGGATATGATCTATTTTACATGGCTCCACTATGTATTTCTTCATGGCCACGCTTGTCACTTTATATATACCTATATGTGGATTCATAATATACTTGTATAGGCAGTAGTGCTTTCCCTTCTCTGAGCATGGGTATGCTTACATTGGGAGATGAGTTATATTTCTTGTTTCCTTTTGTAGGTATTGTTCATTCCCCTAGCTGATGTACTCATCTTGGGTTCTCTTGACAATGTCCTCCTAGTTATGCATAATGAATTTCATCCATAAACCACTCTTCTGAGCTCATATATTAAGGGATATTTGTTACAACATCTTTTTCACATCTTATCTTGAGATGTAGTTTTATCTAGTTTACTATCCCTTTTCCCTATGGAAGACTTGATATACCCTAAAGTGTTCTTAAAAAATACCCTTAAAAATTCTATATTCTCTTCTTATTCTAGCATCTAGTGTGTGTCCATGAATCTCCTCAAACCAAGTCACATATGTCCATGAGTTTGTGAAGAACACCTCATGTATGCCTAGAAAATGCACAAAAAAAAGTAAAATGTGTGCATTTTTTTCTTTTTTCAAGTAGGTTTCATGGGTTATACTAGAATTCACCTTATACAACTCATTTCATAACCACCCCGAACATTTTTCTGTGGTATATAATGATTCCTTGGGTATGAGAAACACAATTTCCTATTATTGCAGTCCAACTCTAGAAAAATTCCTTGAGATCGAAGTCTATCTCCTTATGCTTTTAATATTTTCCACGTCATTAGGAAACCCTAATTTCCTTGTGTTCCATGTATCTCCCTTATATTTTGTTGATTCTTCATCAATTTTGGAGTATACTACTAGAGAAGGAGACCTCCATTGGCCAGTGTAGTAGGAATCTAGAGGATGGGTCCATCCAGTGCACGAGGAACGAATCAAATATCTATATCTATTATATTAATGGTTTCATATAAATAAACCAACTCATATTACTATTCCTATTTCAATGTTATATGTAATTTTATTCCACTTTATGCATTGAAATTTTGTTATACTAACATTTTATGTACATGTGTGATTTAATCTCTCTTTCAGTTGTTATTTTCTCTTTGTATTAATCGTAGATTTGAAGATCAAGAGCATGAGAAGAGGAAAAATCTTAAGGATATACTTCAGCCAATGAAATTCCATGTAGGTCATCCACCTTATAGATGTTAGATTATATTCATTTCAGTTATTTCTAGGCATGTATGTTGATTTCATTTTATTCACTTTGCTAAGTTCTCCAATCCTAACCTCACGGGAAATCCCCCCTAACATAAGTTTCAACAACAGGATTTTGAAGATTTGAAAAATAAAATTAGCTAAGAACCAGTTCTTTGATTATAAAACTTGAAAAATCCCTTTGAAATGGAGATAGATGAGAGTAGCTATGCCATGGGAGCAGTGTTTATGTAGGGAGGAAGGCTTATATTATACCATTCTAAAATGTTGAATCATGGGCAAATTTCTCAACTACCCTACCTATAACAAGGAGATTGATTCCCTAGTACAAGTTTTAAAGAAGTGGAAACACTATCTAGTGGGAAATCAGACCATCAACTACATTTATCACTAACTTCTATAGAATTTGTAGGCCTAGAGTAAGCTACAATAGACTAGATACTATAAGTGGATGGGTTCTTTAAGTAGTTTCATTTTTTAATCAAGTATAAGAAGGGAAACAAAATATATTTGGACCACATGCTTTCAAGGCCACCCACATCGAAAATTACATCTTTGGGATCTATGATGCACATGGATACTTTTACTAATTACGCATACAAAGAGGCACATATAGAGGATGGGGACTTCAAGAGGTGTTTCACTAATTGCAAAGCCAGAATCATGTAGAATATGGTGACAATATTATTAAGTATAATCTCTAGAATGGGTTTCTATATAGGATGGAAAAGCTATGTGTTCCTAAAGGTGAGTAACTACAACTAATGAGAGAGGTTCAAACCTCCAAGGTTTTAGGGTAGTTTGATGTAGGAAAGATAATCACCAACTTAGAGAGTTATGTTAACTAACCTATAATTCAAGAAGATGTAGAAATATTTATTAGAGGATGAATGCTTTGTTGTACCAACGAACCTAGCAATAATAAATAGGGTCCATACCATCCCTTACCTATACCTAGTCATTCCTAGGAAATCATTTCCATGGATTTTGTAGGAGATTTACCGAATACTAGGAAGGGACATCACTAGTTTGTGATAGTTGATGGGTTTAGAAATATGTGTTTTATCACGCCCTACAGAAACAAAATTAGAGGGGAAAAACAATAATCTTGTTCTTTGAACAAGTTTAAATGCACTATGAGATACCAGTGAACATCATTTTATATAGGGACAAAAATTTTCTCTGTGTATGTTTAACTACACTATGGGAGAATATGGACACAAAGTTGAAGAGGTATACAAAATTCCATCCATGGATAGATGGGTACACAAAAGAAATTAATGAGACTTAGGTGTAGCTTTTCAAGGTTTACAATTAGAAGTATCTAAAGACCTAGGATGAATATATATATATATATATATATATATATATATATATAGCACTCTTATAACATAGTAGTCCACACTTCTACTGGTCAATCCCCAATTGACACTCTTTGGATATTTTCCACCTTAACATTTGGATGTTGTAATGGATAGCAAGTAAGAGTGAGGGATGATCTCATAGGGGATGCAATAAGAGTATAAAATTTGTTGACAATATTAGGAATATCCATTTCCAAGTACAGGATATGTAGAAGAAGTCACAAGAAACATAAAAGGTAAGGCATGATAAATATAGAACAAAGAATTCACTTAGATTGGGAGGCAAAGAATTATTATAGTTGAAAAAGCAGAAGCTAAAGAGTTTTGGTAGGAAAATCAAGTCTCTCGACTAGAAATAATTGGGTTGTTTCAAACTTTAACCTAGTGAAGCTATTTCAGACCACTTGAATTGGAAATTAGTCCTTCCAATATGAGAGGGCTCTCTCAAATGTTTATCAAATATTCTTGAAACAATTCAAACAATAGATTACTAACTCTGATCTCTTTTTGTGATTTTGTAGGTGAAGAAAAATGTGATGACTCCCACCAATAGGGATGGAGTCAAATTAAAAGAAATTATTGCCAACAACATCGTTTGATGGAAGATGAGGCATCTATAGCTTTGAGACTGATACAAATGAACATCCACAGTCATACATAGTAAATGAAGGAAATTGGAGCAGTTTGACAAGATTTCTAAGTAATCAAGATACTATGTAAAACTTGAAACAACATGATAAAACACATAAAATCCATGACACGAATCTCATGTACAAAAACAGAGTTGCCGCAAATTTTCTATTAAAGGATCAAAAGATTACAAAAGGTTAGTTCTTCACATTCTCCATCAACTCTTCTCAAAGTGGAGAACCTACTTATTTATAGAGAAATGATCTCTTTACATTATCTTTCCACCTAGGCCAAATTCGATCCACTATTATAGATACCTATTCCTACTTTTCTACTAACTAACAAAGTCCTCATACAGATTTTTTGTTTTACAATAGTTGGAATTCAAGTAGGACTCTACCAGCTTTAAATATATAACCACTTTCTGTTGATGTAGATAACCGAGCCCAACTACACGCTAGATTTTCTGGAGTGTCATTACATCTTCAACCTATTGATAGACATCAATTAAATTTCCCTTTTTGATAACTGTCTTAATGAATTGGCTATCATGTTGATGTGGCTTTGTGCTGACTTGACATGCTGAAAAATAGGAGTTTGACATGATGAAGTGGACAAACTTTATCATCTATAATCCATTTGGAGCTTGGATGTGTGATATTCAAAATATTCAAAAGGGTAGAAAAATAGAGTTTTTTATGACTTCGTAGCAAAAACAACGTTTTCAGCAGTTTCTTCGCAAACTTTGGTAGCAACTTTAAAAATACTCTTATGCTACCTCTTTTCTCTCCTTACTAATTCTGAGGTCTTCTTTGATGTTTATAAGCTAAACATAGGCCTTTAGAATTATCTTTGCTGAACTTTAGAACATCCTTAACCTCCATGGAAAGATGCATCAGTTTCGTAGAAAATTCTTAGCTTCATTATGGGTAGTTGCTACGAAAGTTCCAAAATTTTGAGTTTTTCTATTTTTCATGATTCTTAATGATTCCTTATGACTCCTAATATCATGTTGACTATACATATGACTGAGTTTATTGATTTAGTTATAATAAAGAGAAAATTGAAGACTTTGCCATATCATGGAGTAGAACTTACTTCAATAATAATATTGAGGTTTCTCTTTTTTATATCAGCCTGAATCATTTCAATTTGAGTTTCCACTATTGTGACTTGTATCTGTAAGCTTTTCCTATCTTCATGTAACCATCTATTCCTTTTATACATATTCTCCAACATTCTATGCAAAGGCAGAGTCATTCTTATCATATTTTTAAACTTGTCTGCAATTTCATCATAACAACCTATTTGTATTAACACTTCATTTTGGTATTCGTCAAACTCAAGCTTGGTATTTATCACTTGTTGTTTGGCCTCCCTTAACTGTTCTTGTAGGACCTCTATTTCACTTTTTTCTTGAACAACCTCCTTGCCTTTCTTTTTCTTTGATTGTTCTGTTTTATCCAATGGTGCTTCAGGTATCTCTTCAACTTGTTGCATTGATATTTTGATAGGTTTCCTTGGCCTAAAAATGAAACCATGTTCCTCTTTAGTAAAATCTAATTTCTTTTCTCTTTTTCTTTTCTTCTTGGTTTCAGTTGGAGTCACTTCTACAAGTTTCTCAACTGGGCTTTCTTCAATTACTATAGCTTCTAGAATGTCAATCAATTTGGCCTTCTTTGTAATTTGTTCTCTCCTATGTCTTCTAGTCATTCTCCTCTTAGTGCTTGTAGAAGCTTCAATTATAGGTTGCTATGTCACTGATTGCGGCTCTACATTAGGTTGCTGCTTTGCTCTAGGGGTTGTGGATTTGGATTTTGGAGTTTTTCTAGAAGGGGTAGAAACATCTAGTTCATATCCACTTAGGAACAAAAAGGTAAGCCATCCTAGTTCAATCTATTTAAATATTCAACTACTAACAATTTGATAAGACCATGATGAAAAATAGAGGTACTACTTGTATCTAGTTTAGCTTGAACCTTATCAACCATCTTTCCTAAACTTTTCAAGAGATAGAAAGGGATATATAAGGGTTGTTTACTTGTGAAGTGGAGCATCAAACTGAAGTGGTATTGGTAGACCATATGGAACCTTCCTTCACATGTAAGATAATTTGGAATAACCATGAACAAATTGGAATAATGCGCCTTAAGGCAAGCTCTGGGGATTCCCCTTGTCATATCAATCCCTTGATGTTCTTCCTTCAAGAATTCATCACAATTATGCAGCTGGAACTTCTAAACATTAAACAATGTTTCCCTTGCCCTTGGGATTTCAGTAGAATGAGGAATAGTGTCTAGGGAAACATTCAAACTTAGGATTCCAATCTTCATGCCAATCCCTGTGAAATTAAGGGTGAAGTTCTTAGTGATTTGCACATGAAAACACTGCAATTTTTGATAAAATTGAATACATCCCATGCACGCAAATGACTGTGCAAAAGATGGGTCTTCTTTAAGCAGTTTCATATATGTGGGCTCATAATGTACTACAGCCCCTCCTTTGTAGTGTTTTTTGGTGGCCATGCTTGCCAACACATCGAGAGCTACTTGTGAGCTGCTCCCTCTTCACTGCAAACCAAATTTAGAACACCTAGACCTCACTCAGACCGTGGCTAAGCTTGTTTTGACAGCGCAAAACCTATTCCACGACAACACTTGTGAACTTTTGGATGTGGAGGACACGAGAATCAAGGTGTATAATGACTCAGTACATTCGGCATCACTAACAATCATTTACAATAAAACTATTATACAAAAACAAACTTTCATAGCGATACAAGTGCCGAAATGGACCATTTTGCTACCGAACTGCCAGGGACTTTCATAGCAAATTCTATGTTTGCGTAACTGCATTTGCTATGAAAAATTGTAAAACTATCAGACAAGTCTATTACGAAATGATAACCACAAAATAGATGGAATTATGACCTTTTATTTTTATGACGACCCTATCAAACATTAAATGGACTCTATGATAGGTCTCACATGAACCTAAACATAAGAACATTATCTATAATGACCAATCAAAATAATTTTTTTTTTGGGTTATCATAGATAACAATGGCTCCAGTGGGTATGTTGCACCCCAGTGACACAACAAAGAACTAGTAGATTAGTTGCCTTATTGAAAACTAAAAATTTATGACATAATATCTAAGTTTTTATAGCCTTCATTTTGGGCTCATACTTGTCGAATATACCATTCACACCTGCAAATGAGAAAATAAAAATGGAGTATATATAATGGTGTTTCTTCCAACTAGATCAAGAGATACAATGTTTGAGAAACCTGCCATTAACAGGTCCTCCTGCATATAATTGACCATCCATCTCTTGCAATATGAATTTATTATTTCCACGATAGCCTGAAATCTTATATGGCCCCTTCAATACATTCTCAAACTTGTCATGTTTTCCTTTATCTTCAATCTTACCCTCCCACTTCAAAACTACATTTTGAGGACTGAAATTTTCTTCTTTGGTCTTTTTTTCAAAAGTATTTTTAATTATGTTCAGAGATTGATGATGATTGTTGTAAGCTTCTTCTCCTTTTTCCTATAGATCAATTATTTGATTGATCCTCCTTTGGATAGCATTTGGTTCTTCTTCTAGTCCCTGTAACAGTTTCATGACTAGAACTCCAAGAGAACTAGGAAAAACAACTTTAGTTCCATAAACTAACTCATAAGGAGAAACTCCTATAAACCTTTTAGTACAAATTCTATCATCCCATAGAGAAAATTTAAGCTTTAAATGCCATGACCTTTTATTTTCTTGCAAGATATTTTTGATGATTCTAACTAGGCTTTTGTTTGATGATTCAGCTAAGCCATTACCTTGGGGGTAATAAGTTGTAGAATGAACAAGAGTGATATTATACTAGTTACAAAAAATTACCAGCCTTTTTGATTTGAAATCTTGAGAGTTTTCAATGATGATATTCATGAGGCAGCCAAATCTTGACATGATGTTATTTTCCAGAAATTGAATAATGACTGCATCTGTAGCTTGTCTTGTGGGAATTTCTTCAATCCACTTTGTGAAGTAATCAGTGGCAGTTAAGATCCACCGATGTTGGCCTGAAGATGTAGGATGTATTTCTCCAATAAAATCTAACCCCCACTGCTGGAAAGGGGCTTCCACAAAAATAGGTTTCAAAGGAAATGAGAGTAACTTCCTTTTCCCATCAAATATTTGACATTCATGACAAGCAACAACCTTTTTGTATACATCTTTGAACATTGAAGGCCAATAAAAGCCTACTCTAAGTATCTTATTCACTGTTTCTCTCCAGTAATGATGTCCTCCACAATCACCTTTATGAAACTCTTCAATCACTTTTTCAGCCTCATCTTCTAATAGACAGTTAAGAAGTATTCCACCTGAATCTTTCCAATACAAACATTTATTCAAAATACAATATCTCACTGATTTCAACTTGACAAATCTGGATTTTGACTTTGTTAGTTCAGGAGGAGCTCTATGATTTTGCAATACAAAGATAACATCTTTATACCAATTTGACATTGTAAACTTTTCTTCAACAAGGATCAACTCTTCATCTTCAATTGTATCTAAATTTTCTGCTACAAAATTGATATCTAGACAGTCAAAATTTGATTGAGTCATAAACTTTGCCAATCCTTGTCCTTTTACCAATTTTGTAGGTTTGATTTCCAAATCATATTCTAGGAGAGTAGCAATCCATTTACTCCTTTTACCATCTGGATCAGCTTGAGTTAATATGTCCTTTACTACAACATTAGGTACATAAGAAACAATGTGTGAATGAATAGCATACACTCTGGAATCTTTAAGAGGCTTCACCAAAGCATAAGCTTGCTTCTCCATGATGTTATATTTCAATTCAGAGTTTCCATATGTTCTACTGAAAAATGAAATAGCTTGTTCATTACCTTGTTGTCCTTTCTACAACAATACTCCAGCAATTGTGTATTCTGAAGCAAAAGTAAAAACCAGAAATTGATTTGAAAAATAAGGATTTATGAGGACTGGAACCTGAGTAAGAGCCTTTTTACTTTATTCAAATGAGTTTTTAGCCTCTGTTGTCCATTTAATATCACAATCTTTCCTAAGAATCTTTGTGATATGTTTCACAATTTCTACAAAGTTAGGAACAAATCTTCTTACAAAATTCACTTTGCCTAAAAAAGATTGGATTTCTTTTCTATTTCTAGGCAGAAATTTTTTTTGGATAACATAATCCCTACTTGGATCAATCTTAATTCCCTCCTTTGATATAATATGACCCAACAAATTTCCCTTTGTCAAAGAAAAAATACTCTTAGTAGGGTTTAAAGAAATATCAAATTTTCTGCATTTTTGAAAGAATCTCTCCAAGTGCTTGAGATGTTCTTCTTCATTTTTAGAAAACATAGTGATATAATCCAAATATACCACTACAAACTTGTTTATTTCATCTGCAAATTCAATGTCCATACCTCTATGAAAACTTTCCCCTGCATTCATAAATCCAAAGGGCATCATTGCATACATAAAGATTCCCCAGGGTGTGGTAAAAGTTGTCTTCTCTTGGTCATCATGATGCACCAATATTTGATTATAGCCTAAGAAACCATCTAGCATTGGCATCCTTTGTGATCCTACAATGTTGTGCAATATATGATCCATTTTGGGAATCAAATCATTATCTTTTAATGAAGCTTTATTCAAGTTCCTGAAATCAATGCATATCCTAATTTCGCCATTCTTCTTTCTCACAGGCACTAGGTTAGCCAACCACATGGAAAACCTCATGTTGGGTAGTTGATCCCCCCATAGCATTTTTTTGGGGATTAAAGCCCGAGTTTTGGTCAATGTAATGTAAAGACCCCACAAAAAGCGGGCGCGGAGCGCGAGGGTCTAGGGTTGTCTACCCTAAAATAATGTAATTTAATATAGAATGTGTTGGTTGAGGCTCTAAGTGTAAAGGGGGTTTAAGTCTTAGCTTGGAGAAGTAATATGGGTTTTGGATGCTGAATTAGCTCTGATTCTATAAGTCCGAGTCTTGGGTTGTGGTAGTAGGAAGAGGCTCTGTAGCTCAGTGCATAGAGGCCTGGTAGAGTCCGCAGCTATGTGCGCGGGCCTCTGCAGTTAAGTGCACAGGGTGGAGTTGGGATTGTATCTAAACAGAGGATTAATAAAAGATAAGCTGATTCTGAAATACTATGTGTTTACTACTTCTGTGATATTTATGCATCTCTTTATATTTTATGATTGCGCGCACTGGTTATAAATGTTGAATGATTAATGATAATATTGGGCCCACATAATTAAGTTAAGATCTATAATAAACACACGGTCAGGAATAAGGATCTAGACAACTCCTCTTCGAGCTCGTTACAGAGCTATGTGGAAGCAGTCGCATGAGTTGCGAAGGATATATGGTTGTACAGAGCAGCGCAAGCGCACAGGATCGGCTCGCAAACTTCCCAGAATTCATCAAGACATCCCTACAGTGTAGAAACTTGGTTCCAACACCCTCCCATACTACCTCAGGTGAGACCTCAGTCCACGCTTCACAGACTGTTGCCAAAAGGGCCAGTAGTTTCGGGATTTGTTTGGCTAAATTACTTCTGAACTTGGGTCAGGCCCCAATAAGCCAACACCTCAATGGAACTATGATCTTTCTTCCAAAAAACTTTTTGATCTCCTTTTCAATAAATGGAAAAAGTAATCGATTTATCCTTCTCAGTTTTTTCTTGAAAGGTTTTTCATTTTTCTTTTATTGGTATTGTATGTTGAATAACATTTGGATAATAGTTTTTTAAATCAGAATAACTCCATGCAAAAATATCTATGTATTTCTTCATCAAATCTAAATATTTTTGTGTTTCCTCCGGAGAAAGAAATTTGGATAACTTGATATTCTTTGAATTTTTTGCAGTACTAAGATTGTAAGTTTCACTCTCCTCATCATCAAATTTTATCTTAGGGTTTTTGGCCACATCATTCTGGTCAAATAACTTTGAAGAGGAATCAGTCCCTTTGGAATAATTTTATTTTTTTTAGCTGGACAACTTCAGTATTGGCTTTGGTTTCAAAAAGGATGTTTTGTTGGTCAACTTGAGTAGATTCAAATTCTTCTTTCAATTCCAGGAAATTTCTGACTTGTTGATCATTATCAAACACTTGTCAGTTTGTTATGTTATTAGGTATAGATGGTCTATGCCTAATTTCAACTTCATATTTATTACTGGAGTGAATTGGAATTGTAAATATACTTGCTGAAACAAGAAATGAATCTACAATATTGTTTTGTTCTCTAGGCTTGATGGTGAAATTATATTCTTCACAGTAATTCAAGAATCAAATTTCTCTATGCTCTCATTCTAACATCCTTAGTTTGATAGGTGTTGTTAACTTGTTTCATGACCAATTCATAATCACCAAAAACAAATATTTTCTTAGCACCTAAATTCTTCAAGACTTCTAAACCAAAAACCAAGGCTTCATACTCTGCCATATTATTTGTGCAATTGAAATTGAGCTTATGAGAGAAAAACTTATGTTCACCTCCTAGGCTAATTATCCAAATTCCTACACCAGCTCCATCTCTTCCTACAACACCATCAAATCTCATGTGCCACCAACCTTTCTTGTTAGTTTCTCCAACTTGCTGCTCTTTTTTTGCAAGCTAATTTTTTGTGCTGTTGGTGATTTAATTGAAGAGTATAAATGAGCCTAATTCAGTCTCCACTGCATATACTCGAAATTTTTGAGGTTTGTCCTTGTTTCTGACCATATATTCCATCCTAGAATCTCTGTATAATCTCCTTTGTTCACCAAAAACCAAGATAGTAGCATAGGACATATCCATTTGAATGGTTCCTTTGATTTTGGCAGCCCATGATCTAGATAGCAACATGCCAAACTTTGGTGGAATATCAGCCACAATAATATCCATCAGTATAGTCTTAGTAGGAATTTGACTTAAACCAACAACCACATCTTTGATTAGACCTATACATTGCACCCTTTTGAATCAAATGAAAATAAGTCTTTGTATGGCCTGGTTATGTCTAAACCCAATCTTTCCATGATGACCTTAGGCATTAGATTGTGTGATTCCCTGAATCTAACATAGCATTATGTAATGTCATGTCATGGATGTTTAAACTCACATATAAAGGTGGCACCTCTTCATTTTTCTCATCTTCTTCTCTTGGCCCTAGGAACACAGTAGGATGATCTTCTTGCAAATTTAAAATATCAAATGATCCAACTTCAGTGTTAAGCATTTTAACAATTTTCTTTCTATATTCTGTAACCCTTATTATTTCTCCAAAGGGGAAAACAATATTTACCTTTGAGATTTCATTCTCTACGTTAAAAATTTTATGTGTCTTCTCAACTTCCTTTGTAGGCGTTTCTTTATTTTGTTCTATAACCTTTGGAGCATTTTTCTTAGGCTGATTTTTATTTGCAACTATAGGAACATTTCTATTTCTTAGATTATACTATTTTTGCATCTCTAGAATAGCATGTTGATATCCTTCTAAGTATTTTGATTGTGGTTCAATTTCATCACCACTGAGGTCATTATTGGACTCATCATGTTCTTATTTTGTTAAAAACATTCCTTTTTAATCTTCATCCAAGCAATGAATGGTATCTTCCCCAATCTCTGTTTTCATTTCCTCTTCATCTACTAGGTTTTGATGGAAAGGAGGTATAACTTGTTGATTAGGCTGACTTCTCTGTTCTCTTTGCCTGTATTGAATTTGAACCCTTCTAAAATTTGGATTTCTAACTTGTGTCTCAAGTTGTCCAACAGGGGGATTATTTCCAAGGGCTAGTCTGTCCATGAGCCTTTCCATTGTTTTCATCATGGTATCAAATTTAACATCAGAAGATGTAGAAGGTTGTTCTTCTTCTTTTACCTTTCCTTTACCCACTTTAGACCTCTTTGCTGCAACTATATTAACTTCCACTTTCACAACATCATTTTGAATCTCATCTGAGGTAGAAGATTCTCTCTCTCTTAATAGAATGGAAAACTCATAATCAAAGGCCTCAACATAGCGTAATTGGACAGCTCCTAGGGGAGGTTTAATGTGAGCAAGAATGAAATTATAGACTTTATCGAATCTTTCTGAAAAAACTTATATTGATTCATGGCTTTCCTTCTTCAAATTGTGATATTCAGTCAAAGCTTGTAGAGGATTAACTTTACTTCCCCATTTCCTTAAGAAAGTATCTTCTAATTCATCCCAATTATGTAAAATTCCAGGGGCTAAAGCTTTGACCCATTTTTTCACCTCACTAATGAAACCCTGTACAAATAAACTCATTTTAACATCTTCATAGTCTACCTCTTCTAGGTCTATAAAGTCATTGAATTTGTCAACATGTTGTTCTGCAGTAATCCCCTCCTCACTTTCGAAAAGTTTTTATTCTACTAGAGTAACCTTGAGGTAAGTCATGAAGTATGGCTGGTAAAACAAGAGGAGCATATCTGGCAGGGCTTGCCATAGCAGAAGTACTATTAGAAATTCTAATAGGAGGGGTAAAAATGAAACTAGTAGGGGTAGTGATGAAAGAAGATGTGCTTGAAGGGATTTGAGTGCCAGATACTTTTGTCTTCGAGGTAAAGGTAGTTCTTGCACGTAAAGGGAAACCAATTTATTGTCTTAACAAAAGTTCAAAAGGATCAAATTTTTTTATTTTTTCTAAACACTCTTGTTCAAGTGATAATTCTGATGTAACAATCTCCCAAAACCTATCTTTAACTTCTTTAGGAACCTCAAAAGTAAAATCTAACCCTAGTTTTGGTAAATCATTCTCTGATTTAGATCTACGAAATATGGGATTATATTCTTCATCGAATTTAATACCTTCAATATCTTGAATGTCCCTAGAGGGAAATGAGGTAGACCTTAAGATAAATGAAGTACCTGATTTCGATAATCTAGCATCATTTATGAGAATTTTTTCTGGGTCATCAACTATTTCTGGTGGATTAGGGTTTAGATTGCTCCTCGTATGAATCTTCTTGGAAGCCACCTTTAAGTTGAGGGTATCAATGGAGTTACTAAGGTGGAAAAACAACCTCAAAAAATATGATCTCCTGCTACCTTCAAGAGCTCAACTTTTAAAATGAAACAACCAGGATGATATAACTTTCGAACTCCCGGCAGATGCACCAAAATGTTATCATTGGGCTACAAGGAATTGGGTTTTTTCAACCTTTAACCCGGTGTAACTATTTTAGACCACTTGAACTGGACGTTAGTCCTTCCAATCTGAGAGGGATCTCTCAATTTTTTATCAAATCCTCTTGAAACAATTCAAACAACATATGACTAACTCTGATCTCTTTTTGTGATTTTGTAGGTGAAGAAAAATGTGATGACTACCACCATTGGGCACAGAGTCAAATTAAAACAAATTATGGCCAACAATAGTGTTTGATGGAAGTTGAGGCATTTATAGCTTTGAGACTGATACAAATGAACATCCACAGTCATACATAATAAATGAACGAAATTGGAGCAGTTTGACAAGATTTCCAAGTAATCAATATACTATGTAAAACTTGAAACAACATGATAAAACCCATAAAAGCCATGACATGAATCTTAGGTACAAAAACAAAGTTGCTACAAATTTTCTATGAAAGGATCAAAGGATTACAAAAGGTCACTTCTTCACATTCTCCATCAACCCTTCTCAAAGTCGAGAACCTACTTATTTATAGAGAAAATATCTCTTTACATTATCTTGCCACCTAGGCCAAATTCGATCCACTATTATAAAGACTTATTCCTACTTTTCTACTAACTAACAGAGTCCTCATACAAATCTTCTGTTTTACAATAGTTGGAATTCAAGTAGGACTCTACTAGCTTTAAAGATATAACCACTTTCTATTGATGTAGATAACTAAGCCCAACTACATGCTAGAATTTTTGGAGTGTTATTACATCTTCAACCTATTGATAGACATCAATTAAATTTCCCTTTTTGCTGACCGTCTTAATGAGTTGGCTATCATGTTGATGTGCCTATGTGCTGACTTGACATGCTGAAAAATAGGAGTTTGACATGATGAAGTCGACAAAATTTATCATCTGTAATCCATTTGGAGCTTGGATGTCTGATATTCAAAATCTTCAAAAGGGCAGAAAAACAGAGCTTTTTATGATTTCGTAGCAAAAACAACGTTTTCAGCAGTTTTGTAGCAAACTTTGGTAGCAACTTCAAGAAACACTCTTATGCTACCCATTTTCTTTCCTTGCCAATTATGAGGTCTTCTTTGATGTTTATAAGCTAAACATAATCCTGTAGAATTATCATTGCTACACTTTAAACTAGCCTTAACCTCCACGGAAAGCTACAACAATTTTGTAGCAAATTCTCGGCTTCATTATGGGCATTTTCTATGAAAGCTCCAAAATTATGAGTTTTTCTAGTTTTCATGACTCTTAATGCCTCCTTATGACTCCTAATATCATGTTGACTATACATATGACTGGGTTGTCTAATTTAGGTATAGTCAAGACAAAATTGAAGACATTACCATATCATGGAGTAACACTTACTTCATCAATAATCTTGAGGTTTCTCTTTTTGAGCTTAGCTTGAATCATTTCAATTTTAGTTTCCAGTGCTGTGACTTGTCTCTGTAGGCTTTTCCTATCTTCCTGTAACTAGTTGTTCCTTTTATACATATGCTCCAACATTTTGTTCAAAGGCAGAGTCCTTCCTATCATATTTTTATACTTGTCTACAATTTCATCATAAAAATCTATTTGTCTTAACTCTTCATTTTGGTATTCATGAAACTAAAGCTTGGTCTTGATTACTTCTTGTCTCACCTCCCTTAATTGTTCTTGTAGGACCTATATTTCACTTTCCTCTTGAACAACTTCCTTGCCTTTCTTTTTATTTGATGGTTCTGTTTTATCCAATGGTGCTTCAGGTATCTCTTCAAATTGTTGCTTTGATCTTGAGATAGGTTTCCTTGATCTAAAAATGAAACCATGTTCTTCTTGAGTAAAATCCAATTTCTTTTCTCTCTTTCTTTTATTCTTGGTTTCAGTTGAAGTCACTTCTATAGGATGCTCAACTGGGCTTTCTTCAATGTCTATAGCTTCTAGAATGTTAGTCAGTTTACCCTTCTTTGTACTCTGTTCTCTCTTCTGTCTTCTAGTCATTCTCCTCTTAGTACTTGTAGAAGCTTCAATTATAGGTTGCTCTATCACTGATTGATGCTCTGCACTAGGTTGGTGCTCTGCTCTAGTGGTTGTGGATTTGGATTTTGGAGTTTCTCTAGAGTGGGTAGCAACATCTAGTTCATATCCAGTTAGGAACAAAAAGGTAAGTCAATCCATGTTCAATCTATTTCACTCTTCAACTACTAAAAATTTGATAAGGCCATGATGAGAAACAAAGGTAATACTTGTATCTAGTTTATCTTGAACCTTGTCAGCCATCTTTCCTAAAATTATTAAGAGTAGAAAGGGATATCTAAGGTTTACCTGTGAAGTGGAGCAACAACCTAAAGTGGTATTGGTAGACCATATGGAACCTTCCTTCACATGTAAAATACTTTTGAATAACCATCATCAACTTGGAATAATTCTCCTGAGGGCAAGCTCTGGGGATGCCCACTGTCATGTTAATCCCTTGATGTTCTTCGTTCAAGAATTCATCACAATTCTACAGCTGGAACTTCTAAAATTTAAACCATGTTTCCCCTGACCTTTGGATTTCAGTAGAATAAGCAATGATGTTTTCGGAGACATTCAAACTTAAGATGACAACCCTCGTGCCAATCCCTATGAAATTGAGGGCGAAGTCCTTATTGATTTTCACATGAAAACACTGCAACTTTTGACAAAATTGGATACATCCCACACTGGCAAATGACTGTGCAAATATGGGTCTTCTTCAATCAGTTTCATATTTGTGGGCTCATAACGTACTATAGCCCCTCCTTTGTATTGTTTTCTGGTGGCCATTCTTGTCAACACGTCGAGAGCTACGTGTGAGTTGCATCCTCTTCACCTACAAACCAAATTTAAGACTCTTAGACCTCACTCAAACCATGGCTAAGCTTGTTTTGACAACGCACACGCTATTCCACAACAACACTTGTGAAATTTTTGATAGTAGTAGATCGTATAAAGGGGAAAGGGAGAGGTAAGGGTGAATGAAAAGGAGTGGAGGACACAAGAATCAAGGTGTGTAACAACTCAATACATTCAACATCACTAATAATCACAATAAAATTGTTATACAACAACAAAATTTCATAGCGAGACAAGTGTTAGAATGGACCGTTTTGCTACGAAACTGTTAGGGACTTTCGTAGTGAATTCTGGGTTTGCTTAACTGCATTTTCTGTGAAAGTTTGTAAAATTGTTAGACAATACTATTATGAAATGATAACCCCAAAACAGATGAAATTATGACCTTTTCTTTTTATGATGACCCTATCAAACATTAAATGGACTCTATGATAGGTCTAACATGAACCTGAACATAAAAACCCTACCTATAATGACCAATCAAACTAATTTTTTTTGGGTTATCATAGATAACACACTCTATCTTGACATTCATCATTACTTCCATGTCTGGTTTTAAACTATCATTCAAAACTCCCATGTCCATTTTTATACCATCTATATTAACTCCCATGTCCCTTTTTATATCATCTATCTTAAAATTCATCATGGCTTCCAATTCATTTTTGTTACTTTTTGCGAGGGCGAAATTTTTTGCACTTGGTCTCGTAAATTTGATAAATCATGCTATATTTCTTCCTCTTCTTCATGCATGATAGAAGATATTTTTAGATGCTTACTAGGTGTGTCTATTTTTTGGTTTGAGGAATTTTGGAATCAAACAATGATATTTATGCTTCAATATGTCATTTGAATCACTTCAAACTAATTTTTCAAACAAACTTTATGCAAAATTTAAAAAAATACACACTGTTTTCTTGCTTTTTAAGCGTTCGATATTGAAACTATTGTATCTCTATAATTTTAGATCTCCAAGATCTGAATTTTTGTGCTGTTGTATCCTTCTATGTCTTCTTTCCAATGCCACAATTAAGACTCATATTAGATTCTTCAAGGAAGATTTATGCCCAATATCCCACGATGGCTTGATTATAGACTAGTTTAGTAGAGTGAAATTGCATAGAGTTCCATGTGTCACTGTTTCAACCTTCGGCTCTTAAAATGTTACCAAAAAAAATAAAGTCCGTGCATTTTAAGTAAATTTTTACAAAATTTAATTCTGATGCTCAGGGAGAAAGTTATGAATATTTTCCCTAGGTCACCTATTTGAGATGGAATTCTAGAGCCTGTAAAAACCCTAAATTCCTCAGATCATATCTCCGAACATATAGCGAACCAAGATATGAAATTCATAAAAATGTTCACCAATACTTCAGCTCCACGTGCTTTTAATTTTAGCTTCTGAAGATTCGTACAAAAAAAGTTATAGAGAAGATTCCCAGATGACATGTTTGAAGAAGAAAAACCCTAGAATCCAATGCTCTGATACCAAATGTTATGCAATCAGCTTACAGAAAAGATAGATCAATGACTTAAAAATTATTGTCTTCAAGGGGGAAACGTCCTTTACATTACATAAATGAAAAATTATTGGATGATACAAATGATAAGACCTCCTTGGTATGTATAGGAGTCTAAGGAGTCACAATATAATCAGAGCCTACATAACAATAATAATGTAAGGGCACAACAATAACAATAGTGGGATTTTATGGGGCACAACGATAAAAATATGGCGGATACATGGGCACAACAATAAAAATAGGGGGATACACTAATAAAAATAATGGGAATAAACTAGTATCATATGGAACTAACATGCTCTTCATATTGATAAGGAAGATATATATTCTATGATAATTAAAGGTGTTGCTTGATGATGTTGCTGATCACTTCTATTCTACTCAATGATTTGTGATGTTAGAAGTACTTTTTGTTTGCACATATGATTGCTACCTATGGTGTTGTGGTTCAAGAGATTGATATTGTTGCTTGTTGATTGTGGCTCTTCCTATATATGAAGAGAGTGTGTTGACCTTGATGACATGAGGTAAAGGGGAAGATAAAGCTTTATTACACAATCCTATGCATGTCCTACAGTTTCTTGGTGATTCTTGGAAGCATTGTATATTTGGGCACATGTTGATGATATTAAAGATTTTGATGCTAAACTATATTATCTTACATTAGTCCTTGATGATGAGGCTATTCATGCTATTGTCATAATGACATCTATGTTGTTTCCATCAGATGATTATGTTGCGGATTCATATATGGGGAATGGTGGTTGTTGATGACTATCATGGTCTTGCTACTTCATTGTTGATATTCTTGTTATGATTATGTATGTATTTTGATGTAAAGGTCATGAAATGACCAATGTTGTAATCATTGTAAAATTTGGTCATGAAAGGGCTATTGGGATCAAGTCATCTCATGTATGTAACCCCATTATTTTAGGCAATTGATGTAAAATTTGGGTCCAACATGTAAAGCCAATATGTTGGGTTATTGATGCAATCATGGGAGCATAGAGTCATTGGTGATAAGAAAGGTTATATTTGGTTGAGTTGTAGATACTTCAATTTATATTCTAAATCTTTAAAATGTCCAACATATGCTCAGTGGGAGCATGGTCAGTATTCATTTTTCATGATTCACATTTAGTAAATTAGACTTACAACAATGAACTACAAGGGAAGTACCGCATTCAGAAATACTTGGCTTTGGGAGTGGGAGAGGTTCTTGTAAGCTGGACAAGAAGCCTAAGAGCCCCATTTTCAGATCAGAAATCCTCTGTCACATGGTCAAACTGAGTACAATAGCGGCATGGTCTTGGTCCTCCACAGTTGTAACAAATGACCTGCCCTCAACCTCTACCAGGTCCTCCTCCACCTCGGCCTCTTCCACACCCCTGATACTCACCTCGTGCTCCCCCAGCACCTTGGTCTGGAGACCGAGTTTCTATCTGCACTCTATATGCAAGCATTCTATCCATCATTAATTCGTAACTACGACAATTGCGCTTATCATGACCCATCGATTGACAGAAGTTGCAGAAGAGTTGTTGCGGTGTCTGTACGGTAAGAAATGGCAATTGTCTATCGTGTGTTTTCCAGCTACCTAACAGATAGCACACCATAGTGTGAGTCTTGTACTTGGCCCTGCTGGAGCTTCCAGCCTCAGAGGCATTCACACCCCTCAGACAACATAATTTGGAAAAACCAGATAGTGATCTTTGTCATGCCCCTCGCTTTTGCACTTCAGACACGAAACTTCTTCGTGCACCTCGGGCTGAGCTATTCTATCTTTCTTCAGAATCTGTGTTTCTAGGCAAAGGTTCTGCAACTACGCATGAATCTACTAAACCCCCAGATTAGCATCTTGCATTAGTGTCTCATGCAATCTCATCGCAATTTCCAGAGCTTCCACCTGGGTCCCAATCTTTTGTTGTGATAGCACAACCCTTAGATGAGGCAGGAGCGAAGCCACAAACCATTCACGGTGTTGCCCATTAGTCAGATTCATGTTAGCTTTGCGTATTGTACACTTCAATCTCTGATCCAGATCCTAAGGTGTCTCGCCAGGCTTCATCATGATCTCTTTGAATCCCACAATTTATTGCGCTTCAGACTTAGGTCTACTAAATTCCTTATTCAATGTAGTCTGGATATCTGCTAATGCAGGCATCAGGTTATTAGTGCAATACTTAATGTACCAAGTTAGCACGTGATCCTACAAAGCACTAACCAACGTTGCTTTCTTCATTTGATCATCCGTGATACCCTGAGCTTCCCACATAGTCTTCACGACGAACCAAAACTAGTCAGAATCTTCATTTCCCATGCCCTTAAACACAGGTAGCTTCACTGAGTTTGCCATATTGAATGGTGGCATAGGGGGTGGTGGTGTAGGTGAAGCTGTATGCGGTGGAGGTGAAGATGGAGGCAGTGTGGGTGGATGGGGTATTTGCAGGAACCCTTACTTTATCAACAGAACAGTGCTCTACGGAGATGCCTGTGCTACTTCCTCGTCATCACTCAGAGGAGGTTCAATTAGCGGGCTATATTCAAGACCTATTCTCTCCTTGTTCCTGAATGTCCTTTCCACTTTGCATAGCCCCAAACATCAAGATAGCTGCATAACCCGCTTTTCACACAAGAATATCTTAATCCAAGTATTTAATGATTTTAAATACTTACCTCGTGGCTCGTTGAAGAAGTGGCACTCTGCTTCGCTGTGATTGACCGAGGTATCGACCGCAAACTCTGTCATGAACCCTCCTATGATATGATAGAGCCAATGATCGACAGCACGCATGATCTTATCTTAAGAGGCTTCTAATCTCTACACTAACTCTGGGACCCAGATTATTGGACCGTCAAGCCTCCACCTTCCTTGGTCATCTACAAATATCGTGATACACTCTTAAAACTCAACTAGGAAGGAACAAAAGAAGATCTCGTGTATCTCTGTGTACAGGTATCTATCCAACCACTGTTCTTTCATCAATCGCGGATTCCTATTCTCTTGCACCGTGAATTCATGGATCTTTCTATCCAACCAGTCTTCAATCTCCTTCTTAGTTGGATTCCAATGATGCGACATCACACATCTCATTATGCAGATCTCGGTCCTGGCAACAGAACCATTTGTTGGCTTGATGGGCCTTGACCCAGGTTCAACGTTAATTAGCCAAGCAAATCCCTACACTACTAGCCCTTTCGGCATCAATCCACGGAGTGCGGACTAAAGTCTCACCCGAAGCAATATGGGGGGATGCAGGAACCAAGTTTCCACACCCTGAGATAGTTGTGATGTCATTTTATACCCTAACCCTTCCTTTGCATAGACTGATAAGCCTTTTTTGACTTATCAATGCACATCTCTTATTCAACTTCGAAACCTTCATGAAGGTTCAAAGACCCTAAATAGGCAATTTAGACGCTTACACGCCTCTATAAATACTCTTACTTCTGTGTCTACCCAGATTAGCTTAAGTATTGGTTAACTTCAACATGTATTATGAATATCTTCGTGTAAACAGATATTCTTACTTATGTCCATATGACAAAGTAAAACACATAAATTTACGCATCAATATAGTATTAAATCATAAATCCAATATTCAACATAACATAACCACATACATTCATAATAGAAGTAAAATAGCTCATACAGAGATATCTCCAGAATCATTCTCTTTATTGATGGTTCACATCTCTAGTATAGACTCTAACTTCCCTATGCACACAGTTGTAGGGGTCCGTGCACTCAACTGCGGACTTCTATCCTAGACCTCTATGCACTCAGCTACAGAGCCTCTTCCTATGCTAAGACTCCTTGCTCTTAGCTCTCATAGACCCATTACATCAATCAATTTCCCAAAAAACTTCCTAAGAACTGAACTGCCTTAGACTCTTCTAAGACTCCCTTTTTATACATTCCCATGGTTTGTAGACCAAGGGTAGATCTCATCAAGCTGACACAAGCTACCTAAACTAAGGGCAGAAACCCTTTTTGACTATTTACATCTTCACACTCCACGACCAAAAAATGCAGAGACTTTACATTCTTTGTACAAAGCTTTGGCCTCTAGCCCCAAAACTTGGGCTTTCAACCCCAAAATTGACCCTAGGGGATGCGTTCCCAACAATGTGATCTAAAGGAAAAAATGGCTAATCTATCCTGCCTAACACCACGGGGAGTTCCTTTCTTGAATGGATCAAACTATGAGCATTGGAGGATGAGAATGCGAGCTTATTGGATGATCATCAAAGAAGGTGTTTGGCTATCTATAGAATATGGAGAGAACAATGAGTTCAATGCAAAACCCAAGGAGATCATCATGAAAGGGATATTAAAGTCAGTTGCTGATAAATTAAGGCATTATGAGACAACAAATGAAATGTTGGAAAAATTACAATGTCCATATGGAGGAGAGAGTTATGCAGCAACAAAGAAAGTTAATGAACCCCTATTTCTCAAGAAATAATATAGAACTTGCAAATGTTATCACTGATGGATAAAAGAAAAGAAGGAGAAAGAGGAGAGATGCTCAAAAGGAGAAAGATCTTTATTCAAATGTGCAAGTTGCTACTCATTACTATCGAGAGGGTGATGAAGAATCAAAAGAGAGGTCAGGCTACTATATAGGTAAGCTATTGATTTATGACAAATGCAAAGAATTGGGTCAAATATTAACTAGATGTTCATGTGAATCCCTTGAAGATAGAGATAGTCATACATCTAGTAGTTATGAAGATAGACCTACATTTGTAGCAATAGAAAATGAGTGATCTACTTAAGAAGATGAGGGATTTGAAGTGTGCTCATCCATAGGAGAAAATAAGAGTACTCCTAGTAGTGATGAAGAAGGGATACTCCTCAAACTTGTGGAAGAATCAATGGACAAAGAGAGGAATGTTGATCTATGTGGTGGCCCAACTAGCACCACTGATAGCATAGAAAAGGATCTAGATGAAATGATGTTCTTTAGGAGGAAGATGACCTCTACATGAAAAGAGATCAAGGAGTTATCAGAAGAAAATCTCAAGCAAAAGAAGCATTTGCACAAATATGAGCTTGAGAATGAGAAGTTGAGAAAAGCAATTGTATATTTAAATTTTCAACAAGAATATGCTAGAAGATTGAATGGGATGTTAACCAATCAGTTGAATGAAGGAGAATCCCTTGGTAACAGACTACAACCTAAAGTTCTCTTAATGAGACCCAACCTAGGAAAGGTAAGTAAATAGATATATCAATATCACAAGCTTGAGGAAAGAAGAAATGCTTTAGATTAGATGCTTGTTAAGCAGAGATCCCCTCTCATCAAGAAATGTTTGGGTTTCAAAGAAGAACCAAGCCCCAAGAAGGAAAAGGTTCAAGGGTCAACCACCCATGTAAGGGAAGTTGGAGATTCCAATAACAACAAGGTAAAATAAGTTATTGGATAATAGAAATAGTAAGGAAATAAACAATAGCAAGAGAAGGAAAGACAACAATAGAATGTTAAGTAGCAACAATGATGAGAGAAACAAAAGAGAGATAAGTAGTAGCAAAGAGGAATATGAGGAAACAACTCAAACAACCATGGAAGGAATATTAAGAACCACCAAAAGTTCTTCTTCTATTAAGGACAAAGCCTTGAAAGAAAAGGTAAATTTTGTTATCAAAATCCTTTTCATCATTATTGCTTTTCTTGCAACAATTATGGGCATAGGGCCATATATTGTGGATGGAATGCAAGAAAAAAATGTGTTGGGTAGAAACAACCCAATAATACACAAAGTTCCCAAGAGAAGGTATGTTGACCATGAGAGAACGCTTGACAAGAATGCTACCAAGTATGAAACTATTTTTCTCTAGTAGTAAGCCATGTTGAATGCTACAAGTGTGGCAATTTTGGATACAAGGCAATAAGTTACAGATATGAGAAGAAAAAGCATGCTTCTCAGCATATGCATGCAAATGTAGAAACTTGGGCTTTGAAGAAAAAAAGGAAAATAAAGCAGAGGAATATGAGTTTGTGTGCAACACTCTGTGTCAAAGGAGTAAGCTGAAAGGAGGAGAAAAAAATATGAAAAAAATCAAGAAGAATGATCCTCTTAACGTTGTAGCAGACCTATCTGTAAAGAAAAAAGGCAGCATGAATATATGGAGAAACAAAAGAGAAAATAAGGAGAAGCTAGAAATAAATGTTGTTGTTAGGACTTGGCTAATGAACGTTTGGAGGAAAAAGGAGGAAATTCTACTCAAGGGGATTGGATCCTCTATTTCTCTTCATTGAAGGAAGATAATTGCCTCAAGGGAGGCCAAATAAGTCAAATGCGACAACCATAGAAGAATAATAAAAAGTGTATCTGAATGTTGAAGTTATGATTGAGTCCCTATGATGATTACAATGACAAAGTTATCTATTTTGAATGTATCAACATTGCATGAAAAAGGAGTGTGCAACCATCATAGTTCCAAGGAAGAGCATGCAACAAAATTATATGTTGTGGTGTAAGAAGAACAAAAGTTGTAGCAGCAGAAGTGTGGAATGAAAATAGGCCCAAATTTAAGTCAGGTCCACAAGATTAGTCTCCATGCATATGGAAGAAGGCATATGCGAAGAGATTAGGAAAAAGAAGGAGAATTGACTTAGGGGGAGCTATTTTAGTAGTAGTAACAGGCAATGATCATTACCCTCAGGAAAAGGTGATTGCTTAAAAATGAAAGGTTTGCATCTTGGGTGAAATACCCTTATTTCATTTGAGATTGTGAACTTGAGTATGCCTAGCACTCATATGATCATGAACATAATTGTTTTAAGTTGTGCATGTTCCTTTATTATTTTCAATTGATATCACTATGTCAATTGGAGATCTTTGGTTCATGTTGAGTAACCTTTTTTGTGAGTCGGCATTACTTTTTGAGATGAAGCCATGAGATTTTTCCTGTTACATTTCCCAACATGCCTCAAATTTTTGGTATAATTGGTATCATTTAAGTACTAGTACCTATTTGGAGAATCATGATCTCAAGGGGAGAAGATTTGGATGATTAGAATGCTTAGGAGAAGTGAGCATAGTCTCTAAAGAAACAACAACAACAAAAACTATAAGAAGGGAAAGGATCTATTTTGATAATGTTTGGTTTTACAAGTGTATTTTCCCTTAATGAGTGTAGCTGGTCTTGGATGGAAAAATTCAAGTACCTCATTAACAAGATATCAGCCCTTGAAGAAAATTTTGTAGAGAAGAATGCACATCAACAACCTAATCTTCAACCAATAATTGAAAAGGCGAGAAGAATCAACTTCTAGCGCTTTTCCATTGATGTCAAATGGGAAGAATAAGTTGTGATGGGCCATCAAGAGGAGATAAAACAATTGGTGGCGCATGAAAGGAGAAGTGTGTAAGTAGCATGAGGATTCGCCATCAATGTGGAGAAGTGATGAGATGTTTCTGTCAGTTCCAGAGGGGGAGATTATTGGAAAGTCGGAATTGCCTGGATTGCTAGTGGAAGAAAGAGTGATGGCATTGATGACAACCATATTAGAATTGATGTTCATGGAAGAAAAAGTGATGGCATTATGTTAGCAAGGTTAGCATTGATGTCCACTAGGCTAGCTATGGTGGAAACTAGGCTAGCATTGATGTGCATGTTGTGTTAAGCTCAGGGAGAGTCCCATGGTTGTTGCAGCATTCAGTAGACAATCATCATAGTAGAAGGCTTATTGAAGAATCTAAAATAGTATATCTATGATGGTTAGGAAATCCCATGATTTGAAGGCATTTATGCCTCTAGATATCATCTTAGAGGGTTTTGCAAGTTTCATAGTTCGATAGTGATCATAAAGATCTCTTTAATGGTATATTGAAGTCCAAAATGGACTCCTAGATCAATATTTATTACCACTCAGATTTAGGTGCCCTAAAAGTCAAATGCACATAGGAAAATGTGGTTGGAGAAACCCTTGGGACAATTTAAGTCTCGCGGTGTGGCCAAAGCTATTAGAGCTACTAGCGAAGATGCTAAAGCAAATTCGGGCAAACATGGGTAAATATAATGGTGGTGAAAAGTATTTTTATTGGCACAAAGGTGGACCCACTACATAACTCATCCCTACTGGAATACGCTAGGAGAGTCACAAGGTGTGCAAAGGAATAAAATTCAATATGATGTAAGCAGTGAGCGGAACTGGTCTTAACAGTTGCAATGGTGAGCCTTTTCATTGGTCGAGAGGAGGTTCCACTTGATAGCTGAGCCTGTGGAATCTTCCCTAAAAGATTCAAATGGGAGTGCAAAGGGAACTATACAAATGACACAAGGTAGGTACGATGACATCCCTATGGATGCACCTCAAAATTTTTAAAGGGACGTGAAGGTGAATGGTTAGGATGGAAGCGTTGGAAAACATGGCAGCAATTCAGCAATGGAGAGCAGGTAGTGTTAAAAATTGGCTAAGACCCCTAAATTTTAAAAATGGAAATCAAAGAAAAAAAAATATTCAGACCCCTTCTGTCTTTGTACCCAAGACAACATGGATGAATGAGAATGGGACAAATGGCACAATGTGATTGGCTCATGGTGATAGGTCAAGTTCAATGGTGGCATGTGACGTCAATATGGCATTGGTATAGGGGGACACGTGGCATGAAAATTCGACATTTTGGGTACCCAAGTGGACCAAAAATGTGTGACGCTTGGACCAGTCCCGTGGCAGTAGAGATGTAAGCATGATGTCATCCCCAAGGCTTGACCCTAGAGGAAATCAAAGAGTGCACCAAGGGACCATCAGGCTAATGAGGCACCGAGTTAGCGTAACAGAGTTGGCAAAAAATGAGAGATAAGGAAGGGAGACCCCATAGGACACGTCATCCCTAAGGCCTAGATCTTGGAAGTTTTAATAAGAGCACACATGGAAGTAGTGGGCTAACAAGGCACTGATCTACCACAGAAAAGTCGAGAACTAATGAAAAGAGGCACTAGGCTACCCCGTGGGACACGTCATCCCTGAGCCTTGATCCCAAAGGAAATTAAAGGGGGAAAGGGAGAAAGTAGTAGGATAACAGGGTTGAGACACATTGACATGTACAAATGGAGACAGAAACAAATGGGAGAAGGTGCAAGGCATCTCCATGAGACACATAATCCTATAGGGTAGGCCCCAAAAGGTTTTAAAGTGCATGTTAGAGGAGCACTAGGAGAAAAGGAGTGGAGGGAAAATATTGAGCACGAATACTTGGTTCTATGAGCATATTTTGACCATGGGCATAGAATATGGATGTGTTGTGTCTAATCTCCCAAAGGCTATAGCTCAAAGGGGCCCAATGATGGTCTAGGTAATGGTTTTTGATGTGTTCGAAAACTAAGGGCCTTCGAGCCAAAAATAAAGAAAAATCACGCTGGACGAATAAGGATAGGGACTAAATTTTATGCCCAATACTTGGTTTTATGCACAATTGGTGACAATTTACCTATGAAATAATAACAAAGAAAATGGCACTATGGGAAAGAATTTAAAGGGCCTTTTGGCTATGGCCATAATTGGAGTTAGCAAAGCTTGGGCACCCAGGTAAATGAAATGAATGGGTGAGAAAATCTTTGGCATCATGAATTATATTTGGCTTATGCACCATATTTGGTAGATATGGAAAATTGGCTATTCGCTATAGTTCGGTCATGTAGGTAATGGACAAAATGACAACTCTTTAACAGCTCGGTGCCATTGAGTGTGAAAAGTTCTTGCAGCTGCTTGAATGCATAGGTTTGGCTAATGGATTCAATGGAAATGGCGATTGTCAATAGACACTAAGTCAAGACAACAAGGACCACGACTATGCAAAATAATTAATGGAGCCTATATTGATTGGAAGCAACCCACCGCTGATCTTACTTACATGCAATGAAGAATTAAAAGAAATTATTGTTCGGTGTAGAAAAATTTAACATAGATAAAATGAGCCATGCTTGAGGTAGAAGCCAAACTCTACGAGAAAATTAACAAGGATGGAGAGCCTTGTTGTAGTGTACCGTTTGACTGAGATTGAGTTCTCAGAATGGAGAAATGCTCAGTAGCCCACTCCCTATGATTAATGTTGTTGCAAAGGCCAAGTAATTTGAAGTAATGGTAGCATGGACAACCCATCAAAGTCAAAATTGAAAAAATAAGCACACATAAGGACATGGAAAATAATTTGACTCTCAGGTAGTGTGATTGACTATAGAGACAACATCAATCACTGTGTTGCAGTGGAACAAAACCTTGGGTTTCAATTGTGAAATATGGGTGAAAGAAACATATTTGAGAGAACTTAGTGCAAATCTCTATTGAGTCGGTGTGTTGCAGAGAGAGGTTGAGAGTACCTATTCAAAAGAAGAGGGTCTAGAGCAAAGAAAAGTGTGTGGAGTATGCTGCTAAAATGATGAATATCAAGAGCTATTGAATGAAAATTGTATGAGGAACAAGAGATGAGTTAATTGTGTGTTGTTGTAGAATTACAAAGTGAGTAAATGAAGAAGTGTTGTGTGGATCGAATAAAGTGAAGATTGTAGAGGAGAATAGAGAGCTGAAACAAGGTAGAGTGAATGTCAAAGACAGTGAGCAATAGTTTCCTTATTGAGTGTGGGTTAGAGCCTAAAAACCAAGGAGCAAGTGCTTCCATCTTAGTGGATGTCTAAAAAGAGCTTTGGGTTGGTGCTTCCTGCAAATTCATGCTTGCATGAATACAAGAAGTTTCAAATTGGTGCTTGCAACAAATCCAAGAACTCTATTCTTTAGTTAGTGCTTCTGGTAAGTTGATTAGGTGTGTACAAAAGAATGGGAGTTGGTGATTCCTACTGGTGGGTGCTAGAAAACAATTAAAGGGAGTAGGTGCTTCCTGTGAGTGGTGTCTCACAAACAATTTGATGCAATAGAGTAGGAGATCTTATTTACATCATAATAACAAAAAATATTTGGTTTTTTTCTCTTGGAAAAATTTCTTTATTAAATCCTTTGGGTCATATGTGTTTGTTTCTCATGGTGTATGTGTTTATGTGTTTATTTTACATTTCTTCCACATGACATGTTATTGATGTTGTATGAGGTTGGTTGCTATGTTCAAATTTCGTATACGAATTGGCATTAAATTTTAAATTATCCTTAATGTTGATTCAACCCCCCTCTCATTATTAAACATTGTTTCCAATATTTCCAACACTTTATACTCATCATACACACACAACGATACATAATGCATAGCTTATACTGATACAGGAAAATCTATGACAATACATGGCAGCAACATACAAAAATAACAATATTGGCAGCTTAAACTTGTAATCTCAACCTACACCACTATAATTCGTAACCACATAAAAGCCCCTTCAAACACACATGCAACACTGTTATAAATTTCTTACATCATTACTCTCTCCCGTCCATCAGAAATTCATCTCACATATAGGTTTGCACATCAGTCCATTACAAACAATCTTTGTCCTAAGCACTAGCAGCAAAGCGATGCTTCAAATATTCATCGAATATGCTTAATGAAATTTTATCTTTGCAGCAATATACACTATCAATCCCATTGCACATATAAAACTAACAATACCCTACACACAACAATTAGATCAAAAGCACTCTACCAAATAATTTATATAGCAACAGTCTACTTTGTCCATCACACGGGTCACCATGCACATCAAATATTGATACATAGGTTGGAAATCACACCTTAGACATAGACATCACTATCTTATTTTTATAGTACATCACACAAGAGTGCATACATTTTCATACTTTCTCCATCGATATTGATTTTCACTACTACCTTCTTACTACACGCAGGCCCATTCGAACGGGTGTATATTTTTGTTTCTAATCACACTTATCTATAGGAAAATAATATACATGAACACATAGATAGCTTATGTTTATTCTTGGCTCCTTAATCATACTTTGTCTATGCATACCAACATCTAAAGGTTACATGCATTGTTGCATCAATCTAATCATACTCTACACATATGCAATTCTTTCCATGATACATATTATGCTCTGATTACTAACACATTATAAATGTACACCAATTACCAAATTTAGAGTTTAGAGCACATAAATATTACTCAGGATTGTATATCGATCTGCAATTCCACTAAATGCACATGTATATTTAATTAGATTCTAATTGCACATTTTCTAGCATTTGTTCCAACCATGCGTTGGCAATGCTTAGTGCACAAAATCTCAGTCAATTCACCATGTCTACTCCATACACTAGCTACTAATGATCTTTCTAATCACACCATCACTCCACTACATAGAAATATATTCCTTAAAATAAAAGTGGATCCAACAAACATGAGATCCACTGCATCACAAATTAAAAACCCATTCTCCCAATTGACCACATAAACCTTGAGACAAATCCATGCATTGAATTCACTCCTCGATGACCGAATAAAAATTATTAATTTAGACAAAATCTAACGCATTATTCCATTCCAATGCATCCTAAAAGACCAAAACAAATCAAAATATATACCTTGGGAAATTACGCTAGTATCACAACAAATACCTTAGGAAATTATGTTCATAAGAGCTCGTGGTATTTTTTCTTTCATGTGCTGACTTAGAAAACACTAGATTTTCATCTATAAGCCTACAGACACTGGTTATGACTGTGAAATATAGGCTTCCTCTACTAATTTTCAATATAGAATCAACATATATAACTTAGTTTAGGAAAAACTAAAGTTTCTCCCACACAGAACTACTCAAAGCTACATCACTTGCTTCATTATACCTATAAGGAACTTTCCAACCACTGAAACACCAAAATGCACCAATCAAATTATAAACAAAAAAAATCTAGTTGTAACATCAATACCCAACACTAGTTGACTCACTGTTGACATCAATTCCAACACCATGTTGCCAACAATCTCCCCATTTGGCTGATGGCAACACCATAACCACATCACCAACTAAGCTTCTTCACTTGCTTCCATTCTTTGATTGGCTAGCTCATTCTCCACTATTGGTTGGTCTCATTTTTCCCCTTTTTACATCATTGTAAAAGGGTGTCCAAATTTATTCTGAACACCATGCTGACAATAGGAAGTATGATCAAGTATTGTGATCAACCACATTACTCCTACACAATAAACATTAGAACCAAGGAAAATGGCTACTCACACTTGTTACTCCTGCAACTAATGTGACATTAATGAAAATATGGTTAATAATCTTCTTTCTCTTGCAGAACACACTCCTCCTAAACATGTGCTAGGGTTGAAATGTTGTTGAAATGTTGTTGAAATGTTGTTGTCCAATGGATATTGTTGCTTCGTATGCCTCCTTTCCACATGAAAGAGATAACATAAACTATACCAAAAGATAAGGGAAATGATAATATAGGGCTTAATAGTGAAGATAGAGGGCTACATCAATGATAGTACATGGTTACATTATTACACTCCAAAGTGCATATATGGTTGAAACGAGTGTTCCTTCTATGCATGACTAAGGTAAGTACTACACGACCAAATTGCCAAATGATGAAAAACTACATACATGACTGAAAGATATTGTTTTCACTACAACATATGTGTCTACTATAGAAATATAGTGAAATCAAGATGAAATAATAAGTAATCCTTGATACCCTAACTCCAAGCATAACTCCCCTTGAGCTCATGTACCATCTATTCTTATTGTTTTTTTTGAAGACCTTATCATGCATTTAGGCTCTTAGCCACACCATGTTTCTGATGTAACTTGTCATTATTCCTTCTTTAAGATTCCATGCCACTTCCATACACTACCCTTGAGATCATGCACTTATCTGCAATCTTTCTTATGAATAAATATGAGAATAATGGGTTGCATTAGGGATTTTTCTTCTCTTCCTCAGAATATGAAGAGGATGAGATTGTCATAATTCCCTTAATTTTGCATGATACTCTTCCCCTCATCATGTACAAATAATCTAAGGTCATGACTCCTTTTGCAATCAATCTCTTGGACCCTTGTTTCCGAATGCTACAATCTTTGGAGTTGAAAATCACTTCCTTACCTCCATCAAACATATGGATCATAATCAATATGTTATACTTCAAAACTTCAACTAGCAACACATCAGTTGCATTTGTCTTCTTATCACCAAGATTGACCTTACATTTTCCTAACACCTTTGCTGGTGCATTATCTCCCAGAATGACAAGGCCATCTTTGGTTTTCTTTAGGAAGATGACTTTTCTCTTGTCCCTTGACATATGATGGGAACATCCATTATCTATGTACCATTTTTCATCTTCTTTAAGAGTAAATAGAGTAATACCACACTTCACTTGCTACTCCTTCTTCCACGCTTATAAGCTACTTCTTGGTATTCACATTCTCCTCTAGGTTTCGGCTAGGCCTCCTATAGATGAGCTACTCCTTTTTCCTAATTTTCCTTAAGACACTAGAGAACTTAGAGTCTCTAGCTGTTATAGGTCTGATACCACTTGTTATAGATTTGATCGGAAAATATATGAGAACACAAATATACCCGGAAATAATAAGAGCAAAATAGATAGAAATGATTCACTTTATTAATATCAAACCCTTAAAGTAGGGCAACACCATACATTCACTCCTTAAGGAAGGAGAACACTCCACAAGCCATATACCTTTTCATACAATATTCCTTGACATCTCTCAATGGGGAGTCTCTAGCCTCTATATAGGCCTCACACATACAATACCATGGGTCATTACCATGGTTCCCTCAATACCATCTATCTAATACCATGGGTTTATTACATTATTGATAACTACTTGTGGTCCCTTATATGATATGGGTTAACCACCTTATTTATTACTATGGCCAATCCCATTATTACATTATTCCCTTGGGTACCTCCCTCTGTACCCCATATTATCCCCCCTAGGTATACTACATTCCACCCCCCTTAACATGTTTCATCCCCGAAACATACGAAGAACACAAATAATAAGATCTACTCAAAAGAGTAGTCCACTGGTACCATGCACGTGCATCTAGCCATCCCAGAGAAAGGTGAACCCTCGATCTAGCTGGTGCCTCGCTCGCTTGAGATGGAAGTTGACCCTGGCAGCTCTTCTATGTTGATGTGTAGTAGGTGGATCGGTGCCCCTCTCTATCTGTCATGCGGGGGTTGTTGTCCTTGTGGCTAATTCATTGTCATCTTGTTGGTTGTTTTCTTGCGGGGTGATGTGGGTGGTGATATGCTGAAGTTTTAACCAACGGTGTCTTTTTCTTTAATTCACCACCTAATGGAGTCTGATTGGTAGCTGGTACATGTTGTGGTGCCTGCTGTTGTTTCTTATCTTCCAATATTACTTCAACCACTGAGTCCTCATTTGATGTATCCGTACCTGTAACATTTTCTGCTTCAGCCTCCTTGGAATCTACCTGTTTTTCTTGTACCTAGTTTGATGTTTGTGTTTGGTTGTCAACCATCAAGGGCTCATCATCTGATGTGTTAGTCCCTGGAACATCTTCTGCTTCAGCCTCCGTGGACTCTACCTGTTTATTGATGGAAATATCCTGTAATGTAATTTTCTTCTTTTTATACCAGAGTTTCAGGAATTTCTTCTGCACATTAATATTGATAGTACCCACAGATTCCATCCAAGGGTATCCTAAAACCACATCCACATTAGCCATATCTAAAGCATGAAAATCACAATGCAACACATACTTATCCATAGAAAGCTTCAAATCTTTATAAACTTGAACATCCTCATTATCAACATGTGTGTTTTCAATGTGTTTTGCTGGAACTTGCAATTTTTTTGCCAAATTGACATTTATAAGATTTTGCTTGCAACTAGGATTTATAGACACAATGATTTTCTCCTTCTGAATACATCCATGAACCTGCAATAAGGAGATACCAGTAGCAAATAACCCCTTACATGTCTCATTCCCCTGTTGTCTAGCATGAGACCATTTGTCCAAAAGGAGTTTTTCAAATTCTTTATCCAAAAGTTCAGACAACTCTTTGTTGTAAAGTGAGTTCCACCATCTGGCAGCCTCAACTCTAAAATTAGCCACTACCCAAAATTTCTAATGTTTTTCCCATAATGACTTTTGTGCTTTTATGTGTTCTTCAATAATAGGACCATCATCTTTTCCGGTAAAATCTGGAACCGTCATGAAGAGTGTTTTGAAAAAAAAAAAATCACTTTCTTGACGAAAATTTGAAATTGTCACAATTTAGTCAATATTGCTCAAAATTCCTATTATGACCTGTTTTCAAAAATGGAACAACCATTCTGCATCTTGCCATGTGATAGAAATCCCGATCTAGGCACTGAAATTTCAGATTCGCACTGCAACTATCCCGTCGTCACAAAACTTTCTGAAAAAGAGCTGTTTTTAAATCTGAGATATCTCCTTCATCCGAACTCCGATTTGATTGATTTTTTTTTAAATTGGGTATTTTTTTGCAAAGAACCCAGATCAGCAATTAGATTCTACAAATTTTTCCCCAAACTGTACATATCTGATCTGCAAACTCGCCACCCCGAAAAATGCTTGCAACACAACTGGCTTTTAAATCAGTGATATGTCCCTCATCCGGACTCCCATTCGGCTGATTTTTTTCTTTCAAATTGGGTATTTTTTTCACAAAAAACCCAGATATGCAATTAGATTCTACATATTTTTCACTAGAATGTACAGATCTGATCCGCAAACTCACTGCCCTTAAAAATGTCTGCAATACAGCTGATTTTTAAATCAACAATATCTCCCTCATCTGGACTCCGATTTGGCCAATTTTTTTTTCAAATTGGGTATTTTTTACAAAAAGCCTAGATCTGCAATTATATTCTATAGATTTTGCCCCAGAATGTACATATCTGATCTGCAAAGTCACCGCCCCAAAAAGTTCCTACAAAAAAAAAAAAAAAATGTGCTTTGCCCAAGAAAGTGCTCTGATACCACTTGTTATAGCTCTGATACCACTTGTTATATATCTGATCAGAAAATATATGAGAACACAAATATACCTAGAAATAATAAGATCGAAATAGATAGAAATGATTCACTTTAGTAATATCAAACCCTTAAAGTAGGGCAACACGATACATTCACTCCTTAAAGAAGGAGAACACTCCACAAGTCATATGCCTATTCATACAATATTCCTTGACATCTCTCAATGGGGAATATCTAGCCTCTATGTAAGCCTCATACATACAATACCATGGGTCATTACCATGGTTCCCTCAATACTATCTTTCTAATACCATGGGCTTATTACATTATTGCTGACTACTTGCGGTCCCTTACATGATACTGGTTAACCACCTTATTTATTACCATGGCCCATCCCATTATTAGATTATTCCCTTGGGTACCTCCCTCTGTACCCCATATTATCCCCCCTAGGTATACTACATTAGCACTTGTTATAGATCTAACCCAGAAATATATGATAATAGAAATAAACTCAAGAATAACAAGATTTGAATATAGAAATTCTTCTTTATTGGTCAAACCCTTAAGGCAGTGCAACACCATACATTCACTCCTTAAGGAAGGAGAACACTCCACAAGCCATATGCCTGTTCATACAATAATCCTTGACATCTCTCAATGGGGAGTATCTAGCCTCTATATAGGCCTCATACATACAATACCATGGGTCATTACCATGGTTCCCTCAATACCATCTATCTAATACCATGGGCTTATTACATTATTGCTAACTACTTGTGGTCCCTTACATGATACGGGTTAACCACCTTATTTATTACTATGGCCCATCCCATTATTACATTATTCCCTTGGGTACCTCCCTCTGTACCCCATATTATCCCCCCTAGGTATACTACACTAGCCATGTGACCAATATTTGCATAAGAATAGCATATCACCTGACTAATACATGGGGCAAGAGGATCATATTTTCTGGTAAAGTTGTCATATCTCTTATTTGCATTGATCATACTTCTACTCCATACATGACATCTTCCATCAACTTCCTTGTGACCAGATAGTTTACATGATAAACCATAACCATAAAATGAAATTTCATACCTGAAGGATGTTGATCTCATTTGTTTCCCAAACTACTACATATTCTATAGATGAGATCTAAATAATTTGCTCCTACAAGTAGCTACAACATGTCCATAATTATTATAGAAATAGAACTTGAACTTATCCATCAAAGGAGCATAGGAATTGATATTTCTCCTTCGAAATATTGAAAATATGCTAACATCAAATCTAGGAGAAACTGAATTTCTTAAAATGGATACTTTATTTGACTCACTTCTTGGTTGTTTTTTTTTGTTTCTACCTTCCTTCCTTGTTGCTCATATTTCTACCATTTTCAATGGCAATATTTTTAGATTCTACATTATTGTTTCCTCCTTTGTGTGAGCTAGATTCTCCATTGTGAAAGCCTATACTAGATTTTTTCAAGGGATATCTTTGGCTACCAAACATGTTTTCCAAAAGCTTCATACTCTTCTCCATCTTGAGTTGATTATTGTTATGTTGATAGCCAAAAATGAATGAACTCAACAATGGGAAGATTGCCCAGTGAGGGCCCCAAACTAAGCCGTTATCCATTTAGAATGGTGATTTAAACTGGTTTGAATGGGTCTAATTACCCTCACGCTCCCTACTGACTTGTTGTATTTATGATCTATTATCAACAAGAAGAGAAGTCGGGCTTCACATCTTATTGCATGCTTGTAAGAATGCAGTCCTTAAGCTAACAAAAAGGCTCAAGCAAGCCACCAATGTAATCTCTCCTATGAAAGGAAACTTCTAAAACTAATGAGAAATAGATTTGAATCTAAATTTAAATGCATGCTTATTTATTAATGTGGAAAAACAATGGAAAGCTAATCTAACTTGATACTTAGGAGATAGCTCCCAAATACCAAGCGAAAGGATTTAAATTTGATGGGGTCTTAACATGTTTTTTTATGATGAGTATTAAGTTGTTAATTAGTTCTAACAACTAATATTATAAGTATGGGACATGCTATGTTTTGAGATTTAAAACAATGAAATATGAGCCATTAAAACTTGTAAAAAGTTCAAAAAATTTCAATGATGTCTAAATCATTTAAAATGGAAATTTTTTGGGTAAATAGTTACTCAAAAAATTGTTAAAATACAATAGCAAATCAAAAATAAATAGTAGATGTATAAAACTATTAGATCAGATAGTTCATCTAGTAGACAATAATTTTAAATAAAAGTGCAAAACGTGGAATAATTGGCACATATATGTCATTAGAGGAATATGATTTTATTAACAAATAAAAGTATTTAAAAATACAATCATTAAATATGGTTCTCTTGATCTATTTTACAATGAATCTCCAACAATCCTCCCAAAATCATCAGCTCTTCTAGCAAAGAAAGTGTTGCAATAGTGCAAGATTTGTTTGTCTAACAAATATTTGACCTTCAAGGGAAAACCCACAAAACTCATATTTGAGTATTTCTCCCAAAGTAAAGCCAAAAATCCTCCTTACAGAAGTGCAAAGAGCCTCCATTTTGCATAAAAGTGGAAGCTATTGCCCTTCTTCTACAACTTATTTATATTTACAAAAAGAAAATTTTCCAAAAGGAGAGTTGTTGATAGTAGTTTTGATCCCTCATTTTAGAGCTGAAATTCTTATTTTTTCTTTTTTAATATTCCAAATTCATTGCTCCAAATATTTTAAGTTTTATCTCTTCAACAAAATCTTTGAAAAAAGTAAAATTAAAACAAATTAAACTCAAGAGAAAACTCAAGACTTCTAATTTTATAAAAAACAATTAACAAGTTCAAAACTAATTAATTAAATTAATAAAATAAAATTTAATCTCTTTATTTTTTTTATGGAAAAAAATTTATCAATTGAACAAGCCTAGAATGAATAAGCAACAACAAATCTTCTTGGCCAAATAAATTCTTCCAAAACAAATCTAAGAAATTAATTAGTGTTGCAAACTCAAAACTGCAACTTATACTGATTTTTTTGAATTATTAATGACCAAATTCGATGATAAATCCACTTCCATATGTTTCTCCATATAATAAGCTTTCCAAAGAGCTCTCATTCACTCAATTTAGCTGAGTAGATTTCAAAGTATTGCTGGTCAAAGTTTGAGTTCCAAAACTTATAACTTATGCACAATGTTGAGCAAAACTTCTGGACCGTTTAATAATTTATTATTAATATTATATTTAATTAATTTTTAAAAATTATTTAAAAATAAATAAAACAAGATTCAAAAGAAAAATAAAACAACAAATAATATATATTTTAATAAATTTAAGTATAGTAATATAAACAAATAAAAACAAAAGGGGGTTATAGTTTTAAAACCTCATGGAGATGTATTATGAAGGTACATAGGCAGGGGAGAAGTGAGGGAATGGAGGAGGGGACCCACGTGGTACCCTCCTCCAACTTTGTTATAATATAAATATCGCATGTGTTGCCTTATGCTCCCACTTTATAAATATCGCATGTGTTGCCTTATCCTCCCACTTTATATAATATAAAGCTCCCACTTCAATATTGTTCGACGCATCCCACTTGATATGTGCACATCATCACGGGGCTTAGTCAGCCTCGGAGGTATGAATAAGTCCAATTGCATAATCCTCCACGGAGTCGAGGGACCAGGAGGAATATTCCTTATTTTATATTTATATTATATTTACGACAAAAAAAATAATATAGTTTTTTTAATTACATTTGTTTTTTAAATTATATATATATATATATAAGTTCTTGAATTTAGTGGCTTTTTTAATAATTATTAAATTATTTAAAAAATTAAAAAATGATAATTAATTCAATTAATTATAATTAAATAATTGTATTTACATATCTTATGTTTAAGTAGTCAAATTTGACCAGATTTTAACTACAGATTGTAGGGGTGTTTTAGATCTAAGTTTGTCATCATATATTATATATTTTGCAAACGTTAGTTAACCTTGGTAACTATGTGAGGTAAAGTAAATGCGTGGTTTAGAGCATGTACAACTACTCTAACCACATATTTCAAGTATAAATATACACCAAGTCTAATAGAAACATGGTTGGAATTCCTTCACAATTCTATATCTCTTTGTTTACTTTTGTATGTGTTCTTGTTGTTCCCATGATGTAACATGTTCTTGCATATTGTAGGTCTATAACATATAACGTCGTTGCCTCTCCATTTGGCTGGGTGATAGCAGTAGAAAATGGAGGTGATTTGAACCTGCAGAAGAGCAAAGAAAAACGGATGAATTGAATGAAAAATATGCAAGACAAATTTTTCGAAAGCTGCAACCTGATGCTTGTAGATCTTTGTGGATGCTACCAATGTTGCAATTGAAGATATACAATGTTGATATTGAAGACCTACAAAAGAAGACTGAAATCGAGGAAATCTGAAGAAAAAGAAAATGAATTTGAAAAGGGAAAATGAAAAGTATTAAACCACAAATGAAGTTATTTGATAAGTCGATGCCCAAGCAATTTAGTGCATCAAAAAATGCTCAGAATGCTAAATTTTTGAATGGAGTTCGGATTTTCCACAGTGTTCATGTTTTTTAGTCGACGTTTCGAGTCTGAAACTAGACTCATCATCAGGACAAAATGTGAGGAGAAAAGAAGGAAATGCAAGGTATAAATATGAAAAACCTAGGTTGTGAAGACCAATGGCCGACTCTTTACCTCATTGATGATTTAATTTGTTATTATCTTTTAAGTTTTTTGATTTTATAATTAATTATTTAATAACTCCTTGTAATTATTTTTAATTTTTATATTAATATTACAATTTTATATTTTGTTTTATTTTATTATTATGCTTCATAATTAAATTTATGCTTTATTAATTATGGTTTATGCTTATTGATATTTATGATGCTATTTTTACTTGATTAAAATGAGATTTTATTATTATTGTTATGTAAGTTTATTTATTATGTCTTCTTATAAATTAATTTATTTGTTATTAAAATCTCTTTTTGTAATTCTTAGATTATTTAGTATTATTCTTATTAGTATTTTAATATTTAATGCTTTTTTTGTTTATATTTATTATTTTTTATTGTTAATGTTATTCTAATTCTATGTTATTATTATGCTCCTATTATCTATATTATTATTAATGATATTTATTATGATATTAGCTAAAGCTCTTCTATATATACCTATTGTTATCTACTATAATTGATATTTATTATGATATTTATTAATGCTCTACTATGTATACTTATTAATATTTTTATTATTTGTCTATTATAATAGATGTTTTGCTTATTGATAGTCGCTACTCTATATTATTATATGTGTTATTTACTAAGATATTTATTAATGTTCTTCTATACATGCTTATTATATCTATTATAGTTTATAATTGTTTTTATATTTGATGAGGTTAATGTTAGCCTTATTATTTAATTAATATTAATGTTATTAATGCTTCTATTATTTGCATCCATTAATGCTTTTTATACCCTTTATTAGATGATTAATTTTAATTATATTATGGTAAATTTTTTTAGGTTTCTTCTTGTCTCGGATTCTCAAGAGCAGCAGGTTAATATTATTATTATGATGGCAGGTTAGGAATTTCTAACATTGTTATTAAGATTATTAGCGGGGGTTAGCACGGTGTTCCAATTTTTGCTAATTTCCATGCCACCATCCCTATTAAGGTTTTTAGGATGTTTAATGATTTCAATAGCTTCCCTAACTTTACGCTTGAATTGGTGTTCTACATTAGCAATGACTATGGTGTCTTCTAAGCAAATATGATGATTAGTTTTACCTACATGCTTAGCTAAGGCTGAGGACTTGGTTCTTTCGTTACGAATGTCTGCACTATGCTCTTTGAGTCTAATCCTAACCGATCTACCAGTTTCTCCTATGTATTGATCCCCACACGAACATTTGATGATATAAACTCCTTTTTGCTGAAATAGCTCTTGGTTATCCTTAACAGATCTCATTCTTTGCTTAATGGTAGACAAGGGTTTGAAAGCAGTTTTTATATTTTTCTTATTGAGGATTTTGGCTATTTTGTCAGTGACCCCTTGGATGTAAGGAAGGCAGGTATTGGAGGTTGGGTCGTCTTTTGTTTTGTTTTTATTGTTATCAGTTTTTGCTTTTTGAATGGCTTTGTATATGTTTTCATTGCTGTACCCTAGGTTGGCAAAGGTTCTTTTAAGGTAGGAAATTTCTTCATCGGTATGGTTTATATCAGAGATTCTATAAGCTCTAGTGAAGAGGGTTTGTAGTACCCCCATTTTTTGGGCGGGGTGGTGATGAGAGTCGGCATGAAGGTAGTTATCCGTATGGGCTTTTTTTCTAAAAACTTTGTGACCAATGGAACCATCCTTCCTTCTAATGAGGAGAATGTCTAAGAAAGGAATGCAATTATTTTCTTCAACTTCCATGGTGAATTTGATGTCTTCAGACAAGCTATTGAGGTGATCCAGGAACTTGCTTAGCTCTTTCTCGCCATGAGGCCAATTGACACTGGTGTCATCCACAAACCTAGCCCAGGATTTGGGTTTTAGTGGATATGAGTCTAGCGCCTTTTTCTCAAATTTTTCCATGAAAAGGTTTGCCACGATAGGTGAGAGAGGTGAGCCCATAGCAACACCCGAAGTTTGTTCAAATATTTCGCCTTGGAAGGAGAAGAAGGTTGAGCGGAGACAGATTTCGGCTAATTTAGCGGTCTGGGGATCTGCTACATCTTTAACTACCTGGATAGCCTCATCTAGGGGAATTTTGGTGAAGAGCTGGACTACGTCAAAACTCACGATTTTGTCTCCAGGTTCTAGCTTGGTGTTTTTTATGTGATTTACAAATTGATTGGAGTCTTTGATGTAGGAGCTAGTCTTACCTACTAGAGGGGATAGAATGCTAGCGACGTACTTGGCTAACTCATAAGTGGGAGACCCTATGGTGTTGACTATGGGTCTAAGGGGGACATCTTTTTTATGAATTTTAGGAGCTCCATAGATCCTGGGGGTGATTTCGCTATTAGGAGTCAGTCTCTTTTTTATTTTATCATCAAGGTTTGTTTCTTTAATGGCTTTCTTTACGAGGTTTGTGATTTTGGAGATGGGGTTTTTCTCTAGCTTTTTGTAGCTACCACTGTTGTATAGGTGGTCTTTCATTTTGTTTATATAATCTGCATAATCCATAACGACAGTGGCGCCACCTTTGTCGGCTTTTAAAATGACTATGTCTTTATTATTTCTAAGGCTTTTTAGGGCTTTAAGTTGATCAGGGCTTAGGTTTCTTCTGGGCGGCTTGGCTTTTCTAAGGATAACAGCGACCTCTTGTCTGATGAGCTCTTTGTCATCATCCTTGAGCGACTTAATTCCATCTTCAAGGTTGCAAATGATTTCTTCATTGGGGATTTTGTTAGGGGCTAAAGCAAAGTTAAGACCTTTGTTAAGGACCTCCAATTCTTCTATTTTCAGTTCATAAGAAGATATGTTAACTACTTTTTTATTATTCCCGATACTGCTCATAGGGTTATTTTCTATGTTCTCATTATCTATGATGTTCTCGTGACTTGTGCTGGAACACCTACTCTCTATGTTTATATTATTAATTTCATTACAAATAAAATGCTTATTAGCACAAGATATACTTGAAATGGTATTCGGAGCGTACTTGTGTTTATGGGCGCTTTCCAAGTTACCTGCTCCCTCCTCTGATGCGACTCTATCATCGTTGATTGGTTGCTGATCCATCGTTGTAATCTGCAAACGAAAATAGTTACCCTGCACGGAGGGGAGACTTGGAAAGAGATACGTATTCTTGAAAAAACAAGGGTAAAAATAAGGAGAAAAGAAGCTGATCTGAATTTTCTGAAGCAATGCAGAGACTCAAATCTCACACCTAATTTTGCATACATTAAACACAGGTTACATAACCATAAATATCACAGAATTTTTGAACGATTCAGCAAAACTCTGGTACGCCTTGAAATTCGAAAAACCAGAACCTCCTTGGCGAAATTATCCGCAGCCGCCTTCAAATCCCACCTGAAACTAGCAGCGTCAATAGAACAGGACCTATGGAGAGTAATCGATGCATCCGCAGCACTGAATGCCAATAGAATAAAGGAGAACGCAGAGTCTAAGCACATGAGAAAACTGAATAACATGGTAAGACGTGAAAGGAACCTGGAAACACGCTGTCCAAACGTTGCTACCACAGCCACCACGGAATCAAACTGGAATACGCACACGCAGATGGCTCAGGTAAGGGCGTGGACAGGACAACGTTCATCGCGTCTGCGCAGCAGAATCCATAACTCAACAGCCCCTTCGCTTTCTGCTTTAAATGAAGACGATAAGACAGGTGAAATCACCGGTAACTGGAGGAATCAACAATTAATAAACAGTAACAGCGCCGCAGGCATAACCTCATCGCAGTTCGATAACACCAAGCGCTGTAACAAGGATGAAATAATCGCTTCGGAGGTGGGAGCATCACATTCGGTTGTAGCTGAGGTGAGCTGCGGAATAAATGGGGATAGCAGTAACATAAAGTCAGCCAGCTCGGTTACCAGCCATCATTCGACAGATGAACACCCCATGGAGCTGATGGATCAGCAACCAATCAACGATGATAGAGTCGCATTAGAGGAGGGAGCAGGTAACTTGGAAAGCGCCCATAAACACAGGTACGCTCCGAATACCATTTCAAGTATATCTTGTGCTAATAAGCATTTTATTTGTAATGAAATTAATAATATAAACATAGAGAGTAGGTGTTCCAGCACAAGTCACGAGAACATCATAGATAATGAGAACATAGAAAATAACCCTATGAGCAGTATCGGGAATAATAAAAAAGTAGTTAACATATCTTCTTATGAACTGAAAATAGAAGAATTGGAGGTCCTTAACAAAGGTCTTAACTTTGCTTTAGCCCCTAACAAAATCCCCAATGAAGAAATCATTTGCAACCTTGAAGATGGAATTAAGTCGCTCAAGGATGATGACAAAGAGCTCATCAGACAAGAGGTCGCTGTTATCCTTAGAAAAGCCAAGCCGCCCAGAAGAAACCTAAGCCCTGATCAACTTAAAGCCCTAAAAAGCCTTAGAAATAATAAAGACATAGTCATTTTTAAAAGCCGACAAAGGTGACGCCACTGTCGTTATGGATTATGCAGATTATATAAAAAAAATGAAAGACCACCTATACAACAGTGGTAGCTACAAAAAGCTAGAGAAAAACCCCATCTCCAAAATCACAAACCTCGTAAAGAAAGCCATTAAAGAAACAAACCTTGATGATAAAATAAAAAAGAGACTGACTCCTAACAGCGAAATCACCCCCAGGATCTATGGAGCCCCTAAAATTCATAAAAAAGATGTCCCCCTTAGACCCATAGTCAACACCATAGGGTCTCCCACTTATGAGTTAGCCAAGTACGTCGCTAGCATTCTATCCCCTCTAGTAGGTAAGACTAGCTCCTACATCAAAGACTCCAATCAATTTGTAAATCACATAAAAAACACCAAGCTAGAACCTGGAGACAAAATCGTGAGTTTTGACGTAGTCCAGCTCTTCACCAAAATTCCCCTAGATGAGGCTATCCAGGTAGTTAAAGATGTAGCAGATCCCCAGACCGCTAAATTAGCCGAAATCTGTCTCCGCTCAACCTTCTTCTCCTTCCAAGGCGAAATATTTGAACAAACTTCGGGTGTTGCTATGGGCTCACCTCTCTCACCTATCGTGGCAAACCTTTTCATGGAAAAATTTGAGAAAAAGGCGCTAGACTCATATCCACTAAAACCGAAATCCTGGGCTAGGTTTGTGGATGACACCAGTGTCAATTGGCCTCATGGCGAGAAAGAGCTAAGCAAGTTCCTGGATCACCTCAATAGCTTGTCTGAAGACATCAAATTCACCATGGAAGTTGAAGAAAATAATTGCATTCCTTTCTTAGACATTCTCCTCATTAGAAGGAAGGATGGTTCCATTGGTCACAAAGTTTTTAGAAAAAAAAAGCCCATACGGATAACTACCTTCATGCCGACTCTCATCAACACCCCGCCCAAAAAATGGGGGTACTACAAACCCTCTTCACTAGAGCTTATAGAATCTCTGATATAAACCATACCGATGAAGAAATTTCCTACCTTATAAGAACCTTTGCCAACCTAGGGTACAGCAATGAAAACATATACAAAGCCATTCAAAAAGCAAAAACTGATAACAATAAAAACAAAACAAAAGACGACCCAACCTCCAATACCTGCCTTCCTTACATCCAAGGGGTCACTGACAAAATAGCCAAAATCCTCAATAAGAAAAATATAAAAACTGCTTTCAAACCCTTGTCTACCATTAAGCAAAGAATGAGATCTGTTAAGGATAACCAAGAGCTATTTCAGCAAAAAGGAGTTTATATCATCAAATGTTCGTGTGGGGATCAATACATAGGAGAAACTGGTAGATCGGTTAGGATTAGACTCAAAGAGCATAGTGCAGACATTCGTAACGAAAGAACCAAGTCCTCAGCCCTAGCTGAGCATGTAGGTAAAACTAATCATCATATTTGCTTAGAAGACACCAAAGTCATTGCTAATGTAGAACACCAATTCAAGCGTAAAGTTAGGGAAGCTATTGAAATCATTAAACATCCTAAAAACCTTAATAGGGATGGTGGCATGGAAATTAGCAAAAATTGGAACCCCGTGCTAACCCCCGCTAATAATCTTAATAACAATGTTAGAAATTCCTAACCTGCCATCATAATAATAATATTAACCTGCTGCTCTTGAGAATCCGAGACAAGAAGAAACCTAAAAAAATTTACCATAATATAATTAAAATTAATCATCTAATAAAGGGTATAAAAAGCATTAATGGATGCAAATAATAGAAGCATTAATAACATTAATATTAATTAAATAATAAGGCTAACATTAACCTCATCAAATATAAAAACAATTATAAACTATAATAGATATAATAAGCATGTATAGAAGAACATTAATAAATATCTTAGTAAATAACACATATAATAATATAGAGTAGCAACTATCAATAAGCAAAACATCTATTATAATAGACAAATAATAAATATATTAATAAGTATACATAGTAGAGCATTAATAAATATCATAATAAATATCAATTATAGTAGATAACAATAGGTATATATAGAAGAGCTTTAGCTAATACCATAGTAAATATCATTAATAATAATATAGATGATAGGAGCAAAACAATAACATAGAATTAGAATAACATTAACAATAAAAAATAATAAATATAAACAAAAAAAGCATTAAATATTAAAATACTAATAAGAATAATACTAAATAATCTAAGAATTACAAAAAGAGATTTTAATAACAAATAAATTAATTTATAAGAAGACATAATAAATAAACTTACATAACAATGATAATAAAATCTCATTTTAATCAATTAAAAATAGCATCATAAATATCAATAAGCATAAACCATAATTAATAAAGCATAAATTTAATTATGAAGCATAATGATAAAATAAAACAAAATATAAAATTGTAATATTAATATAAAAATTAAAAATAATTACAAGGAGTTATTAAATAATTAATTATAAAATCAAAAAACTTAAAAGATAATAACAAATTAAATCATCAATGAGGTAAAGAGTCGGCCATTGGTCTTCACAACCTAGGTTTTTCATATTTATACCTTGCATTTCCTTCTTTTCTCCTCACATTTTGTCCTGATGATGAGTCTAGTTTCAGACTCGAAACATCGACTAAAAAACATGAACACTGTGGAAAATCCGAACCCCATTCAAAAATCACACCACAGTAATCGGCAAACGAAAATAGTTACCCTGCACGGAGGGGAGACTTGGAAAGAGATACGTATTCTCGAAAAAACAAGGATAAAAATAAGGAGAAAAGAAGCTGATCTGAATTTTCTGAAGCAATGCAGAGACTCAATTCTCACACCTAATTTTGCATACATTAAACACAGGTTACATAACCATAAATATCACAGAATTTTTGAACGATTCAGCAAAACTCTGGTACGCCTTGAAATTCGAAAAACCAGAACCTCCTTGGCGAAATTATCCGCAGCCGCCTTCAAATCCCACCTGAAACTAGCAGCGTCAATAGAACAGGACCTATGGAGAGTAATCGATGCATCCGCAGCACTGAATGCCAATAGAATAAAGGAGAACGCAGAGTCTAAGCACATGAGAAAACTGAATAACATGGTAAGACGTGAAAGGAACCTGGAAACACGTTGTCCAAACGGTGCTACCACAGCCACCACGGAATCAAACTGGAATACGCACACGTAGATGGCTCAGGTAAGGATGTGGACAGGACAGCGTTCATCGCGTCTGCGCAGCAGAATCCATAACTCAACAGCCCCTTCGCTTTCTGCTTTAAATGAAGACGATAAGACAGGTGAAATCACCGGTAACAGGAGGAATCAACAATTAATAAACAGTAACAGCGCCGCAGGCATAACCTCATCGCAGTTCGATAACACCAAGCGCTGTAACAAGGATGAAATAATCGCTTCGGAGGTGGGAGCATCACATTCGGTTGTAGCTGAGGTGAGCTGCGGAATAAATGGGGATAGCAGTAACATAAAGTCAGCCAGCTCGGTTACCAGCCATCAGGAAAATTCGACAGATGAACACCCCGGCGAGCTGATGGATCAGCAACCAATCAACGATGATAGAGTCGCATCAGAGGAGGGAGCAGGTAACTTGGAAAGCGCCCATAAACACAGGTACGCTCCGAATACCATTTCAAGTATATCTTGTGCTAATAAGCATTTTATTTGTAATGAAATTAATAATATAAACATAGAGAGTAGGTGTTCCAGCACAAGTCACGAGAACATCATAGATAATGAGAACATAGAAAATAACCCTATGAGCAGTATCGGGAATAATAAAAAAGTAGTTAACATATCTTCTTATGAACTGAAAATAGAAGAATTGGAGGTCCTTAACAAAGGTCTTAACTTTGCTTTAGCCCCTAACAAAATCCCCAATGAAGAAATCATTTGCAACCTTGAAGATGGAATTAAGTCGCTCAAGGATGATGACAAAGAGCTCATCAGACAAGAGGTCGCTGTTATCCTTAGAAAAGCCAAGCCGCCCAGAAGAAACCTAAGCCCTGATCAACTTAAAGCCCTAAAAAGCCTTAGAAATAATAAAGACATAGTCATTTTAAAAGCCGACAAAGGTGGTGCCACTGTCGTTATGGATTATGCAGATTATATAAACAAAATGAAAGACCACCTATACAACAGTGGTAGCTACAAAAAGCTAGAGAAAAACCCCATCTCCAAAATCACAAACCTCGTAAAGAAAGCCATTAAAGAAACAAACCTTGATGATAAAATAAAAAAGAGACGGACTCCTAATAGCGAAATCACCCCCAGGATCTATGGAGCCCCTAAAATTCATAAAAAAGATGTCCCCCTTAGACCCATAGTCAACACCATAGGGTCTCCCACTTATGAGTTAGCCAAGTACGTCGCTAGCATTCTATCCCCTCTAGTAGGTAAGACTAGCTCCTACATCAAAGACTCCAATCAATTTGTAAATCACATAAAAAACACCAAGCTAGAACCTGGAGACAAAATCGTGAGTTTTGACGTAGTCCAGCTCTTCACCAAAATTCCCCTAGATGAGGCTATCCAGGTAGTTAAAGATGTAGCAGATCCCCAGACCGCTAAATTAGCCGAAATCTGTCTCCGCTCAACCTTCTTCTCCTTCCAAGGCGAAATATTTGAACAAACTTCGGGTGTTGCTATGGGCTCACCTCTCTCACCTATCGTGGCAAACCTTTTCATGGAAAAATTTGAGAAAAAGGCGCTAGACTCATATCCACTAAAACCCAAATCCTGGGCTAGGTTTGTGGATGACACCAGTGTCAATTGGCCTCATGGCGAGAAAGAGCTAAGAAAGTTCCTGGATCACCTCAATAGCTTGTCTGAAGACATCAAATTCACCATGGAAGTTGAAGAAAATAATTGCATTCCTTTCTTAGACATTCTCCTCATTAGAAGGAAGGATGGTTCCATTGGTCACAAAGTTTTTAGAAAAAAAGCCCATACGGATAACTACCTTCATGCCGACTCTCATCACCACCCCGCCCAAAAAATGGGGGTACTACAAACCCTCTTCACTAGAGCTTATAGAATCTCTGATATAAACCATACCGATGAAGAAATTTCCTACCTTAAAAGAACCTTTGCCAACCTAGGGTACAGCAATGAAAACATATACAAAGCCATTCAAAAAGCAAAAACTGATAACAATAAAAACAAAACAAAAGACGACCCAACCTCCAATACCTGCCTTCCTTACATCCAAGGGGTCACTGACAAAATAGCCAAAATCCTCAATAAGAAAAATATAAAAACTGCTTTCAAACCCTTGTCTACCATTAAGCAAAGAATGAGATCTGTTAAGGATAACCAAGAGCTATTTCAGCAAAAAGGAGTTTATATCATCAAATGTTTGTGTGGGGATCAATACATAGGAGAAACTGGTAGATCGGTTAGGATTAGACTCAAAGAGCATAGTGCAGACATTTGTAACGAAAGAACCAAGTCCTCAGCCTTAGCTGAGCATGTAGGTAAAACTAATCATCATATTTGCTTAGAAGACACCATAGTCATTGCTAATGTAGAACACCAATTCAAGCGTAAAGTTAGGGAAGCTATTGAAATCATTAAACATCCTAAAAACCTTAATAGGGATGGTGGCATGGAAATTAGCAAAAATTGGAACACCGTGCTAAGCCCCGCTAATAATCTTAATAACAATGTTAGAAATTCCTAACCTGCCATCATAATAATAATATTAACCTGCTGCTCTTGAGAATCCGAGACAAGAAGAAACCTAAAAAAATTTACCATAATATAATTAAAATTAATCATCTAATAAAGGGTATAAAAAGCATTAATGGATGCAAATAATAGAAGCATTAATAACATTAATATTAATTAAATAATAAGGCTAACATTAACCTCATCAAATATAAAAACAATTATAAACTATAATAGATATAATAAGCATGTATAGAAGAACATTAATAAATATCTTAGTAAATAACACATATAATAATATAGGCCCCCGAGGGTTAGCTCAAATGGTCGAGTTCCCGTTGATAGTACTCTCCGGTTTGAGAGGTCACGGGGTCAAATCTCCTCGACGCCCTCGGGGGTAGGCCTGAAGGCCGTGCAGCTCTACGTGGACGTAGCGGCCACCTCAGGTGCCCCCGTGAACCACATCGAAAAAAAAAAAAAAAAAAAAAAAAAAAAAAAAAAAAAAAAAAAAAAAAAAACATAGAGTAGCAACTATCAATAAGCAAAACATCTATTATAATAGACAAATAATAAAAATATTAATAAGTATACATAGTAGAGCATTAATAAATATCATAATAAATATCAATTATAGTAGATAACAATAGGTATATATAGAAGAGCTTTAGCTAATATCATAATAAATATCATTAATAATAATATAGATAATAGGAGCATAATAATAACATAGAATTAGAATAACATTAACAATAAAAAATAATAAATATAAACAAAAAAAGCATTAAATATTAAAATACTAATAAGAATAATACTAAATAATCTAAGAATTACAAAAAGAGATTTTAATAACAAATAAATTAATTTATAAGAAGACATAATAAATAAACTTACATAACAATAATAATAAAATCTCATTTTAATCAAGTAAAAATAGCATCATAAATATCAATAAGCATAAACCATAATTAATAAAGCATAAATTTAATTATGAAGCATAATGATAAAATAAAACAAAATATAAAATTGTAATATTAATATAAAAATTAAAAATAATTACAAGGAGTTATTAAATAATTAATTATAAAATCAAAAAACTTAAAAGATAATAACAAATTAAATCATCAATGAGGTAAAGAGTCGGCCATTGGTCTTCACAACCTAGGTTTTTCATATTTATACCTTGCATTTCCTTCTTTTCTCCTCACATTTTGTCCTGATGATGAGTCTAGTTTCAGACTCGAAACGTCGACTAAAAAACATGAACACTGTGGAAAATCCGAACTCCATTCAAAAATCACACCACAGTAATCTGCAAACGAAAAAAAAAAAAAATGCTAAATTTTGTGGAAGATAGATAAAATATGCAAAAAATTTTAAGTAGATGATTGTAAAATTAATAAGCTCACTCTGATTTCAACTATGCATACTGGGACCTACATAAATATTTTAATATACAACCTACAAGTTGTAAGAAATATTTATTTTTCAAGTTGTTAGGTGAATACCAAGTGATCTATCATTTTTGGCCAAACCTTTCTCTGCATTATATAGGAGGGCCTAAGATATAAAAACAAGTGTTTCAGATATAATGTTTATAGAGGTATGTTGAGCAATTATCTTCTTTACAATCGAGACTATGCATTTTTATATTATATCAATCCTTGTGAAAAACTGGTGCATCAACTAGGTTATTGAGTCAGTCAAGTGCATTGACTTGGTTACTCACTAGGCCAATTTTTATAAAACAATGAATTAGACAAGCAGTGAAGGACATGGTTAACTAATGTGTGCATAAATTGGGTCCACTAAGTACAATAGTAATGGAGTATTATACACAATACCTCTTCGTTGATTCCTATAGGCTTCAATTTCTTGGTTATCCACGAGGGGAATTCTTTGATTCTTTTTGTGAGTTCTTGTGTTAAGACATAGTCATATAAGACCGACATTGTTAAGCGGGTCGAGTGTTGTACTGACAAATATATGAGAAGGTATCTCCATTTTCCACTATGGAGAAATCTCAACATTGTTTTCTATGGAGCACCCACGAGACAAAGTCGAAGGATAAAATTGAATCATTGTCATATCATATCATTGTCGAATGTTGATTTTGAAAAGGTGAAATATTGTCAAATATATGTAAAATTACAAGCCTGGTGCCAACCCTTTCATGCATGGCTCTCTTATATTCAAGATGGTATAATAATAATCCCTTTTGTGGGAAAGTCTGGGCAGATCAACCTCAAAGGGAATCAAATCTCGTCGTCTAGACTATCAGGGCCTAACTCCAAGGGCATTGAGGAGAATTGACCCTATGACTTCCCGATCGATGAGACACTTAACAATAGGATGGTATAATAATAATGGTAGCATCTTATTTTACATTCTTTTATATGTTGTACATTCTCCAACCATATTTTTAGGCACGTAAACTCTAGTTGCGTACACGATTATTGCCTACAATTTGAACTTCTAAATTCTTCATTCCATGCTCAATACAATCATGATTCATTTAATTCTAAACCCAAAAACAATTATTGGAACTTTCATTCAAATTTAACATTTGACATATCATTGACATGGAAGGAGAAAATATGACTTGTTGGAAGGAGAAAATATGACTTGTAGGAAAATTAGGCTCGCAAGCTTGTAATTCATAGTCAATGGTCGAAGTCTGCAATATTTATGGGGTTGAATCAACTTAACTCTATTCCATAATAGAGGCAATCTGCAGCTTGTTTTGTGAATTATGGTATGATGGTGTATCAAAACGTAGTCACTCATACATATCATTCTTTGAGTGCAAGAGTGATGTCAATGTATCATGTTCCAATGACATGAAACTACTAAAACTAGATTTCAAGAAAATTTTAGGATTTTAAAGGGAATGGGGGTTTCATTATAAAATCAGTTACAAATCCATGAATCATATTTTCAATTTTGACTTGTTGATTGTCTCGTTGACTCGACCAATGGCATCAAGAATCGAGTTTATTGATGTTGAGACTTTGTTGGTGTATAAGCTAAAGTTGGAACTATTTGAATGGGATGACTCACAATTGTATTGTACTTAAAAACAATTTTTTATAGTGATAAATGACCTCAATTTAGAAGGTGAACTAAATTATGTAATTATTTCTTTGAATGTTAAATTAAATTCTATGGTAGGAAAAGTCACCAACAATGATTTTTTTAGTCATTTAGAAAACACTTTTAGTCTAAGGCCTCGCATAGTTTTGAAGTAAATAATGTACCAACAACATTCATCTGATGGAACTTAAATTGATCTACTGGAATAAATTATATTTCCTTTATTTTTCAATTTGATTTGTTGGCTATAATTAATTGTAATTTACTTCAATGAGTCTATGTTTATGAATTATTATTGAGTTAATTGTTGACTAAGCCTTTCAATTAGTTATCAGAGTCAGAAGCGAGGAGAGGGTTAAACATGATTCTGACCCATACGTCGTCTAATACTGCTCTACCTATTATCACACCTGATTCTTTGCTCTACCCTTCTCACGTTACTAAAGACCCGCCCAAACCCGCCATTCTAGTTGTTCTATTTCGCCCAGGATGGAGGGATCGAGGGAAGAAGGAGATAGAATTAAAGCAAGCCATCTTCTCCATCATTGTAACTTAAATCCATTCTTTGTTGATGAGATCAGCTTTTGTGAACATCAGTTGTATTAACAATAATATATTAAGAATGTAATTAAGAATAAAATTATCATCATTATACATTAATATTATAAAATTGTTGTCACTGCTACAACACCCTCCAAAACTTCACTACATTCAAATTTTGGAGCCTACCAAATTGTCGGTTCAAGTACAAAAATATGGTTATAGAATTGCAACTACTCAAGAAATTTAATCTAATTCAAGAGACACAATTCTACTCTACTGCTCTGTGGAAATTAATTCAAAATTTAGAAAAACATTAGAAAGTATGCATCAATCACATACAAAAGTATAGAGATTTATCTAGGGGAAACCAACTGGTCAAAGCCCCTTAAGCCTGCTTGAATTAATCAAATGAATAGAGAATGAATTATGACTACTTGTTAGCTCTAAAATCAACCTGCAAGTGAATAACCTTTCTCTCTGCTCAATGAGAAGCTCTAACACAGACTTAGTCAATCTTTTCCTCTGCTTGAGCCCCTATGTCCTTGTGCAAATCCTGAGGAATTAAGCCCCTATTTTTTAGGAATTTTCCTCCAATGTTTTGTGCAATTCCAAAGGTTGGATCTCTGACAACATGCAACACTTGTAAACTCAAGACTAGTCTACAATTGATGTTGCACCGCCTTGGAATCTCAACCATAGTTTGGGAACTAAAATTCTCTGCATGCACTAGCTATTTTTGGTTAATTAATGAGTTAACTGGATGATCACTGAGTTACACTATTGTCCCACTGCACAACTGACCTCCAACTAGTTCTATCAACAGTTAGAACTAGTTTAACTAAATACAACGAGAAATAACTAAACTAGATTGCTACAAATTAGAAATCACACAGGCATAACTTAACTCAAAGCCCTCTAACTCAAATTTACTCAGCTAAATGAGTGACAAGAGCCATGTCACCTTAGTTAACTAAATCCAAGTTGTTTGCTGATGTGGAAATTTTGAATTTACTCAATTTTAACTTCTCTCTTGACAAATCCTTCGTCAATATGTCAACATCTTGTTTCTCTGTTAGCATGCATTGTAGCAACATTATCCTCCTCTGCACACAGTTCCATAATTAATGATTCCAAATATCTATATTCTTGGATCAATTATGAAATATCAAATTATTAAAATCTTAATGCAACTCCGATTACCACAATAGATCACAGTTGAATCCATCTTCTAGCCAAATAGTCCCACACATATCTTTCTCATCCAGATTGCCTCACATGTTTCTTGACTTGTAGCCATGTATTCAACTTCTACTGAGCTTAGTGCCATAGACCTTTTCTTCCTGTTGTACTAGGAAATTGTTGCAAAACCAACACTAAAGATTCCACCTGATGTACTCTTTTGGTTCGATGGAATCCCTGTGCAATATGCATATGTGAAGCCACACAGATTCACTCCTTCCATCTGTCTGTACCATAATCCATATTGGGTAGTGTCTCTGAGGTATTGTAAGACATGCTTTGTTTCCTTCCAATACAATTTGGTTAGCCTAACCATAGCTTGACTCGAATGGTTGATTTCATAGCACATATATGGTCGTGTGTTCACAAGATACATCAGTGAACCCACTAGCTATCAGTAAATGGTAGCATCAACCTCTTCACATGAAGTGGCATTCTCCTACCTCTAATTGGTTTCTATAGGTGTATCGATGGGCTTACAACTCTCCATGAGAAATATTTGCAGTATCTCGGTGGCATAATTGCCTTGAGACACAAAAAGATCCCCATCACCTGAATGGCTTATCAAGGTCAAAGTTCACTCCTAAGATATTTCACTCACACTACGTGGCCCATACATGGAGGGAATGTTATAATAGATACAATTCCACAATATTAAGCAATAATTGCATGCAACAATTATCCCTAAAACAAGAAAATTCCCAATCTAGCATATATGACAAAAAGTAACAAGAATAACATCAAAATTCTGTACATACTTCAAGTATATCCAACTATTCACAAATGACAATAGAGAAGCTCCAAGAGAAGATAGACCAACAACCATACATCAAAATTCATCCATAAAAGCTCCAATTCATCCTCCAGAAAAAAATATGAAATTCTCTAAAGAAGAGAGAGATCCAATCTAAAGTGATCGACGAGAAATGATCTCACCTCACTTGTATTTATACACATCTTAGGAGTTTGAATTAGCCTCCTTGGCCTACATAATCCCCAAAATAAAATAATGTGCCAATAATAAAACTTTTGGTGACAAGCCCACCAAACTAGCTCATAAATGAAAAAGGTAATCCTCTCAAGAGGTCAAATAATAATATATGCATGTCATAGGGCCCTCTAAGAAGCCTAATGAGGTCCATGGGGGACACAATGAATAATAGGACCCTCAAAAGCAATGGAAAATGGTTTGGCCCCTTGTAATAAGCTATGGTGCTCCAAATGACATGTGGGGGTATACAAGTGTCCTCATGGGTCTCCAAACAAATCGAAGATGCCTATGGGTTGCCATAAAGGACTAGGATGATAGTGTAGGTGATGCCACATCATTGTACAAGTCCTGGATCACCTGCCAAGTGTATGGTGTATATTTGGGGGTAGCTAGGCATGTGTTGTAGCGGCTACAACCACACTCCAAAATTTTGCCTTAGCTTGTTTTGGAGCATCCCTACCAACCTTGCACAACACATTGTCTTTCTTCATCAAGTACTCAAGCTTCAGTGCTTTCCTCTCACAAAGGCAGCCTATCGAACACAGTCGATCCATTCCCCTCATAGGCTGCTTACCCGGAATTGGTCCAGTTTCAGGCTCAGCAGCTTCCCCTTCAAAATTGTGCATTCCTGGAGGGAAACCAGCTTGTCCCTCTAGGAATTGTGCAATCCTCTATGACAACCTGTTTGTCTCCAGGATTGTGCAATCATGGCAGCCAACCCTCCCAGTAGGGATTGTGCAAATTTTCTCACCAATAGGGAGTTCAGCCCATGATTTGGGCAAATCTAGGCAGCAGTCAACTGCTAGGCCTAGAAATAGTGCAATCCCCTTGGGCAATTAGCCCAGCTTACAGTCAAGAATGCACATTTTTCCCAAGCAGTTGAGCACTGGCATGCATGGACAGTCCAGTTGACCAATTCCACCTGGGACCGAGGAAACTTGACTTGCATGCATGCATGACTTGATATTCCTGGAATAGCAAGAGGCAACATGCAAAAGGTATCCCATGATTCATGGAGCTATTTTTACCAGCCGAGGGTTACATGCAAAGTTGTTTTAGAAGTTTCCCTCCAAGTGACGTTTTTTCCTAAATTTGTGGCATGCGCGTCTTCAGAACAAACTTATTTATTCGATGCATCAGAGCTCATTCATTCACATCGATCTTGGAGCTCTGACATCCCACATCACATCAAGGACTCTTCGAAACATCTAGCTCAACTATTCATGGGTAAGTGGCCTCAACTTGTCTTTTTCAACATTTCTGTCGCTTTTTGTGTATTTTCTTGTGTGAGCATTGTTTGCTTGATTTCTCTGAATGCCTGCTGTCGTTTACATATATTCTAGCTTGTCCTACCTATGTTTCAGTTTTTGTTGCTATCTCACTGTTGTCGCATGCATGAAACTGTTTTGCATGGACGTTCGTCCAACCGGAAAATGGCCTCACCCACATGCATGTTGATATGTTTGCTTAAGATTCCATTCATGTTTTGCATGCACTGTTTATCCCTTCTAATATCACTTAGTGTCACCATGCATTTCATCGATTTACTTTCTTTCAGTTGCCCGTCGGTGAGTCGGGCCAACCTTGACTCGGTCTCTTCCTTCACAAAGGCTTCATTGCACAAGCTAGAGAAGGAAGGCTCACCTTCCTCTCCAGATTTGTGCATTCTGGACAAAACTGACCTCCTGGAATGAATTGCGCATTTCTAGAGGTTAGTGGCTATTTGGCCCAAAAATTTGTGCAAAATTGCCCCTGGGCCAGCAGTCTGTCCCAGCTAGAATCGTGCATTGCGCAATCCCAACATCCAACTACCCAACTAAATTGCACATTTTGGAGATCCAACAGCCAATTCAACCCCCCAGTCATTCCAAACTACCTTTTGCACAGTTATGGAAGCTAGTGACTCAGCCTCGCAGTGAAATTTGCGCAAATCTTGCTCATCATTTCCCTAGGTATGTGTTGTGACCTTCCCCGAATTTGCTTTGTTTTCACTGACATATTTCTTTCCACGCATGCTTCTTGTTTCCAGATCTTTCCGATGTTCATCAGTCTCAATGGCTTCCAAGTGAATAGGATCCCAGGACACTGATGGTATTACAGTTGGAATAACAGTTGAACAAGTGTCCTCTAGCATGTCGATCTATGAAGATACGAAGTTGTATCTAGACAAGGACATTAAACTGAAGTGGCAAAAGGTGAATGAAACATTCACAGGCACTTTTGGGGAAGACCTTGAAGACTGCCAGGTGTACGTGAACATTAATAAGTGTGTCCTGTACTGGATTGCATGACGATACCCCGCATTCCCATCTGCGGATATGATTCACTGCATCGCCTCTCACACTGACTCCGAGACAACGACCTTGAGTAGTGTCTGTGGGATGAAGCTTGCAACCTTCTGGGCACAAGACTATGATGAGACGTATCAGATGGATGAGCCCATGACTAACATGACCCCTCCGTTCAGCTTGCCCAACAGCAGAGGCCACTCCAGAGATATTTTGAAGGATTGGGTAAAGGATCCAACTTGTTTCAAGATGACTCCTAACCGGATCTATAAGATGAAGATATTGAGGAAGGCATACCAATGCTTGGTCATATTCACATATCGAATGAGTGGCCAAGCAAGCACCGAGACCTTCCCTCAGAGTTGGGTGGTCTCGTTGGACCAATTGGCTAGAGAAGGAAGACCATGCAACTGGTCTGGTATACTGGCTCATCAACTGAAGGAGCAAGTCATGAAGGCTCGACAACTGCCCGAAGGCATGCATGCAAAGATTTATATGTCTGCCTACATTCTATATGTAGTCTTTCCCAACATGAGTTCTTGGGCTTAGAGTGGGCATGATCACCGACGAAAATTGTTGTAAGCACATATTTCAAGCTATTCTCTGAGTGCAGCTTCAGAGGAGTGATCAAATGGTTGTCCGACCATCTTGTTGCCCAAATTTACAGGTTGATATTTGAAGAAGATCCACCCTGCATGTCAGAAGAAGTGATGAAGGCATTGTTAGGCATTGCATATTGGTATGCCTCACCAGATGACACATTCATCTGAGTGTTCAGTGCAGAGAAGCCTCCACACGTTCTGCCAAAGTTTTCTTTGGATTTTCTTGTCATGCAGGAAGTAGCACATCATATCTCAACGGGATTAATAGCTAGGCTGCAGTAGAAGAAGAAGGCACCTTTGCTCACTCTTCTATTGAGGATTAGGTTATATGAGATCAATAGAATCAAGCAAGAAGATGTCAAAGTTGAACAAATGAAGAAGTACCCGTTCGACCTCTAATACTTCAACCCATATGACCTACAATGCATTGTCAAGGATCACTGCATGAGAGATCAGTTCAATTGGATCCATAAGGAATTTCATTAGGCCGAGGAAGACTCATGGAGGTATTGTTACTATCATTCTAGACCTAATGGACAGGTGGGTTTCGCCATAGAATGGTTAGAACGATAGCATGAAGCAGCACCACGGAGAACACTAGCAATAGCAGCAGTAGTAGCAACAACAGAGGCAGCAGAGCCAAGCATACCAGCACACAACAAAGGGTAGAGAAATATTGTCGACCGCATGGAGGAGGAACAAAGCCACAAGTTTCGAGTAGATCCAATTGTAGAACAAGCAGTTATGGGTATTCAACATAAGAGGCAGCAGTGTGAAAAGCAAATCACGTGAAGGCAGAGAGATAAGAAGAGAATGGAAGAAACAAAGAAGGAGTTGCATCAACTGAGGGAGCAACTCCCAAAAGAACAAGAGCTGGGCCAACAGAAGAAGGAAGCACAACAGCATCAGATTTAGTAGTGGGTGCATCATGTGCAGATAGACGAAGCAACGCCCATACAAGTAGTTGATTCCTTTGAACAGCTGGCATCAGATGAACATGGTGAGCCCTCGCAGGGGAAAGACTTTTCTCATAAGATATAACAAGCTTTCAAACAATTGGATGCAGACATGGAGCAACCGGAATTGGAACAGGACACTAATCTCATGCCTCACCACAGAGAGGTCGACTCGCCCGCTGTAATTCATCCAGATGATGAGCAAGTCTCGAATGACCAAGGATGCACTGAGATCCTTGGTGGTTAGCGGGAAGCAGAGATGCATGACAACTCCTTTGATGAATCTCAACATAGAGTTGTGCACCTTGACAGAGTACCAACTCCATGGGACCGAACATCCCCTGAGCAAGTTGAAGAACAATTGATCATGCACAATGTGCACAAGAACCCAGTTGCTTTGGCCGGTGCAACTAGAGTGTATGCTAAATCCACTAGCTCCAGTGTTTTCTTCCTCATAGCTAAGAGTGAGTGAATGGCGAAGGAACTATAGGTGGCCAAGCAGGGAGGAGACTTGGTGACAATGTCCGCCCGAGCTGAACTAAAGAAGGCAATACTGGAGGAAGTGTTTTCCTTGGACACAGTGATGTGGGCATTGTACTCCAAGTTCAGTACTATGCATCAAGCAGTCGTTCATCTTCATGGATGGCAGCATCCATGTGTGAGAAGAGATCGCATCTTGAAGAACATACATGCTGTCGTTGATAACATGCGAGCATGGACGATGAAGTATAAAGGAGCCCCGCATCATTTGCCCAAGATGATGAAGGCCAATGCGGTTGAGCTGCAAGCATGTATCTAGAGTCAAATCCGGAACTATGAAGACCAACCACAATTCATCACTCGCATACAGGCTTCCCATGCACAAGTATTCAAGAGAAAGGAGGATTTTGTGCACACATATGAAATTCCATAACTTGGGACTCTCACCCAAGTGAAGACCAAGAAGTAGGTCCAAGAGGAGCTTGACTCGTACTTCGACGAGTTGATGCACGTCGCCACAAGTCCAGACTTGCCTATCAGTGCAGACATCATGCACAAGTATGTTACTGGTCTAGCCACATTGAGGACATTGTTGCACATTCTTTTAGATGAGTTGGACAGAGGAGCCCAAGCAGTGTACCTGGATTCCATGGAGGAAAGGTTCAGGTTCCAGAGGAATGTCATAGTAGAACACACGGACACTATCAGAACTACCAATCTTGGCACCAATATGTTACTGTTGATCAACATGAGGATGTCGAGCAATTGGACTTCTATAGTTGTCTAAGTCAAAGTGGCGTCTAGTTTGGCTTGTTCAAGCCATTGTTCACATGGGTACATGTGCTTTGTATTGTTGAGTCATGTCAAGTGTAACTCAAGTCTCAAGAGTGAATGTAATAGTCATAGAGTAGGTGAAGAGTTATGAGGGTAGTTCAATGGTCACAAAGGGGAATGTTAAGGGTCACCCTGCCCTTTGCTATTAATAGTCCCTCATAACTCATTGTATAGGCTTTTGGTCAGCCAAGCTTCTACTAAGACTATCTTGAGGAAGGCTTGAACAGTATTGTAATGCGCCTTGGATTCTCCACTTGATAGAGCTACTATATCTCTTTGGAGGAGCAGGCGAATGTGGCTATAACGTTTCACTGATGGGGCTAGCAAGTTTACATGGTGTATTGTATGATTGTGACTTACACTTCTTTATATAATAAAATCCAGCACATTTTCTTGCATATGTTGTTATTGTAGTTGGACTTCTCTAGTTTCCTTAATGATATATGTTGTTTAACTTACGTACTTGTGTATGAACTTAGTCACATGAAATTATATGCATCTTGTTGTTAATGTGTTGCATATGCTGTTAATTTTGTCACCATCCATGTTGACTACTCTACCGGACACCAGAGAGACATTTCTTTGAACCTTGTTATATCAACCGTCACACTCGTCTTGGACTGATCCGTGAGTTTTGTTTGTGTTATCTTACCTTCTATGTTGTGACTATCACATCTGTGTCGACTGCTTTGCCAGAAGCTGTGCATGTCCTTTGTGTTGTGTGTTCCTAGCCAAGTTGGGATTGATCCCTTTCAACCTGGAACTCACCTTCACCTTCCTCTCCCTTGGAAGTGTTGGAACCTCTCATACTCATTTCTTGACTCACTGCATCAGTCACACCCTTGCTACTGATAGAGTTATCTTACTTGCCTCTATGCGACATCGCGGTCAAGGCATTACCTTACAACCCACTGCTGGGACTCCTACACCAAATGGTTTGAGGTCTAATTGGAACTTCTTACCAAGGAGATCCCCTTGACATGTTGGCGGATCCAGCACCCTCAACATTTCTGGTGCTAGAAGGAGGGCCTCATGACAAGCAGTTTCCTCTCATCCATTTTTGAACCTTTGCATATCTTTCATGGAGTCTTGCATTCTTTGTCACCTGAGGTGTTTTTCGAATCATGAAGATGTCTCCATCTTAGGGAAGCTTTTCAATCTCTTGTCCAGTCACATGTATGATGGTGAAGGCAAAGTGGCCTATCCTGAGCACTTACATAACTTTCTTTCCATGATTTACGAGGAAGATGATTTTACTGACGAACAGGCCGGTCTACTGCTTGCATTCACACTTCGCAAATCTCCATTTCGTTGGGTGCTTAGCTTACCAGCTGACACCATGCACTCATGTGAGCACTTCTATGATCTTATTGAAGACACATTCCATCATTTTGATCCAGACCATCTTGACTGAAAATTGTTATAGTAATGGAGGGCTCTACATGAATCTGTTATTGATTTTTGGCAGCGCTTTCGTGACTTACAATTTCAAGCTCCGAAGAGCCAAATGAAGTTATCTTATCTTTGGGACCGGTTTGAGTACTGCCTTAAGAAATAAACCCATCCCAAGAGAAATCTTGATGTCAAACCTCGCTCAACCTTATTCATTGATGGAACTGCGCAATCCCATGTGGGAGCAGGCACTGTCTCAACAGAAAGTCCGCCTCCCTTTCATTCAACAGTTCCACCATCGCCCAGTGATGTTGAGGATCATGTTCACACATATGTTCATTCTTCACATCCTCCTAACATCACTCCACTCAATTTTCACACAGAATTGCTTGTTAGTCCTTCGAGTTCCCATATGCATTCTTTTCTTCGACCTTCTTCTTCTCACCCAGGTGTTCCTCCGAATGATGCTATCTTGTGTTTGTCCATTCTGGACTCTTCACTTGTTGTGAACAAGGAGCAACCCACTGACGGAGTTAGTGTTGCACAACCAACATGCATTGTCATTCATGAAGAATATGAGTGGAAGCTTGAACATCAACACTTGGCAAAGGTTGACTCCCTTCTGTCCGAGCCCCCTCTGTTCCTTTCTAGCTTCTTTGTTGAACCTACCATCCATGATTTTGTATGTGTGTATTCATATATGGATGCACCCATTGTTGATCACTTGCAGGACTCACTGGATGCTAGTCCATCATTCGACAACAGAGAGGATAAGTTATTCATTGAAGATCCACTTGATCCTTCATCTGTCTTTTCCGGAAACATAGAGGATGAGTTCGTTCACTTTTCATCTACCCCTCTATTTGATTCATCTGATCATGAGGATGCCAAAGAATTTATTGATTTCTGATAGTGGCGGTTGTGATTCATTTTCTTCCATTTTTTATCATGATCATGAATCTATCGCAGTTGATCTTTTGAAGCCACCAGTTTATGACGATCTACCTGATGATGAAGTTGAGACACCCAAGACTGTCGAGGCACTTCAGCCCAAGCTGATCGTTATGTTAGGTCCTCACTTTCTTGGGGTTAGTCTTACTTTCGATCATGAAACTGTTCAATAACCCAAGGATCCTCATCACTCATCTGTATGCATTGAAGATCCATCTCACAAACAGATCACAATTCCTCCACTCGAACTACACAATCCCATTGCTCATGCATTGGAGGAGTCTTACATTGCAAGCACTCGTGCACGATGTAAGTTATATTTGTTTCTTTCATTTGCTTACATGTCTCAGTCAAGAGTGTGCTTTTGCTTCAAAGTTGCACGTAGTGTCACATAGCACCATGATAAGTCCACGGACTGTCCATCATGCACATGCACTCACTTATGTCCTGTGGGAATTTTGAAACACGAAGTGTGGCTGTCTTTGTTGTCATATCTTTCTTGTATGCTGGTCTTCACAATTGGGTTACTCACAGACCAAGCCCTCACCCACATGGGTTTACCAATGCGTCAGCGGCTGCATTGGAAGTATCACTTCACATGATCGTGCCTATGCACCGTTAGTGTAGGAGTAGGATTAGTGTTTGCTTTCAGTTGTTTTCTTGCATGCTTGTTTACTTTCATGCTTTGCTTGCTTGTTTGTGTGCTTGCTCGTTTGCTTACTTGTTTTTCTTTCTCTTTTACTTCTTCTCTTGCTTTGCTTTGATGTTTGTTTCGTTCATTTGTAGGTTAGTTTTCATGAAACCATGTGTGACTCATGAAACAAGCTGGGTAAAGTACAAGAGGGTTTGTACAACTATAGCTACTTGGTTATCTATCATCTTTCCTTTGTATGATGAACTTGTTACTCTTAGTCCATGATATGTTGAAGGAAAATACGTACTGTTCGAAGTGAACCTTGGTGTAAACACAACGCTTGCACACTAACTAGTGTCACCTTCTCTAGTCAATTGTTTTTGGGTTAACCCTTGTCAGCTCAATCAAGTAGAGTAAGGTGAGGGGGAAAACCTTAATAGGCACGTCAAAGATATAATAAACTACTTCTCTACTAGAACAATCTCCTTTGCTCTCAATAAGTCAGGATCCCTCTTCCGCCTGTGAAATAAATAAGTGTTATGCACAATAAAAATGAAAAAAAATGAAAAAATGAAAAATGAATAAGGCAAAAGAAGAGAAAGGCTTCTTGCGTAGGGAGGTGATGTAAGTAACTCCATTGGGGAATTGCCCAGGCTTGCTGACAGCGGAGCCATGCTTGTGTTCCTATTTGACTCCATCGGAGTACTTTCCAGGCCTACTCGTAGTGGAGCAACACCAAAGATGAAACTAAGACTCCGAAGACTATACTTCTTGTGAACCTATATACCCGTCAACCCTAATCGAAATAGTGGTGTTGCCTTGGCTTGGAATGTGTGTCAATCAATCAAGATTCTGGCAGATGCTACGTCTTACATCAAGTTAGTGTGAAACCAAGATGAGATAATAACTGAACAATACTTCTGGAGGTGTTAGACTTGCTTTTCACGAACAAGGTCTATGCAGAGAGCTGGAGTTCTACCAGTGTGTCACCAAGCGTTGTAGTGGCTACAACCACCCTCCAAATTTTTTCCTTAGCCTGTTTTGGAGCCTCCCTACCAACCTTGCACAAAAATTTGTCTTGCTTCATCAGGTACTCAAGATTCAGTGCTTTCCTCGCACAAAGGCAGCTTATCGAACGCAGCCAATCCATTCCCCTCACAGGCTGCTTACCCGGACTTGGTCCAGCTACAGGCTGAGAAACTTCCCCTTGAAAATTGCGCATTCCTGGAGGGAAACTAGCCTATCCCTCCAAGAATTACACAATCCTCTCTGACAACTTGTTCATCTCTAGGATTGCACAATCCTTCCAGTCAACCCTACCACTAGGAATTGCACAATTTTTCCCACCAACAGGCATTTCAACCTAGGATGTGGGAAAATCTGGGCAACAGTCAGTTGCTGGGCCTAGAAATCGCATAATCCCCTTGGGTATTCAACCCAACTTACAATCAGTAATGCACATTTTTCCCAAGCAGTTAAGCACTGGGACGCATGGACAGTGCGGTTGACCAGTTCCGCCCAAGACCGAGGAAACTTCACTTGTATGCATGCATGACTTGATCTTCCCGGAATAGCAAGAGGCAACATGCAAAAGGTATCCCATGATTCAGGGAGCTATTTTTAACAACCGAGGGTTACATGCAAAGTTGTTTTAGAAGATTCCCTTCAAGTGTCGTTTTTTCCTAGATTTGTGGCATGCGCGTCTTGAGACCAAACTCATTTATTTGACGCATCAGAGCTCATTCATTCACATCAATCTTGGAGCTCTAACATCCCACAACACATCCATGACTCTTTGACACATTCGGCGCAACTATTCACGGGTAAGTGGCCACAATTTTTGTCGCTTTTTGTGTATTTTCTTGTGTGAGCACTGTTTACTTGATTTCTCTGAACACCTGCTGTCATTTACACATATTCTAGCTTGTCCTAGATCTGTTTCAATTTTTGTTGCTATCTCACTGCTGTCGCATGCATGAAACTATTTTTCACGGACGTTTGCCCAACCAGCGAATGACCTCACCCACATGCATGTTGATCTGTTTGCTCAGTCTTCCATTCATGTTTTGCGTGCACTATTTATCAATTATTCTATCACTTAGTATCGCCATGCATTTCATTGATTTACTTTCTTTCAGTTGCCCGTCAGAGAGTTGGGCCAACCTTGACCCGGTCTCTGCCTTCACCAAGGCTTCATTGCGCAAGCTGGAGAAGGAAGAATCATCTTTCTCTCCAGATTTGTGCATTCTGGCCCAACACTAACCTCTTGGACTGAATTGTGCATTTCTGGAGATCGGTGGCTGCTTGGCCCAAAAATTTGCACAAAAATGCCTCTGGGCCAACAGTCTATCCCAGATGGAATCGCGCATTGTGCAATCCTTGCAGCAAATTGCCCAACTGAATTGGGCATTTTGGAGATCCAACAGCAAGTTAAAACCCCCAGTCAGTCCAAAATACCTTTTGCGTAGTTTTGGAAGTGAGTCACTCAACCTCCCAATGAAATTTGCGCAATCTTGGTCATCAGTTCCCCAGGTATGTGTTGTGACCTTCCTAGGATTGCTTTGTTTTCACTGACATATTTCTTTCCATGCATGCTGCTTGTTTCCAGATCTTTCAAGTGTTCATTGGTCTCAATGGCTTCCAAGAGAATAGGATCCCAAGACACTGATGGTGTTGCAGTTGGAACAACAGTTGAATAGGTGTCCTCTAGCATGTCGATCTATGAAGATACGAAGTTGTATCTAGACAAGGACATCAAACCGAAGTGGGGAGAGGTGAATGAAACATTTGCAGGTACTTTTGGGGAATATTTTGAAGACCGTCAGGTGTACGTGAGCATTCATAAGTCTGACATGTACCGAATTTCATGTCGATACCTCGCATTCCCATGTGTGGATATGATTCATTGGATCATCTCTCACACTGACCCCAAGACAATGACCTTGAGCAGTGTCAGTGGGACGAAGCTTGCAACCTTCTAGGCATGAGACTACGATGAGTTGTATCAGATGGATGAGCCCATGACTGACATGACCCCTCTGTTCAACTTGCCCAATAGAAGAGGCCACTCTAGAGATATTCCGAAGGATTGGGTAAAGGAGCTAGCTCGTTTCAAGATGACCCCTAACAGGATCTATAAGATGAAGATATTGAGGAAGGCATACCAATACTTGGTCATATTCACATGTTGACTGAGTGGCCAAGCGAGCACCGATACATTCGCTCAGACTTGGGTGGTTGCGCTAGACCAATTGTCTAGAGAAGGAAGACCATGCAACTGGTCTAGCATACTAGCTCATTAGATGAAGGATCAAGTCGCAAAGGCTCGACAGTTACCCAAAGGCATGCATGTAGAGATTAATATGTCTGCCTACATTCTAGATGTAGTTTGTGCCCGACATGAGTTCCCGGGCTTAGAGTGGGCATGGTCACCATCAGAGACTGTTGTGAGCACATACTTCAAGCTATTCTTCCAGTGCAGCTTCAGAGGAGTGATCAAACGGATGTCCGACCATATTGTCACCTCAATGTACAGGTTGATATTTGAACAAGATCCACCCTACATGTCAGAAGAACTGATGAAGGCATTGTTAGGGATTGCATATTGGTATGCCTCACTGGATGGCATGTTCATCTGAGTGTTCAGTGTGGAGAAGCCTCTGCATGTTCTGCTACAGTTAGCTTTGGACGTGCTTTTCATGCAGGAAGTAGCGTATCATTTCTTAGCAGGATTAACAGCTAGGGTGCAGCATAAGAAGAAGGCACCTTGGCCCACTCTTTCGTTGCGGATTGGGTTATATGAGATCAAGAGCATCAATCAAGCGAATTTTGAAGCTGAACAAATGAAGAAGTACCCATTCGACCTTTGAAGCTTCAACCCGTATGACCCACATTGCATTGTCAAGGATCACTATGTGAGAGTTCATTTCAATTAGATCCATGGGGCATTTCATTGGGCCAAGGAAGACTCATGGAGGTATTGTTACCATCATTCCAGACCCAACGAATAGGTCAATTTTTCCATAGAATGGTTAGCATGACAGAATGAAGCAGCACCATGGAGAACGACAGCAGTAGTAGCAGTACAAGAAACAACAGAGGCACTAGAGCAAGCATACTGGCGCGCGACAAAGGGAAGAGAAAGATTGTCAACCGCATGGAGGAGGAATAATGCTGCAAGTTTCGAGCAGATCCACTTGTAGAACAAGCAGCTATGGATATTAAACATAAGAGGTAGTAGCGCGAAAAGCGAATCATGCGAAGGCAGAGAGATAAGAAGAGAATGGAAGAAACAAAGAAGGAGTTGCATGAGCTGAGGGAACAACTCCGAAAAGAATAAGAGTTGTGCCAACAAAAGAAGGAAGTGCAGCAACAACAGAGTCAGCAGGGGGAACATCACGTGAAAATAGACGAAGCAACATCCATACAAGTAGTTGATTCTTCTGAACAACTGGCATCAGGTGAACAGGGTGAGCCCTCGTAGGGGAAAGACTTTTCTCATGAGATAGAACAGGCTTTCGAATAGTTGGATGCAGACATGGAGCAGCCGGAAATGGAACAAGACATTGACCTCATGCCTCACCACAAAGAGGTCAACTCGCCCACTGCAATGCATCCATATGATGAGCAAGTCTGGAATGACCAAGGATGCACTAAGATCCTTGGTGGTTAGTTGGAAGTAGAGATGCGCGATAGCTCATTTGATGAGTCTCAACATAGAGTTGTGCACCCTGACAGAGTACCAACTCCAGAGGACTAAACATCCCTTGAGAAATTTGAAGAACAAGTGATCATGACTGATGTGCACAAGGACCCAGCTGCTTTGGCCAATGCAACTAGAGTGTATGCCGAAGCCACTAGCTCCAGTGTTCACTTCCTCATAGTTGTGAATGGTAAAGGAACTATAGGTGGCCAAGCAGGGAGGAGACTTGGTGACAATGTCCATTCGAGTTGAACTAAAGAAGGAAATACTGGAGGAATTGTTGTCCTTGGACACGATGATGTAGGCATTGTACTCCAAGTTCAGTATCGTGCATCAAGAAGTCGTTCATCATCAGGGATGGCAGCATCCATTTGTGAGAAGAGCTCGCATCTTGAATAACATACATGCTATCGTTGATAACATGCGAGGATGGATGATTAAGTATGAAGGAGCCCCGTTTCATTTTCCCAAGATGATGAAGGCCAATGTAGTTGAGCTGCAAGCACGTATCCGGAGTCAGATCCAGAACTATGAAGACCTACTGCAATTCATCACTCGCATATAGGCTTCCCATGCATGAGTATTCAAGAGCATGGAGGATGTTGTGCACACATATGCGATTCCATCACTTGGGACTCTCACCCAAGTGAAGACCAAGAAGCAAGTCCAACAGGAGCTTGACTTGTACTTCGACAAGTTGATGCGCGTCACCACCGGTCCAGACTTGCCTATCAGTGTAGACATCATGCGCAAGTATTTTTCTGGTCCAACCACATTGAGGACATTGTTGCGCATTATTTCAGATGAGTTAGACAGAGGAGCCCAAGTAGTGTACCCGAATTCCATGGAGGCAAGGTTCCGGTCTAGATGGATGTCACAGCAGAACACATAGACACTATCAAAGACTACCAATCTTGGCACTAATATGTTACTATTGATTAGCATGAGGATGTTGAGCAGTTGGACTTCTATAGTTGTCTAAGTCAGAGTGGTGTCTATTTTGGCTTGTTCAAGCCATTGTTCACATGGGTACATGTGCTTTGTATTGGTTAGTCATGTCAAGTGTAAGTCAAGTCTCAAGAGTGAATGCAACAGTCATAGAGCAGGTGAAGAGTCATGAGGGTAGCTGAACAGTCACAAAGGGGAATGTTAAGGGTCACCCCACCCTTTGCTATAAATAGTCCCTCATAACTCATTGTATAGGCTTTTGGTCAGCCAAGCTTCTACTAAGACTATCTTGAAGAAGGCTTAGACAGTATTGTAATGTGCCTTGGCTTCTCCACTGCACAGAGCTAGTATATCTATTTGGAGGAGCAAGCAGATGTGGCTGTAACTTTCCACTGGTGGGGATAGCAGGTTTACATGGTGTATTGCATGATTGTGACTTACACTTATTTATATAATAAAAGCCAACACATTTTCATGCATATGTTGTTATTGTAGTTGGATTGCTCTGGTTGCCTTAATGATATATGTTGTTTAACTTACGTACTTGTATATGAAATGATTCACATGAAATTATATGAATCTTGTTGTTAATGTGTTGCATATGTTGTTAATGTTGTCACTGTCCATGTCAACTGCACTGCCAGCCACCAAACAAACCTTTCTCTGAACCTTGTTATATCAATTGTCACACTTGTCTCAGACTAATCATGAGTGTTGTTCATGTTATCTTACCTTGTATGTTGTGACTGTCGCATCCATGTCGACTGCTCTACTGGAAGCTATGCATGTCATTTATGTTGTGTGTTTCTAGTCGAATTGGGACTGATCCCTTTCAACCTGGAACTCACCTTCACCTTCCTCTCCCTTTGAAGTATTGGAACCTCTCATATTCATTCCTTGACTCATTGTATCAATCACACCATTGCTACTGACAGAGTTATCTTACTTGCCTCTGTGTGACATTGCGATCAAGGCATTACCTTACGACCCACTGCTAGGACTCCTACACCAAACGGTCTGAGGTCTAATTGGGACTTCTTACCGAGGAGATCCCCTTGACATGTTAGCGGGTCCAGCACCATCAACAACATGATAGATCAGGTTCATCCTCCTCGTCCAATAAGTGAACCACAAGCAATGTTTGAATGGTTGTGGGGATCCATGGAGTCAAATCTACTATTGTGAAGCCCCATGGTTCTCAACACTCACCCTACATGTGCCAATGTAGCCCTCTAGAGGATTAGGACCTCGTATAGGGAGACCAAACCCAAATGGAAACCATCTACAAGCCTGCATAAGATCTAATGCATCCCCTGGCCTTCCAGTACAACAAGTCATTGGAGAAATCAAGTAAATTAGCTTACCTAATCATGGACCACAGGTGGCGACTTCATAATGGCCTGCCCTTCCATAATGGGCTTCGGGGTATGCCAATGTCTCTTAAATTCCACATGGGGTTAACCAAGTGCCCTATTAGGTGGTTTCTACCTCTAAATGGGATAATATAGTGAAGGTACATCTATCAAAGGTGGTGGCATGTGACAGATAGCTAAATGAAGTCTAGGATGAGAAGGGGCAACCCTGGGTCACATGTTGGGGTACAAGGGTAGGTTGAAAGAGGGAAGCCCGCACTTGGGTTTATAATGTGTAGGACTGAGCAATCACGGTACATGAGATTCCCCGAACTTGGTTTTTCCACACTTATTTATATGTCTTTTTCCTTTTTATGATTTTGTTTGATTAACCGCTTGGGGCTCAAGGGGTTAGAGCATGATATATAATATATAGCAACGAATTCCCCCCTTTAAGGCGGGGTGGTTCATCACCCACCAGGGGTTGGGACAATCATGGTTTCCTATATGATGAAGAAGGCTCATAGAACATGTAGTAACTAGGGCGATGGCCACGATGATGGGGTAGAGCTCATGCATTGTCTTTTCCCCATGTGCTAAATGTTTTTGTCCCAACGATCTTTTGGACTTTGTGGTACTTTTCCTATTGAATGTGGCCACATATGCTTTTAACTTTATTTTCAACTCCATCAACCTTTGGGCTTCATTTCAGGTCATTACCCAAGCTATGGGAAAGGGGAAGGGGTGAACTAACCCTATGTGGACCCGATGGAGCGAGGTGTACCCGGGTTGGAGAAAAGATGGATGGGGTAATAATGAATGGCAAGGTGGAAATATAAGTGGATAAGGGAGCTAGACCACACAACCAAAATCGGGGTTTCCCGTGAAATACCATCCGTGAAACCAAATGGTCAGTAAAAGAGATCCCATAGGACTAGAATCTAGGGTTAATTCCTAAAAGGGGTCTAGCGGACAAAAGCATAGACCTAGTCCATCCTTTCCACTGAATCCCCCCATTAATCCGCACATAGAAGTGTTCATTATAAGAAAACTACAATACTCAATTTAAAAATGACAAGGCATACCTTTAGATTCGGGAGGTCCACCTTCAAACATACGATCATGAAAAATGGGCGAAGGATCACATGGCTGGCTCAGGTGGTAGAGAAATGGTACAATGAGCTAGTTGATGGCTGCAAGGGGCTGCTAGTTGCCGACTAAGGACCATCTTGGAGAAAAAATTAATCCTAGGGATATTACCCACAAAATGGTGGGTAACGTCTGGCTCCAACTAGGATGTGATCTCTCTAGGAAGTGGGCGAAGCTACTCGAACGGGAGGTCACAAGAACTCCAGCAATATCTTGATTACCGTAGACCTATCACCTACAGATACAATAGATGGAAAAACACAGGGCATCATGCTTTCGTGTCGTCTCATGATCACACATGCTAATATGTTAGGCCATAAAATCAATAGAAAAATAAAGATATGCAAATTTTAATCTATGTGCAGCTAATATACCATGAGATATATCATATGACGTTATCTCTAATGTAAAAGTCATCATGCAATACATCCTAATCTAGCATGCATATAGTAAGGCTAACACCCGTGCAACCAAGATATTGTCACATTAATATACATATGCCTGCCAGTATGATTACTCATGTTACAACTCCCAAATCAAATGTGGACATAATCACATGGCGGATGAAGAGGGTGGGAGGTGGGAAAACATGATCTCCATCCGAGGTAAAGGGGAGTCCCAGAAGAAAGAAAATATGTTGATCTCGAGGTCTCAGGCTTTCCTTCTAAGTACACAATGGTGGAATGAAAGATCACTCTAAAAAAATCCTCATCGCCATCACTGCTTGTAATATCATGCTTTGAATATGTCGCACAGTTGTGATGAGAAGGGAACGAACGGTGAGAGAAAGAAGGATTGCAACAAATGGGCTGCTCAATATGATGGTCACATCTGATATGGGAGGTCATGGAGTGATCAAAACCATTCAGGTGAGTCAAAGGGGATAAAATATATTCAATGAAGGGTTCTTCCTTGACACCATATTCAGAAAAGGGAAAAGGGGCATGGTCACTCAAGGTCATACCAAAAGGGGTGAGGGACTCACCTAAGGAAGACTCAAGATGATGTACAAGAGGGAAAGGCAAAGGAGAGGGTGAAGTGTCATATTCAATGAGTTTTCCTTCCCCATAATCTAAAGGCTCAAGTGATTTGAATGTATAATTATAAGCTGGGTAGGTAGGAGCCTCATTGCTTTCCTCATTATAAGCATCAAAGATTGGGTTTTCATTAAAAGGACAATCAATCACTTCCAAATGTCCTTCTTCATGCAAGGGAAAATAATAATTTTCCTTCCCAAGGATATCGATGGATATGTCATCTCAAGTAATGTCCGGGATAAAAGGAAAACCAATATCAACCACATCTTCTTTGTTAGTATCATAAATGGGATCACAATCAAATTGAGGCCCAAAAATATCCCATTTCTCCTTTTCATTGCAGAAATAATGTCCAACGTCATCTTCCAACGAGCTCGTGGGATCACCTTCCTCAAGGTTTTCAAAAGGAAAGTCATCAAGAGTGATACCCTTGAGAGTGGTAAGGTCAACCTCGGTCTTACTTTCCATAACCTCATTCTCCTCAACACATGTGCTCTAAAAATCATCATGTCCATCTTGTGGCCCTAACAAGGACTCATCTTCTTTCTCATCACTGATATCCTCAAGGTCATCTCCATCTTGGTTGGTTGACAAGCGGGACCTCTCTTCTTCTCTCTTCTCTTGAAGAACAACGGCTAAAGTATTTGTTACATGATTTCATTAATATGCTTCTAGGAGGAGAGGATTAGTATGGTTCTCTTTATATTCACGTTTCATCTTATGAAGCTTCACCTCTTCATCATATAAACGGGAGAATACTTCATTAGAATTACATCCCCTTAAAAACCCCCTTCATGACCTACTATATTCATTCATCCTTTCTTATGTAATTTGGAGGTTTTCCGGATCCAACTCTTCATCGTCATCGGAGGAGATGTCTATCACTTCACTGCTATTGGCCCCTAATTCCATAACTGATAATTGCTCATCATCCTCATTTTCTTGGTCATCCTGGTCATCCAAATCTTCATCCAGTAATGAGCCATATTTTTCTTTCATCTTGTGAGACAAGGAATTAAATGCACCAGTATAATAGGAAAGCTCCAAGAAGAGGTAATCTATGGGCCCTTCTTCATACTCCTGCCTTATGTTGTCAAGGTTTGACCTGCTCTTGTTATAAAAATTAAGTATGAAGTCCTCGATCTTATTCTCTATCAGATGATCACAATGCTTAGACCACGAATCCAATCATTCCCACAGGTCTTGTTCTTCTTTGGGGCTAATGTCGTGGACACTTTCTTTAGCCATTTTTCATGATTTTGCATATAATTCAAAAATGGAGTCACTAGTGTGAATTAAAATTCCTTCACAAATGCTTGCTTCCCCCTACAAGCACTAACTTTGAAGTACAATGAGAAACTAGGACTTTGTTCCTCCAATGGAGTCACCGGATGATATATAAATAATGTCATATGGGGAACAAAGAATGTGTTTCGTGTCCCTGACAACGATGCCAAAATGTTACCGCTCAAACTAGCAAGAGACCTAAGGGGGATCCCTAAACGGCAAGGGTAGGCCAAGGGCAACAAATGGAGACTTAGCACACTTTCACCTCAGCTAAGGCTCCTGTCTATTAACGGAATTTCACCGATGGGAGGAGACCCGATATGTATGGAGTCACTAATGAAGGATAAGTAAATGGATGTGAGTGACCCGAATAACCCTTTCCAAGAATTTGAAGGATAAACATTGCTTTCTTTGTAGGCAACGTAACAGGTAATCTAGGGAAAGGAAGAGAAGATTTGAGGGTTAGGTTTATGGGATAAGACATGTGAAGAAGTTTCCCAATCCCTAAAATCCTTGTTAGAATTGGTATCCCAGATGGTTCTTGAAGAATGGTCTTTCAAAGGAGTGGGACCACAACAAACCAAGTGGACCTAGTCTAGTGTATGAGGAAGGAATACAACAACCAATGATATTATTACACTAGACAAGGTGGAGAGAGGATCAAAGAAAATATTATTACTCAAATATGTTGGTTTGACCCTTGGAAGTGCTAGCCTTGGAGATGACAGGGCAAGTTTTGGTCCTGGAGCTAGGGCTTGGAATTTCTCCCAATTCCACTGTCACATTGTCTTCAAATTTGGAGGAGGGATAGTGGAAAGGTCAGTGCCAGAGACCCTAGGAGATTGAATTTTTTCAGTGGGCTTGTCGAGAAATTGATGCCCTAGGCACCCCAATGTGGATAGGCTTGAGAGAAGGTGAGAGAATGAGAGTTTTTGTGACCACCCTTGGTATATCAGTGCCTTAATACTTCGGATAATCGATTCTATGTTGATTATGTCTAAGACTTCTTGGTTCCCAGTCAAGGAAGCCTCAAAATTACTTCACAAACCCTTTAGGTCAAGTGAAAGAAATCTTGTAGCTTTTATACTTCAAATGCACAAGAGGAATGGGTTATCAAGGTTTAATTTTACCCCGAGGATATTTCACTCACACTACATGGACCATACATGGAGAGAATGTTATAATATAGACAATTCCACAATATTAAGCAATAATTGCATGTAGCAATTAGCCCTAAAACAACGAAAATCCCAATCCAACATATATGACAAAAAGTAATAATAATAACATCAAATTTCGTACTTACATGTAGTATAGTATATTTAACCTTAAGAAATGACAATAGAGAAGTCCAAGAGAAGAAAGACTAACAACCATACATCAAAATTCATCCATAAAAACTCCAATTCATCCTCGAGAAAAAGTGCGAGATTCTCTAAAGAAGAGAGATCCAATCCAAAGTGATTGATGAGAAATGATCTCACCTCACTTGTATTTATACACATATTAGGAGTTCAAATTAGTGTCCTTGGCCTACATAAGCCCCAAAATAAAATAATGTGCTAATAATACAAATTTTGGTGACAAACCCACCAAAATAGCTCATAAATGAAGAAGGTAAGCCTCTCAGGAGGTCAAATAATAATCTATGCATGTTGTAGGGCCCTCTAAGAGGCTTAATGAGGTCCATGGGTGCCACAATGAAGAATAGGGCCTCAAAAGCAGTGGACAAGGGGTTGGCCCCTTGTAATAACATGTGCTTCTCCAAATGACTTGTGGAGGCACATAAGTGTCCTCATGGGTCTCCAAACAAATCAAAGATTCTTCTGGGTCCCATGAAAGGGCTAGGATGATAGTGTAGGTGATGCCACATCATCATACAAGCCTTGGATCATCTACCAAGTGTATGGTGTAGATCTGGGGCCAATTAGGCATGATAGATCAGGTGCATCATCCTTGTCCAATAAGTGAACCATGAGAAATCTCTGAATGGATGTGGGGATCCATATAGTGAAATATGTTACTATGGAGGTCCATGGCTCTCGATGCTCATGCTACATGTGCCGATGTAGCCCTCTAGAGGATTAGGACCTCGTATCGAGCGACCAAACCCAAATGGAAACCATTTGAAATCCCGCATAAGATCTAATGCATCCCCTAGCCTTCTAGTACACCGAGTCATTAGAGAAATTGAGTAAATGAGCTTACCCAATCATAGACCACAAGTGGGAAGTTCATAATGGCTTGCCCTTCCATAATCGACTATGGGGTGTGTTAGTGTCTCCTAAACTCCAAATGGGGTTAACCAAGTGCCTTATTAGGTGTTTTCTATCTCTAAAGGGAATAATGTAGTCAAGGTACATCTATCAAAGGTGGTGGCATGTGACAGATATGTGAATGAAGTAGGCGATGAGAAGGGGAAGCCTTGGGTCACATGTTGGGGTACAAGGGTAGCTAATAAGAGGGAAGCTTGCACTTGGGTTTATAATATGTAGGAGGGAGAAATCATGGTACATGAGGTGCCCTGGCCTTGGTTTTTCCACCCTTCTTTATATGCCTTTTTCCTTCTTATGATTTTCTTTGATTAATTGCTTGGGGCTTAAGGGGTTAGAGCATGATGTATAAGATATAAAAGTGAATTCCCCCCTTTAAGGTGGGGCAGTTCATCACCCAAGTGTTGGGAAAATCATGGGTTCCAATATGATGAAGAAGGCTAATAGAACCTATAGGAACTAGTTTGATGGCCACGATGATGGGGTAGAGCTCATGTATTGACTTTTTCCCACGTGTTATTTGTTTTTGCCTTGGCCATATTTTTCATTTTGTGGTACTTTCCCTATTGAATGTGGCCATATATTCTTTTAACTTTATTTTTAGCTTCATCAACCTCCAAGATTCATTCCAGGCCATGAACAAAGGTGTGGGCAAGGGGAAGGATTCTTTCTATTTTGCCCCCTGATATGCCTATGGATGATAACGTCATGCATATCATTTACCTAGAACTCGTCGATACATAGCCAAAACCTACCTTGACGGTATTTATGGAAACGCATCGTCGCTCGTGTGGAATGCAACAACAAATGCAATAAGTCCTGCATCTATTCATGCCCCTCCTATCTGCCTAAACTAAGAACACGAGATGAGGACTTGCTTTTCTTAGGTTACTTAGGTATACTTAGGTTTACTTAATGCCACAATTATTGCTCTAGAAACTAACGGATCCCATTACCTAGTCATTGCTTGTGTTTTATAGTATCCATAATTGCATCCTATGGTTGTTATGAACCTACCAAAACACATGTCTTTCTCTATGTTCTGACAAGTGCTTGCATTCCTATATATGTAATTTAGACATTCCTAGTTGTTCCTAGATATGGCTTGTGTAAGGCTGAGCTAACCCTATGTAGACCTGATGGGGGGATGTGGACTAAGGTGGGAGAAAAGATGGATGGGCTAATAATGAATGGAAAGGGGGAAATATAAGCGGAGAAGTGAGCGGGACCACGCAACCAAAATCAGGGTTTCCCATGAAATACCATCCCTGGAACTAAATGGTAAGTAAAAGAGATCCCACAAGATTATAATCCAAGGTCAATTCCTAAAAGGGGTCTAGGGACCTAGCCCATCCTTTCCCCCGAATACCCCCATTAATCCATGCCCATAAGTGTCCATGATAAGCAAACTATAATACTCAATTTCAAAATGACAAGGCATACCTTTAGATTCCGGAGGCCAGCTTTCAAAGATACGATCATAGCAAATGGGCAAGAGACCACATGGTTAGCTCAGGTGACAGAGAAATGGTACAATGAGCTAGCTGATGACTACAACGGGCTGTTGGCTTCCCTCTCAAGACCATCTTGGAGAAAAAATTTCTCCTAAAAGTATTACCCACAAAATAGTGGGTAATGAGTATTACATCCTTCTTTGAGTATCATGAATTATTACATTCTCGCTTGGTGGTTGTTCACCTTCAATCAATTATGTCTTCACTTTTCCCACTTTGTGTTGCTAGAAAATGAATAGACGACATAGAAGTTACAATTTTGATGTGTGGAAATGAGATGTATTATACTCTGTGACTGTGATTTTGTGCGGGCGAGAATTTTAGCAAGAGGGGTGAAACCTATTGCTCTATATTTCACTAGTGTGTTTGCTTTTTTTCATTAAATCATGCTACACACTACATTCATGTAATCTTTGCTTCAACCCAATCATCCCATCACTATAGTGTTATCTTTTACACCACATATTAAATATTTTATTCTCAGGAATTTATCTTCTTGTTGTAGCGATTTTTCATATATACATTGATGGCAGCCTTAGTTTTTTTGTTGCATATATAACTCTTTATCACGCTCTTGGCATATAACTCAATTGTTACATCTATACATAACCTCCATCATAGCATTGATATGTAAATCTTTGCATGTGCATGCCTGTGTCTTAGCACTTTGGTTTCTTAATATAACTTAATCTTCATTCACATCACATAATCTCTTGAGCCTCAATGCTTTTCCATTGTATATATTATTTCATTCCTCACATTATTTCTCATTTTGTGCCTTTGTTATATCGATCCATTGTAACAGTGTATGGGATCATTTCATCAAAACTTTATATAACAGCTATTGTATGTGCTTTAATATATATATCCTTTTGTGCATACGCACTGACATACAGTCTTTCGCATGATTTATATATCTATATCATTCTAGTGTTAACATATCCTCCATTATTTCCTGTAACATGATGTTATCATGCCCATGGCATGGTGTTATTGTACCCAATTATAACCTCCAATTGCTACATTTATACAATGTCCATCATGCATGCATGTTTTAATATAGTTTCCATATGCACAATTATTGTAACCTTTAATGCATGGTTCTAATATAGCCTTCATCGCATTATCACATTTTTTCTATCTATCAGATAGTAATTCTTTGGTTCATCACATCACATCATCACATGGCTTTCATATAGTTTTTATCACTGCACATCTCTTTAGCATTATCCTTGTCATCCCCATATGCACTAATCTCACGTAGCTTTTGTAGCACATCCTTTTTATCACCTTATTAGTCCTTGCCATCTGGCAATGGCCAGGGACTATAGTAATCCAAAAGCGTTGCTATAGCATTAGTTCCAATCCGTTCAACTCTGTTATACGGTGATTAGACCAAAGTTTTCAACTGCGCTGTGTTTGCTATTGCCGGGATAAACCAAAGTCTTCGAATTTAATCTGGTTTGCCATCTTATTTGGCCTCTTCCCGAGGCGGAAGAGGCTGGAGCATAGCCTATTTTGCTTTAGCCTGTTTATTATTACTGACCGTCAACAGTTTCCATATTAATGTTGACATTAGTTTAGCAGTATGAAATGCTAGCAGAATTACAGAGTTTGGAAGTGCCAAACTGAACTAGAACTAATTTATAAGTGGCTGAAGTTGCCACTTGTTTCCATCGGTTACTGCATGTTGCATGCTTCGGTGTCTGCATGTTCATAATTGTGTTACAGCTCTTATACTATCTCTATCATAGCGGAAAGAAGAAAGAGCGTGTACGGTTAGTCTTATCTGATACGGTCCGGTGACCTGAGGAGTCAGGACGAGAGCGGCGAGTCAGTACTCAATACTGCGTGGAAGAGGATCATACAGTGCGCAAGAAGATCATACATCGTACAGTGAGTTGGTGGTACTTCAGTTGCTCTTAGTATTTACGCTGGCTTCTCTGGCTTCTTTATGCAAGTAGGTCTGGATTCTTTCTGCTGGTAGGTTCTTCCTCGCCTAGAGACGCACAGAGAAGAGAAAAGGATTCAGTGATGATATTACTAAATACAAACAACTATTATGTCTATCATGTATTAGCACCGGAACTCTGGCGGCTAGCACTTCGACCGTGAAAACGAGCGCCAACAGAAGGACAGGAGAAGCAAAGAAGAGTGAAGGCGAAGTGCACCTGATCCTGCCAGCTCCAACACAGCAGGTCCAAGCAATAGGCCGAAGCCCTCTCGTTCGGACCCTCTGCGGATTCCCTCCCAGTTAGCCCAGCAACAGCAGCCGCAGCAGCAATTGGAAGAGAAAAAGAGAAGAGTATTCACTCCGCTGCCCTACCGGCTTAGCTTCTTGGCATGGTGAGCTTTAAATCAATTCTTGCAAATCATTCGCAGAATAGTGCGGTAGATAGCCAAGAGCTTCCAATAGACAACCTCTGAAGAATTCAATGCGCTATAAAAGCCAGTCAGTTGAATATCTTACAATAAAATACCTACAAAACAATAAAGATATATGTTGCAGAAGGAAACCTAGGTATAACACACAATCCCAATCACAATTCCAATCCCCAAAAAGGAAAAAGAAAAAACAACAGAAGGGAACATGCATACATACCAGATATCTTCAGGAATACCGTATCTGATGAGTTCTTCATTTTAGAACTTATCAATGAGCATTACCTGTACTTGCATTACCTGAGCTTTACCTGATCTTTGCTCCATGGCACTGAAAGTTCTTCAGCTGAGACCTGCGAGCAACCTGAACGCAGAGTTGTGGCCCTCAGCCTCCATATTCCATGATAATGACGTTGATTGAACTCTCTAACTGTATTTTTTTTTGTTCATCACGAATTTATTGCAGAGAATATCAACTAATCTACAAAAATAGGGTTGCATCTCCACAAACAAAGGAGCACCAGAATAAGCTTTGCTCTCGCTCTCCTTAGAGCATAAGCAGATTGGGTTGTTTACAGTGAAGGCGATAATGACAATGCTTACAGATTGGGTTGCTTATAGCGAAGGCCATAATGACAATGGTTACAACGAAGGCGATAATGGCAATGCCATAGACAACTCGTTAGTCTTGCTGAAGCCGATACCTGGGCATAGCAATGACGGAGTTAAAGCGAATTTGACATGTTACATTAACCATGCATGCAGCCAATGATTTATGTGCACGGTGTTATGCTCTGGAAAAACATGCGGCCAATGAATTATGTGCACAGGTGTTATGCTTTGGAAGAACATGATAATTTGAGGTCGAGCTTCTTGCGAATCTTTGTGCTAGTATGTTGTAATTATTCTAAGATCTCACATTGAATGTCGGCTATCTTTTTTCTTTGACCTTCAAATCGATGAAAAGACTTATTTATGATTTCTTTGTGTAATTTAAATATACATGTACAACAATGAGTCCTATTTGATTTTATGCTTAATGAAGTTTGACGCTGGGTTTTAAGCCAAGTCTCAATCACTAAATAGAGATTATTCCCAAAGATTTCTTTTCCGCTCAAGTTCACATGAAAAAAAATAGCAGCTTTAATTTTTAAAAAGAGAAAAGCAGGTTCAACGAAGCCTTCTTGTGCGTCGCAATTATACAAACATATATATATGCAAAAATTGTAGTTTTTACTTCATTCATTATTTGATTTTATGCTAAATGAAGTTTGAAGCTGGGGTTTTAGCCAAGTCTTAATCACTAAATTAGAGATTATTCCCAAAGATTGCTTTTCCACTCAAATTCAGATAACAAAAAAGATTGCTTTTCAATCGATAATTGGGTGATCACTTCGGGGCTTGGCTAACCAGCGGTTTCACTCGAAATGAACACGCACTTGGTTGAATACACGACTGAATACATGCACTTGGCTGAATACAAGCACTTGGATAAGTCGTAAGGTTAAGCAGGTGGAAAGTGAATTGTAAAGGTAAAGGGAGGTAGCTCATTGCATTGACGCACTCCACAAAATAACGACTTCCCGCCCTAAAGACCGGTTCGGGACTGGTCTATAGCTGTACCTGACCTCCTAAGAAGATGAATGAATCCAAGCAAGCGGTCTAGGTTTCAAACATATATATTGGAATACATGCAAAAAATTGTAGTTTTTTCATTCTTCAGAAGATCTTGGCTATCTACCGCACTATCCTGCGAATGATTTGGAAGAATTGATTGAAAGCTCACCATGCCAAGAATTTAAAGCTCACTAAAGTTGCCCTTATCGCTGCTTATTAGTAGTTTGCAATTAGTTGGCTCAACTTAGTCTCCTTTACGCACAACTTAGTTTCCTTTATGCACAGGAGACTCACTTGTTTTCAACAGATTCTCTGCTCTGCTACTGAAGTTTCCTATGACTGTATTAAAGCTTAGATTCTTTCGCTTCAACACAAGTAACTAGTTTTAACTTGATGCAGAGACTTGCTGCCTCGCAGCTTCCCTTGTTTTTATAACATCACATGTTCTTAACATGGTACTCATCCTGGTATTTTTCCATAGTGTTACTGTGGTTTTGTTGTAGCCTTATCACAGTCATTTCACTTATTGATAGCCTTTCATTATATCGCTCTAATGTAGTCTTTATTGCAGGAATTGTCATCATAGTGTTTTACCTTCTGTTGTTTGCACCCTTTAGTCTTCATCGCACAACATTATCATACCCTTAGGTCCTCCTCTATCTAATAATGTTTTACCACGTCGCACTCTGAATCGTCGGGCTGTACGTTGCCAAAAAAAACTGTGCGGGATTTTGAGATTTTCGAAGTTTGATTTTTAAATGTCGCCTTTTTTTTGATAGCATTGCCTTTACACCCACCCGAGATAAGTGTCGGCCACGATGAAAGATATAGGTGTTACATTGGGTTGCCCATGAAGATCATGGATGACTCCTCCCCAGGGCCGTCCGTGTTACCCAACGACGGATATAACTGTTCGATCTTATTCATCTCTCTCATTCGCCAGGCACGGCATCGGGTATAGCCACCAGCCGAATGTTAGCGTCGGAGAAAGCATCCACACCATGCCCCAGATGGGCCTCTGTGATGATTTGATGCCATGAGTGTGCGAGGACGAATGTGATGGAAATGCCCATGGAGCCAAGCTTCTTTGCGAGCTGCATCATGGGATTGATATGTCGTTGCCACGAGAGCAGAGTGAAAGCGACTTTGTCATGAAAGCCGCCACCATTTCATGTCACAGAGTCTCCTTCATGGGACATCCCGGCCTCCGGGGAGGAGTTCTTAGATTCGTCGTCGCAGGTTGGAACCCAACCTCATCGTCGCTCACGGAAGCGCGAAACCTCCGAGAAAGTGCAGCCTCAGGCGACGAAAACAGAGGCAAAACGCAAGAAGATGATGGCGCTTCTGGAAGCGGTGTACGGGGCGGAGAAATGGAGGTCGTTGTCAATGGAGGAGAGGCAGAAGAAAATGGTGAGCAGCGGAATACTAGCAGGCACAATGAGCCCCGTTCGGACTCTGTCGAACGCCATGGTAAACGAGGTAATCCGCGTTACGATGAAGCGGAAGTCGAGAGCTGCGTTCCCGGATCAAGTCCCGCTGAGTTACCTCATTCACCAGACATCAGTTCTGGATCGTAAATTGAAGGGAAATCCCCAGCTTGACGGACTATCTGGCCATGGCATATCACCGGCGTCGCTTGCACAGTCACAGATTATTGGCAGAGATCAGGTTGGGTTCGAACCTGCGACGACGAATCTAAGAACTCCTCCGCGGAGGCTGGGATGTCCCATGAACGAGACTCTGTGAGAGGCTGGGATGTCATGAAAGCCGCCACCATTCCATGTGCTCTCCATAGCCGGGCTATTACTTCCTTTCATTTCAGTGTTTTGAATATATTGGTGGGCTTTATCAGCCCCGCACAGAGCCGTGTTGAACAAAGATTTCCGGGTACTCTAGTTAGTCAGAGATGAAAATTTCTGTAAATGAATTAAAACTTGGTCATTTTCTTCAAATTGAAGCCATTGTTGTCCCTAGGGCTTAAAATTGACTGTTGACCATGTTATAATATAGTCTAAATTTTTTGAGATTCCGCAATAGATTTTGGTGGATCTAATTACCATATCTTGTTTTTGGAAATAAAATAGAACACGATGAGAAATGTTCTCTGGAAACTAACTAGGTTCCCCAACCCATGCTACAGAGTTCCGGAGCACCGATAAATATCGTCTGCTGAGCAACCCAATTGCCAAACCTCTGCAAGTCGTCTTCGTCCACCAAGGTAACTGCAATTGCCGGAGCTGAAGAGATCACCGAAGCAGCAATGGGTTTGGTATCAGAATGAGCCAAAAAAACGTCTCAGCCACTGCTAAACAATGCATGCAATTCACAGATTATTCCATCTCTCTGATTTCCAAAAGCAGTGCAGATATAGGAGTGGAGCAATCTACAAGGAGTGTACATATTAATCAACTTGGGTTGCAATCTACAAGGAACCTGAACAATGTCTTTGTATGAAAACTATCATCTAAAATGAGAAAGCTGAGTTTGAAAAAACAAGGTAAAGAAAACCTACCTCGTTAGTGCTTGCAGCACTCTGAAAACTGAACGTTTTCATTTTCTCTCGACGACCCTTTTGATGAACGATTGACTCTATCAAAGGGTCTTCGGGCTTCCTTTATTAAACTTGTATACTGGGTTTACCAGCAAAGATGTCTTTATAAAGTGCTCTGCTGGGAGATGTGGTTGTTTCGTCAAGCCACTCAAGTTTGTATGAGTGCAGGGAAGCTTGTCTTACCCAAACTTGATTTGTACTGTTTAAAGTCCGCTAGATAGAAGATGGATGGATGCATTCCTCATAGTGTTGGGATGCCATTGTATTTCCTTTTAAATGCTTGACTATCTTTGAAACTTCCCAACTGGCATTATCTTTCTTTGGGATCTGATCGTGAACATTCTATCTTTGTATTAACTGTTAAGCTTGTGAAGCCCTGCAACCGCTGACTGATCTCCTTAGTACTCACAGCTGCACATTGTTTTCTGGTTCCTACATCACGTCAAACTCATTTTAACCAGTTTTCTTTTGAGTTTGGAATCTTCCAATTAAGCAGCAATATAACCATGCTTGCAGCTGGATGAGTTTCATTATGGTTGTTATTTTGTGTTGGTGAAGCTCAGGGATCTAATGGAATGTCATGTTTATTATGTATCCATGTTCAAAAAAGCCAATAAAGCCAAATCAGAATGTTGCTGAACTGGGAGGACAGTAAAATTGTGGGCATTCCCAGTACCATAAACCTTGCCAATTTCCAATAAAAGGGTTATACCTATGAGATATTGAAACATAAAAAAAATTGAACACATCACTAACTCATCATGAAATGATTCTTTCTATTACCTGATTGTGTAAATCTACTCAACCAAACATTGGCCAGGACAAAATGTTGAACTTTTTATTGAAGTAAAAGAAAACTTTAACAATCTCATAACCTCAACATATACACGTCAATGTTAGATGTTAAGACACATAAAAAAAAATTGGAGACCGAAGCAACCAATACATTTCCCATCCATATGATTCATACATCTTCTAACAAGATTCGTGTTCATAGACTAGGTTCATGATTGTATGTCTCTTAGATAAGCTTGAAGAAGAATTTCATGAATTTTTTCGGCATAAGCTACTCTAAGTCCCATTATTTAATTCCATAATAGATCCAAATTGCACAAAGAAATCCCAAGAAGTAATATCCCTATCGTTCTTCTGAATTTCGAGGTGCCTGAACCTGTTCAATCTCGGTTGTGCTTTTGGCTCTAAAAGTAGTGGCCCAAAAAACATATAAGAATTTTGTTGCAATTATGCTATTAAGTAAACACCGAAAATTCAAAAGTGGGAGGTTGCAGATGTGTCCATAAAACAGCTAGGTGAAGTACACAGGTTCATGACAAACATATCAGGATGGTGCAATGATGGTCAATCAAATTGTTCTTGATGATATATTTTCTTTTCTGGTCTGATACAAGTTTCATTAATACTCATTTCCAATTTTATTCTGATAATATTCATTACCAGTGTATGCTTTTGAGGCATTATACATTGCATCAGATAATATTTCAACTCCTTGATCATACAAGAGAGTCTGACCATATTTATTCTCTCCATATTCTGGACTGTTCAACAGATTTGTTTTCCTACCATCTTTGTGCAATTTAATTTAATTGTATAAATGGACTCTATGGCTTCCCAAATCATTGTTATCAAACATGCAGCATTGAGGATCAGGGGCAATGCTCGCACTATACTCAGAATTGTCATTATTTAGTGATTTTGTTTTTCAATATGATATTCCCAAATTTCTATTCCTTCTGTGTACTTTTGCACTTTTAGGGGCAATTGCTAGTTAATAAATATGTTTTAATTGCCTTCTTGAAAGAGTGATATGACAGGCACTTTGTGGATTTTTGAAGATTTAATCATACACAAGCAATTTTTTTCATCAAACAATTTAACACTCAAACATATAAATGGACTTAATGACTGAACTTGGTGTTGATATGCAATGTGATTCTTGACATGATTATACAATAATGTGACTACAAATTCCATGAAATGCTCATGAAAATGCACCTTAGAGGATGAGGATAAAGGTAGAACATGAATGTCATAAAATTCCCCTCACCCCGATACATTCATAAGAACAAGAACCAATATGAATCAAGGAGGCTAGATGTAATATGTATTTTGAAAGCATGAGCATCCATAGGGTTTGATGATAGCTTGACCATTGAAATATTTTATGAATTCATGTTTAAGAACTTGAAAAGATGAGGGGCAGGGCAAAATTTGGGTGTTAGGATAAAAATTGTGGGTGTTTTATAGCATCTACAATAATATAAAAGGCATGTTAGTTTCGAAAATAGATAAGAGTGCACTTCAAAATAAAAAAAGGTATTCAACAACTAGAACACTACAACTAATTCATATAGATATATGTGGTCCTATAATAACTCAAACCATAAGAGGAGAAATATACTTCACACTTTTCATTGATGACTATAAAAGAGCAACATGGATCATGCTACTTACATAAAATTATGAAGGTTAGAAAATTCAAAGCATTCAAAGCTCAAGTTGAAAATGAAATTGATCTAAATATTAAGTGCCTGAGATCTGATAGACGAGGAGAGTTAACTTCAAATGAGCTTGAGAAATTGTATGAAGAGAATGAAATCATAAGAAAATGCTCTATATCCATAACCCTTAGTAGAATTGAGTAGTTGGAATACAAAACAAATCAATATAAGAAATGGCAAGAGAAATGAAGGAGGAAGCAAAGGTTCCAAACATATTTTGGGAAGAAGTCGCAGAAATAGTTGTCTACATATCAAATATCGTTCTACTTATATTAAATAGTGATAATAATCCCTATGATTTGTTATTGATGAAAATCTAGGAAAATTTGAATCTAGAGCTAATAAATGAATTCTTTTAGTTTACTCATCAGAAATTAAAGGGTACAGGTACTAAAATAAACGACTGCAAAAGATAGTGAAATATATACACGTAAGGATAGATGAGGCAATTCCACAATCAACAAACACGCAAATCAATGAAGTATTAGATGAAGCTACAAGCATTGATCTAGAAGAGGAAAAACAAGAAGAGAAAAAAGAAGAAGAAGAAGAAGAAAAAGAGATAACACCTCCATAAAACTTCATCCATATATGTGCAAAAAACCACCCCAAAAATAAAATACTTGGAAGAAGATATTTGGGAGTCCAAACTAGACGGAAATTAATCAGCATCCCCACACATGTAAATATAACACTATTATAGAAAACATAACCCAAAATTTTGATGAAGTGAGTGAAGACAAGGATTGGGTCAAGGCTATGACTGAAGAAGTAGGTCAAATAGAGAAAAATGACACAAGGGAACTTGTACCTAGAGTGAAGGACAATATTATCATTAGCACCACATGGGTCTTTTGAAATAGGCTAAATGAATATGGGAATGTAGTGAGAAATATAGCCATAATGGTTTGCAAACTGTATGCACAGGTAGAAAGAATTGACACTGAAGAAACTTTTACATATCTTGCCAAATTTGAAGCAATAATAATTCTCTTTAAATTCACATGTTTCAGAAGATTCAAAGTCAATCAAATGGATGTTAAATAAGGATTTGTCAATGGTGATTTAGAAGAGGAAGTTTACACTGAAAAAAAGAAGGAGGATTTGAGCTATTTGACGATGTAGATCAAGTATATAAACTGAAGAAAGCTCTCTAAGGATTGAAGCAGGATTTGAGAGAAAGGTATTCAAAGCTTGATAGATATCTACAACAACAAAGATACAAAATAGGGACAACAATCTTTACATTAAAATTGATCATGAATATTTGTTGATAAATTTTGTGTTTGTGGATAATATAAACATTTGAAGTGTCAAGGGTCAAATGGGTCAACAATTTGTAGAAGATTGAAGTAGGATCTCAGAGAAAGGTATTCAAAGCTTGATAGATATCTACAACAACAAAGATACAAAATAGGCACAACAAACAAAAATCTTTACATTAAAATTGATCATGAATATTTGTTGATAAGTGTTGTGTTTGTGGATAGTATCAACCTTTGAAGTGTCAAGGGTCAAATGGGTCAACAATTTGTAGAAGACATGTAGAAATGATTTGAGATGTCCGTGTTGGGAGAATTATAATTCCTCCTTACATTACAAGTTTTTTAATGAGATAAAGGTATTTTTACCTCTTAAACAAATGACTAAAGGAGATATTAAAGAAATTTGTGTTAAATTTTACAATTGTGGTCAAATTCTACCTTGGATAGCTCAGATGACCGAGATAATGCTTGCATTAGATTCCTCTTTTTGAGAGGACCAAAGTCAACCTAAACATCACCTTATTTGGACAAGCAAAAGTTGGTTTTTGAATTTATTTATTCACTCATGTATATTGGGTTAGGTTAGCCCTGAACACATGTTAAATTGGACATGTCAGCCTCAAACTCAAGTGGACCGTCATGAAAGCCCATAAATAGAAGAAACATCAAGCTCATTTGGATACATTTATCAAGCCACCTTCTCTTCTCTTATTGTCTTGGTTCACATAGGTCTCGTGGAGGAAAGTTCGTGTAAGGGTCTGAAATCTCAGGGGTGAAGCTTTCACTGACCTAGGTTTTTTTATTCTTAGACGTTGGCACAGAACTAGGCATTGTATTCCTTGGACGCTGACACATAATGGTCTAGATAGTGTCCATAGAACCCTAGACGCTGGCACAGTATCCTATGGGAGTGTCCAAGGTTTTAGAGGCAGATTTGGAGGTGTCGATCCCTGGATGCTTGCACAGAGTCGTCGTGAGAGTGTCCAACCAGTCCTGAACGCATGCACGGTAATTGGAAGAGAGTGTCTGAGGGTTTGGAGAAGATTTGGGTGAGTTGATCGTCGGACGCATACATAGAATGGTCTAGGGAACATCTAGGCTACCATAGACACTGGAATACAGTTCACAGAGAGTGTCTAGGATTTATATAGAGGCTTGCACAACTCCTCCTCCATACATCTAGGACCTAAACATGAGTTATCAATATACAACAATGTTCAATAGTGTTCAACTCAGTGTTGAGTAGCATCCAACAGTTTCCTATAGTCAGTGACAACACATTACAACCATCGGAATGAGGGTTTTGACTATAAGCATGATTAGATCTATTTCATGGATATTATAGTTGTTTTTTTACATAGATAAAGTTATGGATCATTGTACTCTCTTTTGTTGAATCATTTGATGATGATTTAAGAAGAAGAAGATTTGGAAGGGTTTTACCTGTAATGGGTTTTGCCCTGGTCTCAGACCAATCCTAGTGTCTCTTTGTGTGTGCATGCTTTTCTTCTAGTTTTCCTTTATGTTTAGTTGCATTGATGATGATGATGTTGTTATTTCTATATAATTCCATATGTTGATGAATAATGGTGTAGATATGAATAATGTAATGATGAGATGGGGTGAAGTTAATGTATTAATGAAGAAATGCAATTATCAAAGCAAAGAACAATGTAGCCCTATGAAACATTAACATGGAATCAGAGTTGGGCTAATGAAAAGCCATGGAGATCACCCCAATGATGACACCTTAGATGGAAGCAATAAGAGGATGGTGGAGACCTAAAATAATTCTAGGGTTTGAAGAAAACCCTAGAAAACTTGATTATTAGGGTTTGTTGGATTCTATCACATTAAAGTTGGAGAGAAAACCCCAGTTTATGGAAAAAATATGAGATATGGAACCCAGCTAGTCAATGTGAAGATGCTCAAGCACTTGACAAAGATTTGATGAAGCCCTAGATGGAATAATCTATAGTAGGCTGGGTTGAATAACTTAAGGCAACATTGGTGTATGGATCATGGATATTGATGGCTCTTAAAGATTGGTTCAAGAGGGAGAGGATCACCTCTCATTGAAAATAAGTATTTCTTGACTCATGATGCCTCTTAATTTTGTCGAGACCTATGGATATGATGATTATGTTTATTTCTTATACTTCCTACATATGTATTTGAGTAAATGGATGTTTCTAACCTCCTTGATGAGATGTGAGGAGTAGATCATTCTTGAGTATCATTTGAAATGCAGGAATGTGCTACAGGTAAATTCTCAATGTGGACACAAACAATTCCTCTAGCCTGAGAGAGCAGGTCTAGCCAGAAACAAAACAATCTATGGAAAATATCCTTAAGCTAGAATCAATTAAGAGGGCCTACCTCTTAGAACGTTATTCCGCTTGGTGATGATCCTGCTTCCTCACTCCATCTATCTTTCGTTTCCTTCCTTCGAATACATGAAACAAGCAAACAACAACAACAACAAACGTGATAGCATGCAATATTGTATTCAACCTACTTAATAGGTCAAGGAACATTAAGCCATAAAGATGTAAAATGAAACTTCATGTAGGAAATCAATTGATAGTTTCATTAATATAAATCAGAAAGAGATTACAACCGGTGCCTTGATGTTATTGATCTCCTCCGACGTATCTGGGTTCCCACATTTCTACTAGCACTTCATGGATAGCCCCAACAATGGAATTTTTAAGGCCTCTTACCCTCTAGTCTCAAACCAAACCAAAATCACACTATTATCCCTCAAACACACACTAGAAAGCTACAAGCTATAAATGACTTGTTGGTTATTCAAACTTGCTCCAAAATTCCAACTAGCTTTTTCTTGAAAAAAGGAGAGGTTTATATAGCTTGGATGGATGGGAGATGGTTCCTCTCATCATGGGAGAAGGTCTTATCTCTTGAGGTTGTTCCATCCTAATAGGGGAAAGGAGCCCAAACTGATTTCCTCGGCTCTATCCGGCCCAACCATCTACCAGTCTTCCATCACGAAGCTTCTAGACATGGAAGCTTTGACTCCTTATTTGAAAAACCTTCCAAAATAGGATCGACGCGATTGGAAAAGGGCTCAGTCGATTCGATTGGTGGGAGGGCTAGTTTTAACCTCTGTAAATCAGTGTGAGGAGAAAACTAGCCAGTAGCATCGGTCTTGTAAACTGGGATAGAGGGAAGATTCTTGGGAAATGGTGTAAAGGGGAGTCATTCTGCTCATGAAGAGTAACATATTGGGAGTTACTTCATAATGGGAAGGCATGTGGAGTACACTGCAGAGGTCCTCCATGATCGTAGATGGGGAGTACAAGGACAGTGACAAAATGTTATGTAACAGATGCCCCCTAAAGCATGAAGGCCGAACTAGAGTGAGGGGTGAAATGCTTTACAAGTGGAAGCGAGGAACCGGAGTCCATCATTTGGAAACCTGCAAGTAAGCATAGATACATATACATCATATAAAACTCTGAATAATGATACATGAATCATGGTATAGATGCATCCATCCAGAGAATTATCATGTAAATGGATCTAAGGCATGGGCACAACCATCCAACAGAAAGGATCATAATGAAACCAAGGTATGGTCGTAGCCATCCAATAATGAGAAGGATCACATATAACAACTCATGGTATGGTCATAGCCATCCATCTGAAAGAGACATGTCTATTAACATGACTATGTCACATTGCCTTGCAACCTAGACTTGTGTAATCTTCACCTAGGGTCTTGCACTTCAAACGACCTGATCAAAGTACAAATCCTAGCATTTGAATAAAGGAACTGATGTCGAACACCCGTCAAATCACCGAATCGAAATCCAATGGTGTGAGCTTGTCAGCGTGTGCAAATAAATTGCCATCAGGACATGCAATCTCTAAGGTACTGGAAGGGAGTCTCTCGGTCAGCTTCTCAGGTAATGAGCCGAAGTCGACAGGAGGCGACCATGTCGAAGGAGGTCCATGATGTATCCCACATCATTGACACGAGACAAAGGGATGCGAATGATGTCAGATGATACAAAGAATCATGAGTAAGTGTAATTGCAAAAGGACTGACTCTTGAACATATCCGCGACACGATTCTGGAGTTTGGAAGCTGTTGGATCCATAAGATCAATGGTCATGATGACATGGAAGAGATCAAATGGAAGGAAAAAATGAGCGGCCCAACCTAGGAAGGTAAAATGAAAAGGAGGATATACCAACCCAACACGAAGTAGAAAGTGTCATGTTCAAGACTGCGCTACCAACACGATTGATAGAATTTCCAAAATTCCCCCCCCCCCCCCCCAATTTCTGGTAGGTACCCCAATTATTTGTTATCGCAAGCTTGATGGGGATAGCATATGTTTTCATTATAATTTCATCCTTCAGACGAATCCAACCTTGTAAATTTAATGAGCCCTAGGAAGGAGAAGCTCATGCTCGTCATGGCAACGAATCCAATGTCATTTTATATTTTAACGAGTTTGACAAAGGTGTAACTCGGCATCTTTTTCATGTTTAGAGAGTCTGAAAAAGACATGGAAAAGAAAACTCCACATGATCCCTTTTTGTACATTTGTGTCTCTCGAGCTCGAAAAGGTACAAAACGATACTTGAGATAACAACTTGACCATTTTAGTCAAGAAGTACCTTTTTCATAAATAGTTTATCCCAACTTGAAAAAGGGGTAAACGTATACTAGTTAAACGACGTTTCACAGCCTTTACCGAGTTCAAAACGACAAGATCTCGGCAATCTTTTCATGTTTAAAGAGTCGGAAAAGAGCTTGAAAGCAAACCCTCCATTTTTATTCTCGTTTACGAGTCAAAAAGGGAAAAAATAGTCAGAAAAATTTTCATCTTTTATGAGTCAGAAAAGATCTTAAAGGTGACTCGTCCTGGAGGAATGAGTGGTATAAAGGGTAGCAACTCATTCTGGCAATGGTGGAACTGCTCAAAACATGTAATGGTCAAGAGGTTGGCTAATAAAACCACTCATCGATGTGGTCCATCAGGAAAGGAAAAACAACCAAGTGAAAGCATATGATCGGCCAAAGAGATGGTGGTGCTAGAATGAAACAACCAAGGCTCATCTCATAGAAATTAGTTGATAGAAACAACAATCACGATATGTAAATTGGGCATGGTTCATTTTTACACAAGCTTGAACCATGGGGAACTTTGCTTGAATTTGGTTTCATGTTTACACAAGCTTGAAACAAAAAGCTATGCTTGAGATAAGTTTTCATGCCCCCGGCATAATGACTCAATTCGAGGTAAATTTCCTCGACATAATGACTCAATTCGAGGTGAATGGAATGAAGGTTCACTTTCGAGATCCAGGAAAGACTCGACTGGGATTTTATGAGATCTTAATCAAAGACTCGATTTGGAAAAGGGAGGTGCTTCATTTTTTAATGAGGTTGACACAATAAAAGAACTATCCTTGAGACCCTTGTTTCATTTTTTAATGAGCTTGACACAAGACAAAGAACTATGCTCACACTCTTTGTTTCATTTTTTAATGAGGTTGACACAAGACCAGGAACTATCCTCATGACTCCTTGTTTCATTTTTTAACGAGGTTGACACAAGACCAGGAACTATCCTCACGACATCTGTTCATGACCCATAATAGGACATGGCTCCCAAGAGGACTTCACTAGACGAAAGAACCACACTCTGGGAGGAATACATGTCATTTGGTACCAAAGACCAATCGGGTTCCAGTGCCCCTAGTACATAATGTACAATACCATCTGTGTGATCATCAACAAATGCAGAGATGGAACAGGTAGCCACATAATTGACCTATGGCGGGGAAGGTACTGCTTGAAAACAAGAGTCGATAGGGGACGATGGTTGCAAAGGAGGCACTTAGTGACCAATGAATGACAGTTGATCAATGGTCACAATTCTCCCTTCGTGCAATAAACAAACCACACAGAAAAGTGATGAAATAAGAGCTCCCATGATATAAACATAATCGCGTCCAAGGAGAAGATTGAAATCTAACAGACCTTGGACTACCATCACATCTATATAGACGATCTTTCCTCCCAAAATAATAAGGAACTCCAGAAGGATCCCTAAGGGTTGACTGGTTCCTCCATTGAAAGCTAACAAATTCTAGCTGACAGGGACAAGCTATGGGGAGCCTAAAGCTTTCCAAGTAGTAGAATAAATGACGCTAACAGATGTGCCTTCATCTAATCTAATGCCATGTACTACCATATTATAGGTTTGTACTATGATCTGGAAAGGCACATAAGATGGGAGGTGGAAAGCAGTCAAGTGACTCCAATCGAAAAAAACGACAAAACTACTTGGTGGGGGTATCATATGATTTCCCTCATGCTCTGCAGGAAAAGGAGAGGGATGCTCCTAAAACACTGGGGCGGGAGGGTCACTCTTCGATTCATGAGAATCTGAGGAGATGAGAAGAACATGAGCAGTATGATCACCACTCTCTTTGGGGACAGAGTGAAAAACTGAGGCAGAACCAAGTCGACACTCTTTTCAACCAATGGGTGGTCAGGAATAGACACAAGAGAGTGATGCTTAGGAAGAGCAAGATGGGCAAGAGATGAATCCGAGTCAATTTATTTACCAACTAGGAGAGGGTTAGAAGAAAGCCTCTGATAACCAATGAGAAGTTGGGGTTTAGGAGCTGCAAGGTTTTCCAAAACTTTTGAAGCTTTGTCCATAAGAGGACAAAGGTGAAGAAGATGCTCTCCTTCACATAACCTACAGGGGAATATAATCTTCCCTTTCTTCCTACCATCACTAACTGAGGGTGCAACATCGACATGATCTCTAGAGGTCGATGGGGATGGTCAATCCAGAGTTTGAGACCATACCTGTAAGACTCTGGCAATGCCATGACAGTCTCGAAGGAGATGGTCACTCTTACACAACTTGCAAAGGAATCTGACCTTTCGTGGAGGATCGTAAGGTTTGTCGACAGGAAGTGCATTTAGAGCAATAGCTACATGATTGGCCTCTCACTTATCTGACTTCTTCTTCTTCTTTGTAGCCTCTTGGTTACTAGATTTGAAACTTTCACTAGGCGAAGTAGAAGAGGAAGAGGAAGAAACAGGGGAAGAAGGGGAGAGGTCAACCTTAGCATCAACGTGATGTGATTCAAATGAAGGAGATGGTGGGGCAGGAGTTGGGACACTCAGGATCACCGAGGTTGAAAATAACCAAACAAGTAAACCAATGGTTAACCTAGGGCGAGACAACGTTGCCATATAAGGAGCACCAACATTTCCAAAAGAAGGAAAAGGACCAAGATTCCCATATGAGGGGAATCTTTGACTGGCGGACTTTGGAAATGTTTCCATTGGAATTGACCCTAAATAATTATTAAGGAATATAACTTTAACCAGGAATATTTCGTGGGAAGAAAATTTTAGAACACTAAAACAAAACTTTGCCTTTTCATATTTTAAGAGTTGAGAAAAGGGTAAAAGGTGACTCTAGTCACTTTCAAAGTTAACGAGCTCGAAAGGACAAGTGCTCAATGATATTTTCAAATTTAAAGAGTCAGTAAAGATCAAAAATGACTACTCAGAGTACTCTAGGCATAAAGGATTACCAAGTAATCGTGAACTGCAGAATACCTCCTGGTGAACCAAGAAGTACGGGCAGGCAATCTCCCCGAATGTTGTGTTTGGTGTATGACTTTTCAAGGTGGCAGAATCAGCTTCCTATGGATAAAGGATTGCAGGCCTAGTGGGGTATCCATTTATATAAACGATAGTACGGGGAGCACAAGTTTGTACTAGTGTTGTCTAATTCTAAAATGAACGACAACTGCTAGGTTTAAAGATGTTGGAACATGTCTCTAGCCTAGGCCTTCTATATGTGATCGTTAGGTTTCAATGCTTCCTTAGGTTAATTTGATAAATTGTAATGGTTGATCTCGAATTAGGTTTCAATTACAAGGCCCTACCACTGTCATCTGAAAACTCCTATATGCAGTTGTATGAGAAAAGAAATCTTTCTTCGATGAAAGTTAACACTAATTGAGGGATAGAGACCACACAATCAATGCAACAATCAAAGAATGAAAACTTTCCCTTATGCATGTCCTAAATGCACTTAATCTTCCCTTAAAAACAAAATAAGTTTCATTTCATTTCCATGCCTATGATGATGCAATTATAGCTTCTCAATAATGCTACTAATGCAATATTTTCACTTACGTAAACTAGAATGATGTTCTTATTTTCATAAAATGCAAAATTAATCTTTCAAATAAAGCACTTTAATGAAATTTTTCACAATTCCAAACAAACAAGCATCAATCAAATCCAAAGCATGATAAATGAAACTAAATCAACTTCTTCCCTGAATCAAACAAACCAAACACATAAATGCTTCAATCGACAACCAAGCAATGTAATCTACACTTGGAAAGAGAAAAGAGACACTCGAAATAAGAGAAAAAACGAGACTCTTTCACTCATTCAATTGAAAATGAAGCAATGAAGATGTTGCGACTGAAAGATGGATTAAAGGAAGCATCAAATCGGAAACTTGATATAATGAGTAAACAAACAAATGAACGATAATTGACCTAGATGCCCTAGGGTCATAGAGACCATCCAACAACTCAAACAATCAAGCAATTAAACTTCAAGCCAACCAATCAATCAAAAGCAACCAAAAAAGCATCCTAGTCACTTCTGGGCGGAAGAAGAGAGTCTGAGGGTCAAGACACACTGGCACTAGAATGTGAGAAATTCTAATATTTTCTTAACTCAGAGACCGGAGTGACTGCCTAATTGACAAATAGAGCCGATCAACATGACTGGCCAGACTACAACTAGCGCTGATGGGATGATCGGCACGATTGGCCACGCTACAAGTAGTGCTGATCGAGGGATTCAAATAAAAAATAAAAAAGAACTTAACAAAGGGCTAGACTTAACACATTAGAGGGTGGGCTAAACCAAACAAGCACACAAACCAAACTAAATGAAGCTTTCCAGTTAGGGAGAACACAGGAAAAGTGAGCTAAGAGGCAGAAAGCAAGACGGCAAGACACATTGGTTAGTATATAGGGGAAACCCTGATCTTCACCTACAAGAATCGGCGCGAATGCCTAACTGACAACAAGTGCCAAAAGGGGGTCAGCGCGACTATTTTAGAGAAACCCGTGCTGATTGGATTGATTGTCAGAAAAATAAATGTGCTGATTGAGGATTCAAGGAAAAAAAAATTCAAAGGCTAAAACCAGACTTGCCACTGTAAATTTCAGGCTCAGAGCAGTAAACCAGGGAAAGAAAAGAAAACTAAGAGGAAATGGTGATACTGGAAAAGTTCACACAAAACCATAAAATGATAATCAATCAAACAAAAGGATTGGCTCCCCAGCGGAGTTGCCAATTTGTGGTGCAGGTAAATTCTCAGTGCGGAGACAAACAATTCCTCTAGCCTGAGAGAGCGGGTCTAGCCACAAACAAAACAATCTATGGAAAATATCATTAAGCTAGAATCAATTAAGAGGGCCTACCTCTTAGAACATTATTCCGCTTGGTGATGATCCTGCTTCCTCACTCTCGCTATCTTCTGTCTCCTTTCTTCGAATACCTAAAACAAGCAAACAACAACAACAACAAACATGATAGCATGCAATATTGCATTCAACCTACCTAATAGATCAAGGAACATTAAGCCATAAAGATGTAAAATGAGACTTCATGAAGAAAATCAATCGATAGTTGCATTAATATAAATTAGAAAGAGATTACAACTAGTCCCTTGACGTTGCTGATCTCCTCTGACATATCCAGGTTCCCACACTTCTGATAGCACTTTATGAATAGCCCCAACAATGGAATTTTTAATGCCTCTTTCCCTCTAGTCTCAAACCAAACCAAAATCACATTATTCTCCCTCAAGCACACACTAGAAAGCTACAAGCTATAAATGACTTACTGGTTATTCAAACTTGCTCTGAAACTCCAACTAGCTTTTGCTTGGGAAAAAGAGAGGTTTATATAGCTTGGATGGATGGGATATGGTTCCTCTCATCATGGGAGAAGGTATTATCTCTTGAGGTTGTTCCATCCTAATAGGGGAAAGGAGCCCAAACTGATTTCCTCAGCTCTATCTGGTCCAACCATCTACCAGACTTCTGTTACGAAGCTTCTAGACATGGAAGCTTAGGCTCCTTATTTAAAAAGCCTTCCAAAAGAGGATAGAAGCGACTGGAAAAGGGCTCAATCAATCCGATCAGCGCGAGGGCTAGTTTTAACCTCTATAAATCAGCACGGGGAGAAAACTGGTAAGTAGCATTTGTCTTGTAAACTGGGATAGAAGGAAGATTATTGGGAAATGGTGTAAAGGGGAATCATTATGCTCATGAAGAGGAACATACTGGGAGTTTCATCATGATGGGAAGGCATGTCAGGTACACTATATAGGTCCTCTAGGATCGTAGACGAGGAGTACAGGGATAGTGACAAAATGTTGTGTAATAGAGAAGGATGGCTAGAGATGGAAAAGGTAAAGAGCCACTATAAGAAAAGATTTCAGACTGGCGAATGATTTTAAAGGCTCTCTGGTGCAATGGAAAGGTATGCATTTTTTCCTTCTCTAGCCAATCTAATCGAGACATCAGATCCAACACAAGCGTCATCACCAGGGCATGATCCCATTTCCCACAGATCTGATAAATGATTCCTTGATGGGCTCGAACTTTGGTATCGACCTCTTGTGTAGGGATGGAAACTGAAGACAAAATTTCTTCTCCTCCCAGATTTTTGCAAGGGCTCTAAAGGAAATAAAGGACATTTCAACCATGAACTGGAGCTAGATCTTCTCAAGATCATGGCAGTTCTGGAACAACAATTATATTGTTGCTTGTGCATAGCCATAAAATCCATTTCAGTCAAATCTGAAGAAAAAACCCTAGATCTAGCAGCAGATCACCCACACGTAATGTTTCTCCTCATAGATCCATGTATTATGAGACTGGATATGGATAATTGTGATCCCATGAGAAAATACCAATGCCAAAACAGAGAAGCAAATCTAAATCTTGGGAATCTACTTCGCTTCTCGCCGAAATAGACTATCCTTCCTTCACAGTAGTTGGTTTCGTTAATTTGGCCATTGCTTTCTCGTCTCTTGTACAAATCTAGACAAATGAAGGAGGGAGATATTCAACAGGTTATGCCTTCCTGGGAAACTTGTGGAACACAACATTTACTTTGAGATCTCTCGATACTTACGAAAAAATAATTTATTGCGAAGAAACATACATAAATTTTGTATTATATATTCAAGATACAAGATGAAAAATTAATTTATGTCGAAGAAACACACATCAAATTTGTATTATATATTCAAGATACAAGATATACGCAGGAAACTGGGAATTCCCCATCCTGCTTATCAGATCCCTTCATGATATTGACAAAATTTGGTCTTTGGTTACAATTTTTTCACCAGATCTATGATTTCCTGTATTATATTGGTGTATGATTTCTTCAAGGAAGGTTTTTTTTTATGGAAGCTCAAGGATCCCAGTTCATAATCAACTATGGGAGATGATTGATAGAAGGCCACAAAATAGGAATACACACAGAACAGATCTAGATCTGATCCAAATATTTATCAGAACATTGTAAGGGAAGACTATCTGCAAGCAGATTTGGAATGGGAGGTGGATACAGGACCTAAAGTGCGAGCTTCAAAAATGACTAGGTATATCAACAAGTATGAAAAGCTTGATTTATGCAGGGAAAATACTGCAAGAGAACTCCACGCTTGAGGACTATGGCATTGCCACAAATTCGACCATCATCCTCAACTTGAGATTGTGACATGGATGCTCTGAGACTAGCTCAAAGGGCACGAGCTCTTTCAAGGACACAATCAAAGGGAAGGAGGAATCCCAAACCAAAACAAGACCTTTTCCAGATCTATTAGGGCCCTATATGGTGGAGCAGAAATCTTAGATCCCAGCCTTGACAATCACTTTTCCTGAGGTAAATGAGCTCTATGCAGATTTCCATACCAAAGCAGTCATATGTAGATTTAATGGTTTTTGGCCTAAATCAGATGCTCTACATCAATGGATATTCTCTACATGGACATCAAACTGTGATATTCATCTATGCTCCAAGGGGTTTTTCATTGTTAGATTTGAAACAGTAAAAGATAAGGAATATTTCCTAAATGAGGGACCATGGTTATGTCACAATGCAGGGCTCTTCGTGATACCTTGGTTCCCAGGATTTGATGCCACCATTATGGTGTTATCAAAAATTCCTATATGGGTTAGGATACACAATCTACAACTACATTTCTTGCACCACAAAGTATTAGAAGGAATTGGGAACTCCTTGGGGAAATTTCTTAAGATTGATGCAGATAGAGTTTCAAAAGGCATTTTTACTTTTTCTAGAATCTACGTTGAAGTAGATCTTAGTCAAGGTTTACGTGATCACATTATGTTGGTTCACAACAATATACAATGGACTCAACCACTAGATTATGAAAATACGACATTCCACTGTCGTGGATGTCTACAAATAGGCCACCTTCAAAGTGCATGCCCACAAGCTAAAAAAGGCCCCAAAAGAAATAAGAAACAATCTCAAAAGCCAAAAGGTTGGCAATGCACTGATCCCCTGGAAGAAGTAGCAGATGAAGCAAAAATTCCAGAAAATACTGTAGACAATAATGAACAGATCACCCAGAACATCTCACAGAAGGATGAGATCAAGCATAGCTCTGCACTAATTCTGAGGCCCACCATCCCCCTACAGCAGAGTGAATAGCACACTCCCGGAAAGGAGGTAAGTGGAAAAAAATGAATACGTGGATCAAAAGGATATGATTTTGACAAAGAACTTCCAGCAAATACAAAAGAGCATCAAATTTCTATTGTAACATCCACACCCAACACTGGTGGTTGGCAGAAAGTGGAAAAAAATAAATGTAGAAAATAATAGATCAGTTTTCTATAGATCTTGAGAAATCGGGACTTGATTATTATGCATGTGCTCTTTAGCATATAAAACATCTAATTTTTCTCATTATGAATAAAATGATGATTTTTCCTTGCGGAAAAAAGAAAAGATTTCAAAATTCTACGGATGGCCTATGTCTAATGAAAATGTCCACGGGTATTTGAATAGCAAGGTATGCATGGTATGTTGTATTTTTGTGATAACATTAATGGCTAGGTAAGCCCTGAGACATGATGACAATGTCTCTTTCTTTGATGGCTCATACATGCATATGAAAGTGACTTGGATCTATGTTTCCTATGATGAAATGGTGCATCTGATGTAGAAAATTTTGATCTTCTTGAATTCTATAAGGCTATCTAATATTGATACATTGATACACTTGATGATTGGCTAACATCCATCTATTGGACATCTTGATCCTATAAGGAAGGCTAGCACCTCGACTCTAGTAAATCATACTCTTGATACTTGTCATGATGGATTTCATATAGAAGGATAGCTCATTGACTCTTATACATGATACTACTGGTAATTCTTGTGATATGCATGATGAAAGCATATGGAAAGAGAGATTGACATTATTGTTTTTTTGGTAAAGTTTTATTGAATGACCTTACCTGATCCTATTGATCATGGTAAGCATGATCTTAGAGGTATAAATATGAAATTTATATTCTAGATATCTTACTACTTGTGGTCATGTCTTGATAGCATATGGTAAAGATGAATGTCCTAAATTGATGGAGTATCTTGATAGAAAGTGTTATTGTGTTCATAATCTCTTAGATATGATGTTGCATTTACCTTGAGTCTAACCTTTGATTGATGGCATGATGCTGATAGCCATAATAGATATATGATCTAACAAATCTATTGTTGCATGACTCTAGTAGAGACAGACTGATGACATGAATGAAGTAGATCCCTAGTCAGAGGGAGAATCTCTTCTCAATCTACTATTTGCATTATGTACTGTTGAAATATGATTTATGTGCATCTGACATTATTGATATGCAACAAAGTCTAAGATTTGAAGCTTGTACATAAATTAGGTTTTATGTTTTGGACGCAGTCACAAAACTGGGAGATCTCATCCATGGATGCATGCATGCTAGCATCCAGGCAACTAAAGACACTCCCATGCTGACCTGAAGGGAGCGTCCAGGGGTTTGACTACAATTCACCATCATCTAAAGCTTTCTAAAGTTGTCTGAACTCTGAATCAGGGTGTCTTTGACGTATTCTGCCACTGTAATCTGATTTCTGAAGTTGTTGGGTTAAATTGTTGAACACATAAAAATGAAGTATTGTGCATGAAATTGAATTGTTGGCTTAGGGGGTCCTGACCCAGGTTCAGAGTTAGTTGCGCCAAACAACAAATCCCTACACTACTGGCCCTTTTGGGAACAACCTGCATAGTGTAGGCTGCAATCTCAGTCAAAGCAGTATGGGGGGATGCAAGAACCAAGTTTCTATATCCAAATACAAGTGGGATGTCTTTTAGCGCCCTAGATCTGGCTTCACGCAGATCGATAAGCCCTTAGGGCTTGGTAATGTAACTTTGTTAAAACAACCTTTAGACCTTTGTGAATGTCTATGATTAGTCCTTGTGGACCTTTAACAATCAATCTATCTACTTACGGGCATCAGAAAGCAGTCCTAAATTAGGTTTCCCACATATATACTTAAGTTATTCATAAACATCAGTGATTGCATCAAGGTCTTCATGAAAACACATAGACATGCATTACGTACATCATTGACACTTATTCAGTAGAATCATGCAACATTCAACCAATATTTCATAAACTACATCATTCATTGACAACATATAATATTAACAACGATAAATAGAAATACACAATAATTCTTTGGTAACTTTCCTTATTGATCTTCAGTTCAGATTTACAGACTCAAAACTACCTTTTGCACTCAGCTGCAGGGGTCCGCACACTCAGCTGCAGACTCTACCTAGGCCTCTATGCACTTAGCTGTAGAGCCTTTCTTCTCCTATCTGACCCACTTCACGACGCTATCACTTATCTTCTATTGACCCATTACATCCATATCTAACATAACCTACCTTAGACTCTCTAAGGCACACCTATTTATAGCCTTTTTCATACAATCCCATGGTCTGCGGACCATGGGTGGGTCTCAAAACCAACTCAAAATTTACATAAACAAGGGGCTAAAACCCCTTTGACTACTAATCATCTGCACGCTCCACATCGACAAATCGTGTAGACTTTACATTACTTACAAAATTGTATTAAAACTTGGGTTATTTTAACCCCAAAACTGACCCATGGGACCCCATCCCAACACGAATGGTCACTTAGAAGATGTAAGTTCAATATATGTGTTTCAGATGATAAGATCTAGAAGTAGGAAAAGCTTGAATTTTTTCCATAACATGAACATACAGACTGAACTTGTGTTTGCAGGTGACCAGGACATACATATAGATATGTCACTATGTTTGTGCTACAAGAGTTTGGCATGATTTGGCTGATTGATATAGATGAGAAATATTTAGTGTTGTGCCATGATACTTGAAAATAAATTAGAATTTTGAATTGATGTTTGAGATATGTTTTTACTATATATCTCTCTACGATAGAAAATTTGGACTTGCCTTAATGACTAATGATCTGATTTGACAATTGTTGATTTTCCGTGATGTCTATGATATGTGGGCATAATAACTTATGTGAATATTTGGAAAAATTATTTTGTATTGGCATCCTCATTCCTAGCACAATGGTTGAGGTAATGATAGTTTTGATTCAACATGAAAATGGAACCTGCATGAATCATCCCTGGTGTATGCATTTGCACCTAGTGACAGAAATGACGTGTATTGTTATTATGAGATGACTTGATCAAGTTCAGATTAATGATGCATGGTTGATGACAACTTGTTCGCATAATAATAAATGAATTCATGACTTGATATGAGCTATCCCTATCTCCTGGTTGAAAGAATTGATACTGTGATGTTGATGACTTTGATAATGGTTGTGATATGACTTCTAAACTTTATAATATTACTCTATAGATATGATGGTATAACATTGATTTATGTTATGATGGCTTAGCAAGGAACTATGCTTAGAGCATTGCATGAAGTAAGCTCTCGGATCCAGATATCTCTATCTTTGACAGTTATCTTATGAAGTTGGGATGATGAGTTCCAAGGTATGGCTTTGAATTTGATTATGGTTTTTGTTTTATATCTTAATGGTCTACTCTTGATAGATGATGAACCTATGATGCTTTGAATAAGAGGGAGATAGCTTCTAAAGATCGAAATGATGTATCTTGGCATGATGAATCGATTTTTGGAATTTGGAAAATAAATTCTATATTGCAAAGCTATTGGATTTTTTTTTGAATAATGAAAATGCAAATCCTTGGATACGTTGATTTGAAGTTCAAAGATGTTGTTTAACTTGACATGGAATCTGATTGTTGATTGAACCATTGATGTTCCATTTTGAACATCCATATGTATATATACGATGTGCATAGAACCTGAATAAATTCATGAGTGAGTCACTTCATTCACATAGAGTTTCCACTGAGCATCCTTTGAAATATCTGCATGAGATATTCTAATTTTTAGGATGAGATACTTCTCCTATGATATGCGGTTGCATGGAAGTATTGCTGATATTTGAGATTATTGTTGATAAATACATGTGGATGTTGTTTTAGTATGATATCTGCCATGATATCTTGAATGAGAGGTCCATAGCATGACCGAGGTTGAACATGATGTTGCTAGCATGGCTAGCTATGAGGCAAGAGAAGAAGCTCCTTAGAGAGTTGTCTAAGCATGATCTAGATATGACATGGATAAATTGCAATGACATAAAATCCCATGTATATAGTTGGAACCTAGATGCTCTCATTTATTGAGATAGTGTAGCTATTCGAAATAAGCTCAAGCTTGTGGTCAACACCTCCTTGATACGGAGGATGATTATGGTACCCTTTTGTGATTTATGTGATTATTTATGTTTTGACATGATATTTGATTTGATGTCCTGTATGAATAGGAAAAAAATTATATTGAGACAAGCATATACTAGATTTGAGTATGATGAGAGCATCATTGATTGAGGACACCGAGCCAACTCTTTCTCCCTGTTTGAGCTCCCAATGTGAGGAATTAAGATAGAGGACTCCTCGGATTGAGGGAACTCTAGACAATAAGCTATGACCTCTATCTATTACCCATAGGGTTGAAGATGATTCTCCCATATCTTCATAGGGTCAGAGAATGTTGCTCCCTTGTTTGGTCTTTCCAGAGTATACCCCAGTTGGCATCATACCCACAAGTAGGGCTTGTTAGGAATACCGCTCCTTGTCTGGCCAACGCGTTGAGAGTTTACTATGGGTGTACAGCCTAAGTCGATTATGATGCAGGTGCTCTACCACATGACTATTCAGGGTCATCGATGGGAAGATCAATAAGAAATAAGATGGGTTGAGATAACCCTATGTGTTTCCAGGTTGAGATTAAGCTCCCTAATGAGATCCAAGGGTCGAGATGTGCTCCCCTGTGCATTTGGAAATCCTATTGCTTGATATGGGGTTTTATATGTATAACTCCCCCATGAGATTCCAGGTCGAGATGTGTTCCCCGATGTGGTTATAGGTTGAGATGTGCTCCTTGATGATATGCTCTCCGATGACGATTGATGATGATATTCTGGGAAGTAGCCCATTGGTAGAGATTCTAGGTAGTAACTTGATGGATAGAGGGAAGTAGCTTAAGCTCCCCTCTGGTAACAATTTCATCTTCTTTTAGATTCGAGAATGTTTAGCATACGAACAATAACAATCAAGAGATAAGTAGGAATAAGCAAGGGATAGATCGAGATGGACATTGATGATTTGTGATGATAATATACTTGAGGTGGTCATGGCATGATGACTACATGACATAGATGATCAAGGATGATATGTGATGATACGTGAAGACATAAGAATGACATATTGATCGATGGACAAATATTGGAAGGTGGAATTCTCCCTAGTTGACAGGGAGTGTTAATTTTTGCAATTGTGGTCAAATTACACCTTGGACAACTTATATGAATGAGATGATGATTGCATTAGATTCATATTTTTGAGAGGACAAACATCGACCTAAAGATCACCTTATTTTGACAAGAGAAAGTTGGTTTTTTAATTTATTTACTGACTCATGTATATTAGATTAGGTTGGCCCTAAGCACATATTAAATTGGACAGGTCGACCTCAACCCCAAGTGGACCCTCATCAAAATCTATATATAGAAGATACCTCAAGCTCATTCGGATACATTGATCAATCCATCTTATCTTCTTATATTGTCTTGGTTCGCACAAGTATGTCAGAGGAAATTTCACGCAAGGGTCCAAAATCTCAATGGTGAAGCTTGCAATGATCTAGGGTTTTTTATTCTTGGGCTCTGCCACAAAAATGGGCATTTTAGTACTTGGATGTTAGAATACAGTGCTATAGATAGTGTCCAGAGAGGTCTATACGTTGGAAAAAGAGCCTATGGGATATTCAAGGGTTTTAGAGGCAGATTTGGAGGTGTTGGTCCCTGGATGCTCGCATAGAGTGGTCCTGAGAGTGTCCAAGTAGTCTCGGAAACACGCACAGTAACTAGAAGAGAACTTCTGAGATTTTGGAGCATATCTGGTTGAGTTTGTCCTCAGACGCATGCACAAAATGGTCTAGTGAGCATCTGGGCTACCATAGACATTGGCATAGAAATCTTAGAGAGCATCCATAATTGCTATAAATTCTTATGCAGCTACTCCTCCCTCCATCCAAGACCTAAATATTAGTTATTAGTGATCCAAAATGGATCTAGAATAGACTTCTAAGTCTAAAAATCATCATCACAGAGGAAAATGAAAGTCAAAGGATGCTCTTGGGAATAGTCTCATTGCATAGATCTCTTCATTCTGAATCTAACGCAATTTGAATGGGTGAAAACAGACTTCGAATGAAGAAGTTATTGTAAAAAGAAATTTGCCCATTGTCCTTTGAAAATGAGGCAATTTCTTGTTAAATGGGACTTAATGGAGAATATGCATTCCTTAAGGAAATCACATCAGAGAAAAGCAAAGGAGTAGACAGTAGGCCAAAGGATGCAGCGATATGTGATTGCGATTATCGCATCACAATATTGCATCGCACATAAGCCAAGGGGAAGGACCTGTAGCATTGTGAAGGGCCGATATGCGATCAGCGGTATCGGCGATCAGCGATCGGGGAACCAATACAAAGGGCCATTGACAATGCGATATGCCGATAGCAATACGCTAATGTGATCGATGATCGGTGATCGGGGAACCAATACAAAGGGCTGTTACATGCGATATGCCAATGCGATGGCGCCGATATGTGACAACGTCGACATGCAATTGCGATAGCACGATCAGCGAATCCCTAATACAAGGGCCAATACACATGCGACTTGTTATAGACATTTTTGTGCCTTACAGCTCTAAGCATGAAATGTCCATAATCCAAGGGATCCTAAGTCCCTAAAAGTGTTGTTCCGACCCCTAAAGGAACAAGGTCAACAAATTACAGCTTCTCCCAGAAGTTCTCCACCAGAAACTGCTCAAAATCAGTCAAATCAGGATCATTTCAGCTGCTCCACTGGCCAGCTGCATTGCATAGCACCCAAATACACTAGCTAGGTGCATTGCAACGCACCTAAATGCACTACCAGGGTGCGTTGAGCGGGAAATGACAAATGGCAGCGCCATTCCGCGAGGTGGAAAGATAATGGAAGCTTCCAGAATCTTCCCCAATGACACTTGCCTCACTGAGTTCGACCAAGGATGAGTAAGAGTCTCTCAGTCTCCAAGTGGAAGCAAGAACTGACAGAGAGAAGCCACTAGTCAAATCATAAGCTGACTCATCCTCTTTGCATACATCTATATATGGATCCCTCATCCCAGAGATCCAGAGGCTGGAATTTTGTACATTGCAGAGAATTGTTGTTGGTTTTGAGATAGATATCAGAGTATTGGGTGATTTATGCTTCATTGGAGGTGAAGAGGGGCTTCTTTGCTGGGAGGTTGATGCTGGATCAGGAATCATCGGTTGTAACTCCTCCTGGATCTTTTTGTTATATCAATAAAACTATTTGAGTTTCTCCTACATGCTTGTGTACCATTGATGTTTGTTACATTTGTATGTTTAGCTTAAATCTGATCCTAAGCTATTTATGAATATAAATCCATGTCTTTGTGTAGTTTTCTTCTTCTGTGATCTTACAGGAACTTGGTGAAGCTGGGCAAGTAAGGGAGCAGGTAGCTGGAAGCTGTCAAAGAGAAGAGAGATTGGATCAAAGGACTAGCGCAAGACACAGGTTGGTTCATCCTATTCCTCTTCGTTTATAGTTCATAAAGAAGAATACAAAAGTAGTTTTCTCTATTTGTTTCTAAGGTCACTGTCACACCTTAGTGGGATAGGGTCGTTCCAAATGGACACTTTTCCCGTTAACACGACTTGCGATATGTGATTGGTGATCGGTGATCGGATCACAACACAAAGGAGCCATGCCAATGCGATATGTGATAAAGCGCGGACCCGATGGGATTATAAATGCGATTGCATATATTTTGAAATCTGAATTTTTCAGATTTTCTGTGTATTTTCCATGTATTGGGTTTTTTGGCCATACACCTATACGATCATGATTTGCGATGATGGGACAGACCTGAGAGGTTTATAGATGTGGCTGCATAAAATTTCAGTTTCGACAAGAAGCGTTTTGTCGGGATTTCCATGTGTTTCTATGTATTTCCATTAGGAACCAAGAATGTGTTATTTCGCGGATTTGGTCCTGGAAAGAGGCCGCTAGTTCATTTCCATTTGGAAACATCCCATCACACCATGCGACACTATAAGTGGGTATTTCTGTAACAGGGATGCGTTATAAAGCACGCAGAGTTGAAGAGCTGGAAAGGAATGATTGCTCATGATTGAAGGGATAGAGGAACGATTTGGTAAGCTACAGAGTCAGAGGATTCCTCAAAAAGCCAGAGAGTATGAATCTCAAAGGGGGCTCACAAAAATGTAGCAGCAGAGAAGTGAGTTCTCTCTCGAGGGAGCTCACAGCTGGGGGCAGAGACAAAATCGCATAGTACTCTCTCCCCCTTCATAGAGCTGACAGAGCCGAGAGCCACAAGGTTGTAGAGCTAGAGAGCTCGAGAAAGCCAGAGAAGCCACTAGAAGTTTGGGGCGATGGCAAAGTGGTGATTCCTCAGAGAGCTAAGCATAGTAGAGTTGCAGAGCTAGAGAGCTGAACGCATCAGAGTGGCAAAGCCTGAGAGCTAGAGAGCCAGAGAGCCAGAGGGCAGAGAGAGCCAAAGAATAGCAAAGAGATCAAATGATCAAGCTATTGCTGATGTACGATGTGTGCTGAAGACAGAAGAAGGAGTTCCAGCGACAGTTAAAAGAACTCTGACGGAGTTGGTGCAAGCTGGAGCTCAAGATAGCTTAGAGCATTGATTGAAGGAGTCTAGTCTAGAGAAGCCTAGATCTATCTACAGAGTATGGACAGATAGGGATAAGATGGTATTCTAAACCCATAGGTTCAGTTGTAAACCAACGGAGTTGAGTGTGGAACTTGTAAAAGAAAGATTACCATAATCCCAGAGAGCCTAGTTGAGTTGACTAGAGCTCACAGAGACGTAGCCCAAGAGGTTTGGGTGAACTCCTAATTATATTGTTGTCTTATGTGTTTACTGATTTGCTGCTTTATTTACTATTATGTTTGTCTAAATTTCATCATAAGCAAATGTACATAAGCACTTGAATAGTTTAAAAACAAACACAGAAATACACCTCTTTCAAGCACTTTTAATTCCGCAACTATCAATCATATGCATAGATCTGGGGAATATATAAGCTTTGGAGTGGAAGAGGTTCTTGTAAGTTGACAAGAAGCCTTTAGTGCCCCATTTCAGATCAGGTGGTATTAGAGCATTAGGTTGATTAACCCCATCTTCAAAGAAGGTGATATTAGAGCTCGTTATATCAGAGTAAGTTATACCAGACAAGGTTGTATCATGATGCAAGTGGTATCAGATCAAAATGCTTGATTGATAAGGCAATCTATATGCTTGTTTTACTTGAAAGGTGTTCAAATAATCAAATTCTTCTGTTTGATTGTTGTAAACTGACTATTGTTTGAGTTTGCAGAGGTGAAGGGAAAGCTTTTAGTAGCTAAGTCTAGGAGAGGACAAGAAGGAAGAAGGGCTGAAGGCATTCTTCTTATCCAAAATGACCTCAAAGCAATCCTTCAAGTACAAGAGGTTTGTTGCAAAAGGTTGCTTGAATAAGCTCTTTGTTAATCTTGTTAGAAGTTCTTTTGTTCATTTTGATAATGACTACTTCTACAAGTGAGTCCTCAAATCCTTCCTTCATCACAAGATTCTTTGATGAAGACATGAAGCAAGACTTGTTCATCATGATGGATATGGTGAGAGAAATGAGTGTTGGACTTCGAGAGCAGTTGAATTCCATGAAGGAAGAGAAGCAATTGCTTTCTAACAAATTGCAGGAAATGGAGAGACAACTTCATATTGCAAATATGAACCTGGAAAGGGTGCATGAGTTGGAGACATAGCTCTTTGTTACCAAAGAAGCCTTAGTCAAGTATCAGCTTGAAGAAGAGGTAAACAATTCCAGTTTGTCTTCGAATTCCTCTAAGAATGTTTATATTGGTTCTTTTGAAAAACATACCAGAGGAGTAGGTTCCAAGTTAATGTCCAAGATGGGTTATGGAGGAAAAGGCTTGGGCAAACATGCACAGAGTATTGTTAAGCCAATAATGGTTGAGGAAAGGCCTAAGCATTTGTGTCTTGGCTATGGATAGTCTTATGGAGAAAGTTCCAAAGCTGCCATGAAGATAGTGGAAACAGTTCCAAGAAGGAGTTTCATTTCAGGTCTTCTACCTCAAGAGTGTGAAGGTTGTATTCTTGGGGAATGCAATAGTGTGAAGCATACTTTGCAGAAAGAAGGTGTATATCAACATGCACTTGAACTAGAGAGTTGTGGAAACTTTGAAAGCAATGAAGAGATTGATGGTGTTCCAAAGGGAGCCACTTCTTCATTCAGTTCACCTCCTCATGAAGGTAATAAAGGTGAAAAAGAAAGGTATAAATCTGGTTTTAACCATATTCCTTTTGATTATGTTAAGCATGATAAATTTCCACATAAGCATGGGAAAAGAATTGCATGTTCCTTTTGTGGTTTGGATAACCATAATGTTTCTAGATGTTGGAAGAGAATGGCCACATACAGGAAAATTTTGAAGGAAAGGAAGCAAGAAGCCAAAGGTCCATTGGACAAGGCAAATCATGTTGTCAAGAGGATGCACATGTGTTTCACTTACTGCCATAAGCAAGGACATATCACTGCAAAATGTTGGACTCTGAATCCAACAATCCTTCCACAAAACTTGAAGAAGGTGGAAAGAGAGAATGGTAGGAATGGAAAGAAAGATTCCATGAATGATGTGTTTCAGGATGATTCACATGTTTCTGTTGATGTGCAGACAAATGAAGGACCTTTGAAATGGATTGGTAAGAAATGGTTAGAGTTCTTATCCAATTAAAGTCGCATATCTTTTGATGTGAACAGAAATGTATCACATCTATTTGCATTTCTTTGTTAATGAGATGCAAGTTGCAGGTTTGTTACCAAGAAGGTGAATGGAAGAAGTTGAGTAGGAGACTCACTTTATTACTACAACATTATATTCATTTCAGCTTCGAAATTACAGTGTGCTTAAGCGAAAGTTGAAGGATGAAATGCATACATAAGCATGATATGCATGAACACAGGGATGTTGACGATTTCCTTGTATTTGAACATGTATGTGTGATTAACTTGAAGGGTTAATTGCTTTGTTTTTTTACATGCATGTAATGCAATATTGACTTGAGAAAAGTTGATTTGGTCTCCAAGATGGAGATAATGATGAAGTGTTTCATCTTTGAAAAAGAATTGTGGAATTCTTTTTCTACATGCTTGACTTGAAGGGTCAATTGTTTTAAAGGCATGTTTTGTTGGCTTGTTATCTAGTCAATATTTTGTATGCATATGTAAAGACATGGAGGTGTTCACAAGATGTGAAATCTATTTCTTTTGTTGAAGCAGGAGTTTAGGCCATCCAGTTGTTGTCTGTAATCCTGTTGTTGTTAACAGTTGTTGTTGACAGTATGTCAAATAGGTACAAATGAAAATTTTGTGAAGCAGATGTAACTTCACATTGGTTTGAGCCACGTTGGATCAATGATCAAGGAATAGAAGTTCAAACTACCTTCTATAACCTTCTCAGCAGGAAGTCAAGGAGGAAGACAATTCTTCCCAGGAGGACAAGCACATCCAAGAAGGGAGTGTTCAAAGTCTTTGGTTCAAAGGCATTATGCAAGGCAAGTGTATGGAGGCTGAAAGAAGAGGGTTACGTACTTTCAGTTACTATTCAGATCAGTATATCAGTCTTTTGGAGTCCAAAATCTTTTTAGTGGGAAGGCGTGATCCAAAATGGATCTAGAATAGACTTCTAAGTCTAAAAATTGTCCTCACAGAGGAAAATGAAAGTCAAAGGATGCTCTTGGGAATAGTCTCATTGCATATATCTCTTCATTCTAATTCTAACACAATTTGAATTGGTGAAAATAGACTTCGGATGAAGAAGTTATTGTAAAAAGAAATTTACCCATTGTCCTTTGAAAAGGAGGCAATTTCTTGTTAAATGGGACTTAATGGAGAATATGCATTCCTTAAGGAAATTGCATAGGAGAAAAGAAAAGGAGTGGACAATACGCTGAAGGACGTAGCAATATGCGATTGTGATTATCGCATCGCAATATCGCATTGCAAATAACCCAAGGGGAAGGACCCGTAGCATTGCGAAGGGTCGATATGCGATCAACAATATCGACGATCGGTGATCGGGGAGCCAATACAAAGGGCTGTTGACAATGCGATATGTCGATAGCGATACACCAATGCGGTCGATGATCGATGATTGGGGAACCAATACAAAGGGCCGTTACATGCGATATTCCAATGAAATCGATGATTGATGATTGGGGAACCAATACAAAGGGTCGTTACATGCGATACGCCAATGTGATGGTGCTGATATGTGACAACGTTGACATGCGATTGCGGTAGCGTGATCGGCGATCGACGAATTTCTGATACAAGGGCTAATGCACATGAGACTTACGATATGTGATTGGTGATCAGCGATCGGATTGCAACATAAAGGAGCCATGTCAATACGATATGCGATAAAGCGTGGACTTGATGGGATTATAAATGCAACTGCATATATTTTGAAATCCAGATTTTTGGATTTTTTGTGTATTTTCCATGTATTGGGTTTTTTAGCCATAAGCCTGTGTGATCGTGATTTGCAATGACAGGACAGACCCGAGAGGTTTATAGATGCGGCTACATAAAATTTGAGTTCTGACATAAAGCGTTTTGTCGAGATTTCCATGCGTTTCTGTGTATTTCCCTTAGGAACCAAGAATGCGTTATTTCGCTGATTTGGTCCTGGAAAGAGGTTGCTGGTTCATTTCCATTTGGAAACAGCCCATCACACCATGCCACGCTATAAGCAGGCGTTTCTGTAACAAGGATGCGTTATGAAGCACGTAGAGCTGAAGAGCCGGAAAGGAATGATTCCTCATGATTGAAGGGACAGAGGAACGGCTGGGGAAGTTGCAGATTCAGAGAATTCCTCAAAAAGCTAGAGAGTATGGCTATCAAAGGGGGATAACAAAAATGTATCAGTAGAGAAGTGAGTTCTCTCTCGAGGAAGCTCATAGCTAGGGGCAGAGACAGAATGACATGGTACTCTCTCCCCCTTCACAGAGTTGACAGAGCCAGAGAGCTCGAGAAAGCCAGAGAAGCCACCAGAAGTTGGGGGCGATGGCAAAGTGGTGATTCCTCAGAGAGCTAATCATAGCAGAGTTGCAGAGCTAGAGAGATAAACGTAGCAGAGTTGAAAAGCCTGAGAGCCTGAGAGCCAGAGAGCCAGAGGGCAGACAGGGCCAGAGAAGAGCAAAGAGATCAAATGATCAAGCTATTTCTGATGTCCAATGTGTGCTAAAGATAGAAGAAGGACTTCCAGCGATAGTTAAAAGAACTCTGAGGGAGTTGGTGCAAGCTAGAGCTCAAGATAGTTTAGAGCACTGATTGAAGGAGTCTAGTCCAGAGAAGCCTAGATTTGTCTGTAGAGTATGGATAGCCAGGGATAAGATGGTATTCTAAACCCATAGGTTCAATTGTAAACCAATGGAGTTGAGTGTGGAACTTGTAAAAGAAAGATTACCATAATCCCAGAGAGCCTAGTCGAGTTGACTAGAGCTCACGGAGACGTAGCCTAAGAGGTCTGGGTGAACTCCTAGTTATATTGTTGTCTTATGTGTTTGCTGATTTGCTGCTTTATTTACTGTTATGTGTGTTTAAATATCATCATAAGCAAATGTACATAAGCACTTGAACAGTTTAAAAACAAGCACAGAAATACACCTCTTTCAAGCAATTTTAATTCCACAATTATCAATCATAAGCATAGATCTGCGGAATATATAAGCTTTGGAGTGGGAGAGGTTCTTGTAAGCTGACAAGAGGCCTTCAGTGCCCCATTTCAGATCAATCAGTATACAACAATGTTCAACAATGTTCAACTTAGTGTTCAGAAATATCCAGTAGTTAACTACAGTTAGTGACAACACATTACAACCATCATAATGATTACATAGATAAAGTTATGGATTATTTTACTTTCTTTTGTTGAATCATTTGATGATGATCTAAGAAGAAAAATATTTGCAAGGGTTTTCCCCATAGTAGGTTTTTCCCTAGTCTTGGACCAATCTTGGTGTCTCTATGTGTGTGCATGCTTTTCTCCTATTGTTCCTTTATGTTTTGCTGCATTGATGGTGATGTTGTTGTTATTTCCATATAATTGCATATGTTGATTAATATAGTGTAGATATGAATAATGTAATGATGATATGGGGTGAACTTAATGTATTAATGAGGGAATTCAATTATCAAAGCAAAGAATGATGTAGCCCTATGAAAAATTAACAATTTGGCATGGAAGAGAATGTTCTTGTCTGCATACCTATGGTCACATGGTGGAAATTGAGCGAAGATGATGAGTCTGTTGATGTAAATCAGACCATGTATATGTCAATGATTGGAAGTCTTTTGTACCTAACAACATCAAGACCTAATATAATGCAAGTTGTGGGATTATGTATCAGAATCCAATCTCATCCCAATAACATCCACGTAAATGTAATAAAAGGAATCTTTAGATATCTAAAGGGAACTATTGATTATGGCATATGGTATTCAAGGAACATAGATTTCACCTAGGGAAATTTCGATATACACCAAAGTACATGGAATTAAGATTCCATATACAAGTGCTTTTTGATGTGATACTATTCAAAGAAGTACCAATTATGGTTGGAAGAGTTTCCAATAAAGTGATTCAACTTTTCTATCTTGCATGTGATTTTCTTCAATCATAGTTTACACCATTATAAAATAAGTCACTATGTTATTCAAATACAACATAATTTATCTATAGCCTCAAAAAATCTTCGCTAAAATTTGGAGGCATGTTAACTTAAAAAATATCATTGATACCACTTGAAGTGTTCCTTAACCCTAAAAAATACGAGATAAGCCAAAAATACAATTGAAAAATCATTTACTTCTTTTCCCTCAAAAATTCAAAACCCTTATTTTATTACTTTTCCTTAGGAGGCCACTTTTAGGTTCAAATTTCCTCTAATGCATCTCCATAAATCAAGTCACAACCAGGGCGATTTGGACGTTGGATCTCCCATTTTTCATATATTTCACATTATTTCGATCACCAATTGAGTTATCCGTTCGGGATGAAAGATATCAAAGTTGAATATGCTCAACGCATTCCAATTATGTGTGATAACACTAGTGCTAGAAACACTTCTAAGAATCCCATAATGCATTCCAAGACAAATAATGTTCCTATTAAGTATAATTCATTGAGAGATAAAGTAGCTAAACAAATTGTTACACTCGAGTATATTTCCACTAAAGATCAAATTTCATATATTTTTGCCAAACCTATTTCCAAGGAGCCATTTGAGTATTCAAGGAAAAGGTTTGGAATGGTATCTCTCTAATCTCATTAGTCATATAAGTATGGATTATGGTAGCTCATCATCATATGTTAATAAAATGAATTTCAATAGAAAGATGTCAATAGGGGGAGAGTTACCAATTAGGAGAAGCATTGGTTCAAGGGAGTATATATGAGCAATTGTGCATGACCAATAATATCCATTAGTAAGTTGTAGACAAAACACTTTTCCATTGATGTCAAAGTGGGAGAAATGTAACCTTTCTTGGCCATTAGAGTTGGTCACTTGCTTGGTCACTAGAGTTGCAAGTGAAATATTAAGGAAAATTGACCCTAGTAAACTACCAATTGGTAGTTAAATATGGCATCTATGGTTGTTTTTGTGGGTTTTGGTGTAATGAAAATCAGTATCCATTGAATGAAAACTTGATGTGGAGTGGTTAAGCATTAGAACAATTGAAGAATAGTTGAAGTTCAGAAAAAGGTGGGAAGATATTAGTTAATGGTATCGTGTTCTAGAAATTGATGAAGAATATAGAAATTGGTTGTGAAAGGAGTCAGTGCACAAAGATGCTTGTGCTTCAATTCTAAGGATTTTCCTCAATGACAAAGGGGAGTTTTTTTATAGTGTCATCGTTGACGTCAAGGATGTTAACATCAAGAAGGTAGAAGGAAATAATTTGAAGAAAGAAGCAAAGCTTGAGTGGAAGGAAAGTTCATGCAAAAACATTTTTTGTGTAGAATAAAAACTTGTGTAGAAAGAGAGTTCATGTGGAAGAAAAGATTGCGTGAGAAAATATTTAGTGGAAGGAATTGTTTTTTGGAATCAAATCTTTTATAGAAGGAATGTCTGTGTGGAAGTAAATTTTGTATGAAAGAAAAGCTTGTGTAGAAGGAAATTTCATGTGGAAGAAAAGTTTGTGTGGAAGAAAAAGAGTTTGTGCTGAATGAAAGCTTGTATGGAAGCAAAGCTTATGCAAAAGAAAATACTGTGTTAAAGGATTTCTTTCTTGAAAAAATAATCTTGTTCAAAAGGAAGTTTTGTGTGGAAAAAAAAATCCTCTGTTGTAGTTTCTCTGCAAAAATAAGATCCAAAAGGGTTATGTGGTAGTGATGATATTGAATGAAATCTGGCACACAATTATCAGTGTATGATGGCACAATCAAATAGAATCAAGCATCAATATTGATGTCAAGACCATGTGTGGTTAAGTTATATGTGTTAAATAATCTTGACATACTTAATGTTGATGGATAAAGATCATGCAACAGACATAATCACAACACTTGGAGGTCCCACATCAGGTCTCGAGAAAATGGAGCATTAAATGTTGAAATGAAAAAGGTAGTGAATGGTCTCAAAATAAAAAATTCTCTGAGGAATGGGATAGTTAAATGTTATTTTTTTAGTGATTTTTGGATTTAAGTTTTGATATAATTTCACAGAGTTCTAGTTGCTCCAAGTTCCACAAAAAAGTAGTGCTAGTAACAAGTTGTTAGTGCATTTGTTTTATGGCATTAAATACTAAATTATCCATTAATAAAGATCATGACTCTAAAATTTTATGATTCTATCAAGGATATAGTTACAATAAATTATTGGATAGCATTAAAGGAAAATAAATCGACTTTGTAGGAAAAATCTCAAAGATGAAACTCAATGGAGAATGGAAAAGATAAAATATAAACAAGTTATTAAAGGATAAAGGTATGTGTGGTGATGGTGATAAGAGCATATATGTCATTAGAATGTGTCACTAAGAGAAGCACAAATGTAAGAACTAAATGTGCATGTGGTAAGAAAAAAGATGTAGTGAATTTTCAAGTTGTGTGAAGAGACATAAGATCTGTAGAGATCTAATCATGTATGGGATGATCCGACAGCTCAAAGATAGTGTGGTGGAAGATTTGAGTTAACACATGTAAAAAAAGTGTGTAATGCTCATGTAACATCCTCCTCCCACATCCACCCAACTAACCATGTCAACCGAGGTAAACATAAGACGAGAGGCTACTATGATCAGATTCGACCTCCTATGTGACCTTAAGGAAGTGAAATCGATGGAACATCACACACAGTCATCCAACATCATCAACAAAACCCTCAAGAGACAAATCAACCACTCAGAAAACCTATCCCTGGGTCCCACTATTTTTTTGGATCTCTTAGGCCATGGTCACTCTCATGCTATGTGCAAGGGAGTGACCGACAACCTAAAGTCACTCACAGGTTTTCCTGCTAGCGACTAGAGACCAAAATTGCAAGTTCTCTGCCAGGGACCCCGTGATTTAAGTCACCTTTTCAGACCCATACCCCAGGCCACTACTCAGAATGGAGTAATAGCTTGAAATAAATAAAAGTACAGGGAAAAAATGATGCAAAAGCAATAAGCTAAACAAGACCATAACTAGACCCCTACTAGCCATGACAGGAGTTTCGTTAAACATATCATCAACATGTAACCTATAGGCGTAAAGAATAGAATTAAGTGTAGGGATCTCATACTTATCTGAGAATCGCTATGAAGCATTGTTCCATCATGTCATTTGTTGCACTATCATCTATTGGGTAATAGACACATTATTCATTCATATACAAGGAAAAACATGCTCAGAGCCATATATAGTTGTTGTCATAAAATGTATGTTAGGTCCCTATGATACTAGTGATTCCTCCATTACTATTGTCATTGTATCCCTTATTGTTATTATTGTGCCCCATAGAATCCCACTATTGTTATTTCTGTGCCTATATATTATTATTGTTAGGTCAGCTTGGTTATATTGTGACCCCTTAGACTCCTATATATAGAAAGGAGGTTTTTTCATTTGTATCATCCAAGAATTGTTCATTTGTGTAATGCAAAGGAGGTTGCCCCCTCAAAGAGGCTGAATTCTAAGGTGTTGATCTATTTTTTCTATCTTTTTGTGAGCTGGTTTCATAACATTTGGTATCAGAGCTTTGGATTCTAGGGTTTCACTGCTCCAAACAAGTCATCGTGGAATTTTCACTATAACTTTTTTCTGCGACGTTTCAGAAGCGAAAAAAATCATTTGAGATGAAATCTTGTTGAACCTCGGGTCCGAATTTCATATCTTGTCTCGCTATATTTTCAGAGATATGATCTGAGGAAGATAGGGTTTTTCCAATCTCTAGAATTTCATCTAAAATAGATCATCATGGAATGTTCACTATAACGCTTTCTCTAGGAAGTTTCAGAAGCTAAAAAAGAAACCCATTTGAGAAGAAATCGGTATGAACCTCGGCTCCGAATTTCAGATCCTGTCTCGCTATATTTGCGGAGATATAATCTCAGGACGTTAGGGTTTTTGCAGACCCCCGAATTACATTCCAAATAGGTCGCCTTGGGAAAATCGTCATAACTTTCTCTCTGAGCGGTTTTTGAGACCCCCAAATTACATTCCAAAGAGGTCACCTTGGGAAAATCATCATAACTTTCTCTCTGAGCATCAAATTGAATTTTCGTAAAAAGTTTCAGAAAGAGGACAGACTATAGTTCTTTGGGTATGATTTTCAGAACCTATGGTTGAAACAATGACCTGCGACACATTGTACAAGTTCGCTCTACTGAAAAAGTATATACTTAGGTCATCGTGGGAGAATTGGCATAACTCTTCATTGGAGAATCCAATCTTGATCAGACTTGAAGAGTTAGAAATATTACTCAGAGGGTTACCGCAAGAAGAAATTTTAGACCTTGTAGATCCAAAATTACAGAAATACATCAGATTCAATATCAAGCTCCTACAAAGTGAAAAAAAAGGTGTGTAGTTTTTTTTAAAGTTTTGCATAAGCTTGGTTTGAAAAAATAGTTTGAAGGAATTCAAAAGGCATAGTGAAACATTGTTATTGGTAATTGATGCCCAGAATAAAGAAAATGGAAACACCTAGTAAGAAACCTGAAAGCTCTACCATGACTCATGAATAACAGGAAGAAATGCAACATGATATATCAAAATTATGAGACCAAGTGCAACAAATGTCATTCGCACAAAAAGTAACAGAATCTAAGATGGATGGCTTAAAGAAAGACGTAGAAGCTAAGATGTATGGCATGGAAGCTAAGATGGATAGTTTAAAGAAAGGAATGGAAGCTAAGATGGATGGTTTAAAGAAAGGCATAGAAGCTAAGATGGATGATTTGAAGACAGATTTGACAAAGTTTCTACAAGAAATGCTTACTAATGGCGAAAGGGTAGTAAAGGAAACTCATGATGAGAACAAAATAAATGTTAATAATGATTTCATAGACTCTAACGTTGGATGAAATAACCACCATGTTCCAAAGATCGATATGAGGAAGTTTGATGGCAAGGATCCCAAATCATGGATACTACAGATGGAGCAATTTTTCGATCTCCATAATTTGCAAAACACACAAAAGGTATGCATTGCAACTTTATATTTGGAACCAAATCAGTTTGTATGGTATCGATGGCTTTGGTCTCGTAAACAATTTATCACTTGGGATATTTTTATGGATGCAATGATAGCACATTATGAGGATACAAAAAGCAACACCTCTTTTAGCCAATTGATAAATCTCAAACAAAAGGGTTCAATGATGGAACACATTGAGGACTTCCAAAAATTGAATATAAGGGTAAAAGATATTTTAGAGGAGCATAGGATTGATGTGTTCATAGGGACTTTAAAAGATAACATCCAACATGAGGTTTATGATTGGGAACCAGATTCATTGGAGAAGGCATTCAGGTTGGCAAGAAAAATGGAAAGCAAAATTATGGAAACAAGGAAGCCTACCACTCACAATCATAAAGATGGAAGTGTTGCTGCCCCTAGCCATCCACAACCTACAAGGTTTACACCACAAAAATTGGAAGAAAAAAGAGCAAAAGGGCTTTGTTACAGTTGTGATAGCAAATACTCTAAAGGTCATAAGCGTACCGAGAAGAAATTATTTTACGTAGATTGTGAAGAGGAGGAAGAAAAGGAACAAGAAACTTCAAAAGAAGAGGATATACACCATAAACAAACCCTAGAAAAAGAAGAAATGAATCTGGCCATATCTTGTAATGCATTGGCTAGAATTACCACTCCTTAAACTATCAAGATAGAAGGGCATATCAAGAAGAAAAGGTAATAGTGTTGATTTATTCGGGAAGTACCCATAATTTTATTCATTGTAATATAGCCAAGGAATTTAATTGCTTCCTATATCCAGCACCATAGTGTCAAGTGATGGTTGCAAGTGGAGGAACCATAAATTGCTCATGAAAGTACCATAATATCAAGCTATCCATGGGAGAATATGTATTGAATAGCCCAATGCTTTCCATTCCAACGGGTGGTGCTGATGTTGTACTAGGAGTCTAATGGCTACAATCCTTGGGTACAATAGCTTTTAATTTTCAAGAAGTTTTCATGAAATTCTCTGCAGAAGGAAAGGAAGTTTAATTAAGGGGTATCGCAGGGAAAATGGGAAATATAATCAGCTCTAATGGAATGACAAAGCTTCTAAAGAAAGAACAATGAAGCATAATTGCACAATTATGTTCACTAGAGGTTCCCACATTGAAACCATCCATTTCTCTAGATCTCCAAAAATTCTTGGACAATCATTCCAAGGTATTTGAGGCTCCCAAAGGCCTCCCACCTATTTTTGATCATGATCATACTATCAATATGATTCCAGGAAGTGTTCCTCCAAACATCAGGCCTTACAGATATCCCTATGTCCAAAAGAGTGAAATTGAACGTATGGTTGCAGAAATGCTAGAGGCTGGTATAATTCAACATAGTCACAGTTCTTTCTCTGCTCCAGTAGTATTGGTTCACAAGAAGGATGGATCATGGTGCATGTTTCCAGATTATAGGGAGCTCAACAACCTCACTATTAAAGATAAATTTCCCATTCCTATCATTGATGAACTATTGGATGAATTGCATGGATCAATTTACTTCACCAAGTTGGATCTTCATTCAAGGTATCATCAAATCAGAATGAAGATTGAAGACATTCCAAAAACAACATTTAGAACTCATGAGGTTCATTATGAATTTTTGTCATGCCTTTTGGCCTTACTAATGCACCTTCTACATTTCAAGGTTTGATGAATTCCATTTTCAAACCCTTCCTTAAAAAAATTTTGTTAGTATTTTTTTATGATATACTAATCTACAAGTCTTGGAAGGATCATGTCCAACATGTTGACATGGTGCTCAAACTATTGGAGGAGAAAAAATTATATGCAAAATCTCCAAATGTTTCTTTAGAGTACAAGAGGTGGAATATCTGTGTCATATTGTATCTCATGAAGGTGTTAGGGTAGACCCTAGAAAAATTAAAGCCATTAAGGAATGGAAAATCCCCATATCCATAAAGCATCTACGAGGATTTCTCGAGTTGACAGTGTATTATCGCAAGTTTGTTAAGAATTATGGGAGAATAGCCACACCTCTAACAACATTATTGAAGAAAGATGCATTCTCATGGACTCCAGAAGCAACAAAGGCATTTGATCATGTTAAAGAGGCAATGTGCCAAGCACCAGTCTTAGCTACACTGAACTTCACAAAAACCTTTATTGTGGAATGTGATGCCTTAGGAAATGGAATTGGTGCTATTTTAATGCAAGAAGAAGGACCCATCGCTTTCGAAAGTCGTCCAATCAAAGGAAAGTATTTACACAAAGCTATTTATGAGAAGGAAATGCTGGCAATACTACATGCACTTAAGAAATTGCGACCCTACCTAATTGGAAGACACTTCAAGGTAAAAACATGTCATGATAGTCTTAAATACTTTTTAGAACAAAGATTATCTTTAGAAGAGCAACAAAAAAGGGTAAAAAATATGTTGGGCTATGACTTTGAAATCATCTACAAAAAAGGGAAGCAAAATGTTCTGGCAGATGCACTCGCAAGAAAGGATGAGGATGTGGAAGCATTTCTTTGCACCATTTCTATTATCCAACTAGATTGGATAAACGAACCAAGGGATGAATTGAAGAATGACGAGGAAGTGTGGGCACTCATTCAAAAGACACAACAAGATCCCAGTACATTTGATACATTTAGCTGGAAAAATGATCTGTTATGGTACAAGGATCAGTTATACCTATGTAAGAATTCCCAACTCAAACAAAAGATTCTTATGGAATTGCACACCTCTCCCTTAGGAGGGCACTCAGGATTTCTAAAAACCTACCACAGGGTTAAGAAGGATTTTTTTTGGGATGGCCTTAAATTGGATATTCAAAAGTTTGTGGCAGAATGTTTGGTTTGCCAACAAAATAAATTTGAAACAATTAATACCCCAGGAATATTACAACCTTTATCGATTCCAAGCCAACGTTGGGAAGAGGTTTCAATGGATTTTATCACAGGTTTACCGAAGTCCGAAGGAAAGAGTGTTATCATGGTGGTAGTTGACAGACTTACCAAGTATGCACACTTTTGTGCATTATCTCATCCATTTAAAGTGAGTACAATTTCTACTGCATTTATGGAAACAATTCAAAAGATACATGTAAACCCAAAGATTATTGTAAGCAACAGAGATCCCATTTTCACTAGAAATTTGTGGACATAATTATTTTCTTTTCTTGGTACTCAGTTAGCTCATAGCTCATCTTATCATCCTCAATCTGATGGGCAAACTGAGATAGTAAACAAATGTTTGGAAGGATATCTTCGTTTCTTTGTATCTGATAAATAGACACAATGGGTCAAATGGTTGCCTCTGGTTGAATGGTGGTATAACACACACTTCCATACTGCAACAAAAATGACCCCATTTATGGCACTTTAAGGATATCATCCACCATCCATCACGTCATATTTAAGAGAAAATTATAAGGTTCAAGTAGTGGAAGATCACATTGAGCATCAGCAACAAGTTCTCCAACTCTTAAAGGATAACCTCACCTTGGTGCAAAATAGAATGAAACAGCAGGTATATCAACATCGCAGCGAAAGAAGTTTTGATGTAGGTGATTGGGTATTCCTATGGCTAAAACCATATAAACAAATGTCCCTCAAGTAATCTAAGAAGGATAATAAATTATCACCAAAGTATTATGGTCTGTATAAGGTGTCGCAAAAGATAGGTACTACGACATACAAATTGGGGCTTCCTGTAGCTTCCTGAGTGCACCCAATTTTCCATGTTTCATGATTAAAGAAGGTTATAGGTGACAGGATTCCAGTTCAAACAATATTTCCAGAACTTAATGAGGAAGGAAAAATCATATTGGAACCTGAAGCAGTCAAAGAAACAAGAACTCGACAGCCATGAAATCGATCAATTTCAGAGTATCTCATTAAGTGGAAGAACTTACCCATTGAATATTCCACATGGGAGGATGAGAATTTTATATAGAAGCATCCAGAACTACTCAAGCGTTGAGGACAACACTTTTTTGAAGGAGAGGGGCATGTAAGGTCCCTATGATACTAGTGATTCCCCCATTACTATTGTCATTGTATCCCTTATTGTTATTATTGTGCCCCATAGAATCCCACTATTGTTATTTTTGTGCCCTTATATTATTATTGTTAGGCCGGCTTGGTTATATTGTGACCCCTTAGACTCCTATATATAGAAAGGAGGTTTTTTCATTTGTATCATCCAAGAATTTTTCATTTGTGTAATGTAGAGGAGGTTGCCCCCTCGAAGAGGCTAAATTCTAAGGCATTGATCTCTCTTTTCTATCTTTTTGTGAGCTGGTTTCATAACAATGTACATATAACCAGCATAATAGCAACAGAAATATCATAAACATATCATCCATCAGAATCCACATATACATCAATACATTTGCACATAGAAATCAAGGGAATGAAATTCTCATTAATGAATGCAATAAACCAACCAGAGATGGGACTACCATGTTCCACCTAACCATAGAAGGGTTGAGCCAAGTCTCTCTTCAGCCATTCACCCTTGTGCCATATTCCAAGCATTAATGTGGGACTCAAACCAAATGAACCAACTAGGGCATACCGAGGCTAAACCACCTCACCCTCATCAACATAAACTAGGCTTTACTATAATCCATCTTGGATCACTAGGCCAACATAATGAACACATCATAACAGGCTTTACCATGATATCCACCTGATCACTAGGCCAAACAAGAATGGATGCCACCAGATTTCTCCACCTATACTATGAAATATTTTCCTGCCTCCTAGTCTCTCAGGCTTTACAACAATCCAAACTCGGATCACTAGGACCTAAACCGAGACACATTATCCAATATTTACCTGATATCCCAAACATGGGATTACTAGGCCCAATGGAGAGAAAACCATCTCTTCGCTTTACCATATATCCTGCAATTCACAAGCCATGATTTCTAGGCCCACTGAGACAACACAATCCTGACTTTACTACAACCCATAGTCTGGCTTAGGGGTCACTAGGCCAGTGGCTTTACGATGATCCATAGTCTGGTTAAAGGACCACTAGGCCATGTGCTCTATCATTCAGAGATACACCCCACTTAGTTTCGAATCCATCTGGAAATCCATCTCAACCAAAACATGAGGACCCCATCACACCATGGTTATCCAAAAATGGCAAGGCTAGGCTAAAAACACTATTACACCTGGAAAAACCCATTCCATGATAGACAATAACCACATGCAATGCCATGCATCCCAAATCTAGCAAGGAAAATTCACATGCAAGTTGATACCTACAATAAAGCCTGTTGTATCTGCTTGATTCTGCCTTTCACTTCTTGATCTTTGCTTCCTCTTTCCTTCTTTACCTTTCTTGCTCCAATGCCAAAATGCTTCAAGAAACTCTAAGTGTCTAAGAGTGAGAGGGAGAGAGAGAGAGAATTATGAGAGAGCTCCAAAATCAACTGACCAAGCCTTTTTCTCACTGATCCTCAGGAGCCTTTTTATTAGCGAGGCCTCTATTTTCTTCATTTTCCATTATTTTCCTTCAATTTCCTCCTCACATGCAAACTGTGACCTTTAACCTTCCTTTTCTCCTAATTTCCTTTATTTCCAAAAATAAATGTGCCAAGAATGCCATTTTTCCTTTCCAAATCCTTAGTCGTTGCCTTTGCCATTTCCCTTAGCCATAAACAACCAAATGAAAACCCACACTAAGATGCACTGTTGAACATGCATCTTGGAATATGTGTCCCATCAACCATAGTCTTATATATTTTTACACGAAATTTTCACGAGGGATGTTACAGAACCCTCCCCCTTGGGGAACACCGTCCTCGGTGTTCAATCACACATATACCTCAGAAACCCACTAAAAGAATACATACTTCTCATGGGGCTTTATAACACAGCTCGTTGGAGTATTTACAATGAAATACCTACTCAAAACAGAGCATCATGACAACATGAAAACACACCACATATTGGATATTTATAACAAAACTCATTATGGTATCTATAATAACCACATATACACATATGCACATATTCTAAACCAACAAATAAGAGAATATAATGCCTATATGTTATAGACATATTTGGGCACATCAACCCCAAACTCATATGTTGGTGATATTAGGGCTCATCAACCCATAAAAGAGTTTTTTTATACCCTAAATAAGCTTGGTCATCTGAATGCCTAATTCCCCAAAAGTTCCATCACAGAAATCATCCAGAAAGTGCCTAAACTGAACCATATCTGAAAGCCCGGTGTTAGGGTGAGATGCATCTCACCTGCTACACTGTCTAAGTGAGATGAATCATAGTTTGACCCTTTAGTAAGTGCGATGGGCGAGGTTGGACAAAATTCCAGGACAGTTTGTGGTTGGTTGCTCATGGAATCTTCTAGAAACTTCTCCTGTGCCACTTGCCTCTCTGAATTCCCCCAAGGATGACCAAGGGAACTAGGAAAACATCTCCAATTCCCCTCTCTTGTGGAACTAATTTCAACAATTGGAATGGAATTCATCATCCCCATTGATGACTCACCATATTGCAATCATCTATAAAAGTATCTCCCATCCAAGAGATCATGAGGTGGAATTATTCTGAGTTGTAAGGAAGTGCTGTTAGTTTTAGTATTGAGGTGAGAGCATTGTGTCATTGTTGGTGTGTTCTTTCTGATTCATGAGATGAAGAATGCTTGAAGCTGGGAGGATGGAACTAGATCAAACTTCTTATGGGTTGTAATTCTCCTTGATATCAATAAAGTTCTTCAAGATTTTTCCCAAGTGATTGTTTTAACTGTAAATGCATTCATTTGTTTACCATATTTCTGATTCTATGATGTTTATGTTGTGATGGATCATTATTCTTTGACAGGTCTTTGTTTCTGTAGCTGTGCAGGTACTCTCCAAGCATGTTAAGTATGGGGAGGAGTTACAGGATCAACCAAAGGAGAGGGAGATCAAGTGAGGATTCAAGAAAAATTTACAGGTTGGTCTTTCATAATCTCTTTCTTATCTGTCACTCATAGGAAAGATATTGAATTGCTTTAACTGTTGTTTCTACGTTAGCTACCAAACCTAGAGGGTTAGTCGTTCGACAAGACACTAATTTTCCCAGAAACAAATTGGCGACTCCACTAGGGATTAGATGATTGTTTGTTGCTATTTTTTGTTCTATGTTGAATTATATAAACTATAGACAGAGTCTGAAGCTAGCCAGGAAGCTTTTGAACTGCTCTTGTTATGCAATTGCGTAGTAGATAAATGCTGCTTCAGTCAATCTTTGGTTTAGTTTATGAATTAAACATTTGATTTGAAAACACATTTAGATGACCTTTTGGTAGCTCAGTAACCTCTTAGGACATTCCATCATACTTTTCTTATCATTATTCATCAAAACCAAGCTTGATCCATTGAAAACTATTGCAAATTTGAGCCAAAACCATTTTTAGAAGCACTCCCTGACCATCGCACTGTCTTCCACTGTGACTTGATATGCATATCACTTCCCGAGTGAGAAAAGTGTGATGCATCTAACTGTATGCAAAGGCTATGTGCGATGACTGACTGAACTCAATTTCCCATCTAGGAGTTGAGGGTTTTTGACTAGTTTTCAAACTTGTTTGGTTGCTTGCTGAATTTGAACAATACCTCATCACTAAAGCCAACTTACATCACTTAGATCAGCCTCAATCTAGATTAGGATTGGTGAATGTTTTTGTGTGTTTGTTTTTCATTTACAATCCATTGTCAAAAGTAGTGTTAATCGATTTGTCATTTCGATAGAAAAAGTGTCGTAAAATCTTCCATTTTCGTCGAAAAAGTGAAGTGTTGCAAAATCCTCCTTCATAGCTAATCGATTAAAATATTTTGGTGCATTTGATTTGATTTTATTTAATTCAGAGTGTTGAAAAGATATTTCTTCAAACTTGAAAGTGTCGTTTTGAGTCTTCCTTTCTCTCCTTGAAGAAAAAACTATCGGAAATTGTCATTTTGTGTGAAACATTTTGAGTCATTGCTGCATTTAGTTTTCCTTCTTGAATCATTCACATTAAGGGAAGCTGAAAACAAATACATGCATTTTACATTGTGCATATTAAGGTTTGTGAATTCTTGATAAGAATAGCTAGGGAAATTGCATTAGATGTGCTCTTTTCTCTTTGTCAAAGATCTGATTGCTCTATCCTTTAGTAGCTAAGGTTTTCATCGTTCAAACTAAATCAAAATTTTGTTTATCATGGTAGTTGCATTTTAGGAATTGCGAACATACATCATGCGGTGAACCCTCAAAGGCAAATTTTTTAAGAAAAATCAACTTAAAATGAACCTCAATTAACTTAACAGCACTTTGGAATTTAACGCAACACATCTAGAGGTCTAGGCTAGAGACGTGTTTCGACGTCTTTAAACCTAGTGGCTGTCGTTTTCATTGAAGGTTGGGCGATTCCTCCTTTTTGATACGATAAGTTCTAGTACGGACTTGTGCTCCCTGTACCGTTGCGTATATAGTGGGAGACCCCAATAGGCTTAAATCCTTTATCCTGAGGAAGCCGAGTCTGTCGTCTTACCGATTGCAATGCATTGAACACAACATTCGGGAAGATTGACTGCCATGCGTAAAATCCTTGGTAATTTCTCTTTTTTATCACCAAGGTGTACATTGCAGCTTTGTGATTGGTCTGGTAAACCTTTTTGTCTAGATTCTCCAGAGTAGTCACTTTTGTTCTTTTCGACTCTCTAAAAGAACAGGTCCATCTGAACACTTGTCCTTTTAGGCTCATTAAAAATTGAAGGTGACTAGAATCATCTTTAGCTTTTTCTCGACTCTTTAAAACTGAAAAAGCAAAGTTGTGTCCAAGTGTCGTTAAAATTAATTGACTACGAATAACCTTCCTATTCCTTAGTTGATCTTAGGTTGAAACATATGATGACAAATCCGGAGTCCACCGATCAAGGAATTCCTTTTGATGGAAATCCTAGTCCTTTTCCTTCTTTCAGAAATATTTGCGCTCCATATATGACTATATTGTCCCTTTCGGGATTTACCATTGGCTTGCCAGTATGGTTGTTTTCAACCTCCTTGATTCAAAATGTCATGATTTCTCCGCAATCGAGTACACCTCCAACTGGACAAAATCAACCTCCAGTTGATCCTAAAGTTGACCCTTTGCCTTCTTCCTCATTTGTTTCTTCCTCCCCGTCTTCCTCTTCGCCTGGTGAAAGTGTTGGTACTAGTGACCAGGTGGCTAAGAAGAAGAAGAAAGGGAAGAAGAAGAAGAAGAAGAAGCAAATTCAGTAAAGGGACAACAAAGCAACCATTGCTTTGAATGCAAAATCTGATGAGAAACCACCCATTAAGGCTCACAAAGTTCGATATCCATGCAAACTTTGTGCAGGAGACCATCTTCTTCGAAGTTGTCCTAATATTCCTCAGATCCTAGAAGAATGGTCTTCCCGTTCACATTGTCTCGTGTCATTAACCTCTGGAGATCATGTTGGTAACACATCATCAACTAGTGATAGTAAAGTTCATGGAAAGAAGGGAAAGTCAAGTTTCCATGTAGGTTATGTGAAGGGAATCACCCCATTCACCTTTGTCCCTATCTAGATGAAGCCAAGAAAGTGTTGGATAACCATCCTGCTTCATTGTAGCAGCTTCCATCTAGTTACAGGAAACTCTCCCTAAATCCTTCACTTGTTGATGAACTGACTGACCAAAATCAACCATCGGTCGAACCCACTCTCTCTGAAAGTGAATCCTATGAGTCTATACCTGGCCAAAATCAACAGGTCGAGGTAACAGTTGACCTGATTTCACCTTCGGTAAATCGTAACTTTTCTAAAGAGAGTGAACACCATACCACTCAGGTTCTTTTTGTTTTTTTATATTCAAAGGAGCTTGGGGGCAATCCACCTGTTCCATCAAGACAGGAGGAAAATCCTCCAGTTCTCGTAACTCAAGGGGCTAATTCTCCCATTTCCACGGTACCCCCTCCAGGTAGTCTAGTCACTTCCTTTGATTGGAATCGACTGGCAGGATCCCGCCTTACTTCTTATGTGCCTTTCCTGATCATAGTACAAGTTTGTAAAATGATTGTATCTGGAACTATTATAGATGAAGGTACATCAATGAGTATCCTTTCCTCAACTGCTTGGCAACCGCTTGGTTCACCACTGCTTGTGCCTGTTACACAGAATCCGTTGGGCTTTAACAGAGGAACCAGTTGACCGTTAGGGATCCTTCCTCAGTTACCTATTACTTTGGGAGGGAAAACTGTTTATCTAAACATGATGGTAGTCTCAGGCCCTTTATATTACAATATACTTCTTGGGCGCGACTATGTTTATGACATTGGAGCTATTGTTTCAACACTCTTTCGAGTGATTTGTTTCCCGCATGAAGGCAAAATTGTCACCGTTGACCAGCTTTCATTTCCTGATCCAAATATAGCTCCTAGTCAACCATCGTCCCTAAATGGTCCATTTATACCAATGGTATCATCCCCACCACGGGTTAATTATGTGGCAACCTGTTCCATACCTACATCAATTGACGATAAATTTAGTGATGTTGTACATCATGTACTGGGGGCATTGGAACTGGATCTCTTTTTCATGACCTCTTATGAGTTGTGAAGGAATTCGAGGATGGTTCCTTGTCTTGTGTCAACCTCATTAAAAAATGAAACAAGGGTATGAGGACAGTTCCTGGTCTTGTGTCAACCTTGTTAAAAAATGAACCCAAGGAATCTGAGGATAGTTCGTTGTCTTGTGTCAACCTCGTTAAAAAATGAAACAAAGGTTCAAGGATAGTTCGTTGTCTTGGGTAAACCTTGTTAAAGAAATGAAAAAAGGGTATGAGGAAAGTTCTTGGCCTTGTGTCAACCTCGTTTAAAAATGAAATAGGTCCATGAGGATAGTTCTTTTACTGTGCCAGCCTCATTTGAAAAAAGAAACAGGCCTATGAGCATAGTTCCTTGTCTTGTGTCAAGCTCGTTAAAAAATGAAACAAGGAATATGAGCATAGTTCCTTGTCTTGTGTCAAGCTCGTTAAAAAATGAAACAAGGAATATGAGCACAGTTCCTTGTCTTGTGTCAAACTCGTTAAAAAATGAAACAAGGAATCTGAGTAGAGTTCCTTGTCTTGTGTCAAGCCCATTAAAAAATGAAATAAGGTCCCAAGTTCCAAGTCGAGTCTCTGATTAGATCTTGTAAAATCCCAGTCGACTCTTTCACTTGATCTCATAAAAGAACCTTCATTCCATCCACTTGATAGCCATGAGTAGTCTACTTAGGTGAATGTAATGAAACTTGGGGGGCATGCACCTAGTGGTAAAGATAAGTTTCCCTGTAGGTTATGTGAAGGGAATCACCCCATTCACCTTTGTCTATCTACACGAAGCCAAAGAGGTGTTGGATAACCGTCCTACTTCATCGCAGTGACTTCCATCTGGTTACAGGAGACTCTCCCTTTCATCATGATGGGGGCATGCAAACCATTTTCAAGCATAGTTTTCATTTCAAGCTTGTGTAAAAATGAAACTGAATCCAAGCATAGTTCCTTATGGTTCAAGCTTGTCTAAAAATGAACCCATTTCCATTTTAACCCTTGTGATTGTCATTTTATCAGCCTCTTTTATCATATGAGCCTTGGTATCATTCCATTACCACCATCTCTTTGGCCGATCATATGCTTTTACTTGGTTGTTTTACCCTTTTTGAGGAACAGTTACAATGAGTGGCCTTATTAGCCAGCCTCTTCACATAAATCAATATCATTTGAGAAGTCCCAACATCACAGAAACCAATTGCTATCCTAGACATCACTCGTTCCTCAAAATAGAGTCCTCTTTAAACTCTTTTCAGACTCTTTAAACATGAAAATATAGTCGAGCGCTTGTCGCTTCCAGCTTGTTAAAGTATTGGAAACGACATCCCTCTTGTATTATTTTATCCTTTTTCAGACCCGAGGGATTATTTTACAAAAAAGAACTTACGGATTTTTTTTTGTCACTTTTCAAACTCTCTAAACATGAAAAGGACCGAGTTATCCTTGTCGTTAAACTCGTTAAAATAATAGCGACAAACTTGTCCATCTAGATGAGACCGAGTTTCACTGTCGCTAGACTCATTAAAACATCAAATAGCGATGGGTTTTCCCGAAGGGCGAATTATAGAACAAGCATATGTTATCCTCCTCAAGCTTGATAAAAAATAAAGAGGTATTGGTCAGCAATGACTGGGGAAAAAGGGGAAAAATCTTGAAAAACTAATGGTAGCAAGTCGCTCTTGAACATGACACTTTCACTTCATCTCCGTGGTTGAGTTGGGTTGGGTTATTCCGTTTACCGGTCATCATACCATTGGTCTTTCATACCATCCATCTTTTGGGGTTAACGCTACCAATTCATCTTAGTGTCGCCAATATGTTCAAGAGAAGTCATCCAATTGAGAAGCCATCCAGTTAAGAAGTCATCCAGTTAAAGTCTCATCCACTGCAATACCTCCAACCTTCATTTTTCATAACCTCCATTCCTAGACCTTGTGTCGTCAGTTCATTTTCACCTCCAAAAATCATTTGCTTCGTTTCATGTTGTAGATATGGGATACATCAAATCCCTCCTACAACAAGTTTCTTCTTGTCGACATCAGCTCATTATCCAAGAAGTTGACTTAGAAACACCCTTCCAGTACTTTGAATTTTGTTTACATCAATGGCAAGTTTCTCTCTTCCAGCAACAGGTTGACATCAATGGCCTTCGACCAAAAGATTTTGTGTGGTGTTAAACATTGGATCATGTATTCACACCACATGAAATGTACTGTAGTACGTTGAGGATCATTATCATTATCAGTGATCCCTCTCACGTATGTTAACAACTCACATCATTGGCTGGTAATCAGATGATGTCTTTCCATGTTCGACCTTCAAACATTTCTTCACATGGTTTGAGTTGTACATCAAGCAAAGATTGAATGAGTTTGAAGAGCCCAGATCTAGTTTCATCCATCTGGGCTGTGATATATTCAGGGATACAAAAACATCAAATGTACAAAGGTTCTACACAGATGGTCATCCTAATCATGGATTATGACTGTATATTTGTAGAATCACAAGTTTGTATCTGCAGATGACTATCTGATCTATGTACATGAAATGAAAATTTATAAAGTTGAGCATGGGAATGCCTCCCTCAGCTAGTTCATGAAAAATCATATTATCATGATGTATTTTATTTTAATTTATGCAGGTCCCCTTCCAGTTCGAAACTCCTGATACTCATGATAAATCATTTCACCCAAAATGAACATTTATGACCTCATGCTTTAGGGTCAACTGTTATAGACATATTTGGACACATCAACCCCAAACTCATATGTCAGTGATATTAGGGCTCATCAACCCATAAAAGAGTTGTTTTATACCCTAAAGAAGCTTAGTCATCTGAATGCCTCATTCCCTAAAACTTCCATCTCAAAAATCATCCAGAAAGTGCCTAAAATGAACCATATCTGAAAGCCCTATGTTAGGGTGAGATGCATCTCACCTGCTACACTGTCTAAGTGAGATGCATCGTAGTTTGACCCTTTAGTAAGTGTGATGGGTGAGGTTCGAAAAAATTCTAGGACAGTTTGTGAGTTGGTTGCTCATGGAATCTTCTAGAAACTTCTCCTATGCCACTTGCCTCTCTGAATTCGCCCAAGGATGACTAAGGGAACTAGGAAACCATCTCCAATTCCCCTCTTTTGTGGAACTAATTTCAACAAATGGAATGGAATTAATCATCCCCATTGATGACTCACCCTCTTGCAATCATCTATAAAAGGATCTCCCATCCAAAAGATCATGAGGTGGAATTATTCTGAGTTGTAAGGAAGTGCTACTAATTTTAGTATTGAGGTGAGAGCATTGTGTCATTGTTGGTGTGTTCTTGCTGATTCACAAGATGAAGAAGGTGTTATCACTCAGGCTGTTCCCCAAAGTTGTAAGAAAGGGAATATGGCCAAGGTAACTACAGACCAATCTTTTAGATACAGATTCTAGCTAATTTGCATCCAGAGAGGGCTCTCTCTTTATAATTTAGCTTTGTTTTGAAAGGTGTTAGGCTAGTTATGAAGTTCAAGGGTTTTGTTTTGAGTTTGTATGGTGGAAAAATTCAATAGAACAGTGAGGCAAAACATGAAGAGTTCAGTCCATTGGGCATGATGGAGTCGAAGAAGGATAGCTTCCTAGATTCGGTTTCTAATTGAGGATGGCATCACAGAGCAAGGTACTCAAATATGGAACAATTTAAAGGCTGGAATCAGATGGAATGAAGTCAGATGGATGAAAGGGTAATTAAGAATCCTTCATCATACTGATAGAGGGAAAATGGCTGACTACTCCTAAGGAGCAATTAAGAATTCCTAAGCAAATAGTCTAGAGGAAAGAATTAGGGGAAACAGGAGCAATCAAGAATTCACTGTTTATTCTAATTCTGAAGGAAACATAGAGAATAATAAAGACTGAAAACAGAGTGCAGTCAAGTAAATTCTGAGTTATTCTTTCTCCTCGTTATTCAGATCATGAAACATAGATGATGTAGTAAACGTAGAAACTGTAAAACACAAGTTAGAAGGAACTTATTGATCCATAAGCTGATTCAAGAATTCTATAACAGGTCCTCAGTATCAATTCCTCATCCAGTAGGCCAAAAAACAAATGGTTCCAACAACTTCTTTTATTCCAAAATTCAGAATTACAGCAAAGTCTGAGAATACTCTCCAACCAACCCCAAATACTTCGTTTGGGGGGTATTTATACAAAATATCAAAATATCTTACAAAATATCTTATGGAGATAATATCTTAGTGGTGATTAATCCCTTTTTCACAATAGATAGAGACAATTAGTCTTGAACACAGGGAAACAATATTTTGATGTTGTGTTGGCCGTTCTTTCTTAATTGGATGTACCAGAGGTAGGTTCTGCGAGTCAGTTTACAACTGTTTTCCACTAATACTCTGTGCTAGCTGTTGCGACTTTGTCTGATACGCTTTAATCTTGTTTCAATATACTTTGATCCGTTTGATCCTTGTTCAACTCTGCTTATCTTTATCACGGAAAAATAGCCCAAAATGCACGTTTTTCCTAAGAGAAATTTAAAAATCCCCAGCATGTCTTCCCACCACTGTTGCTTTGGCAATTTATGTCTCTGAAGTTTCCTCAAGGTTTCATCAGCTTCTGTATATCTGATAAAATTAGGCTGGAGCTAAAACAGATGTTTTACCTCATGTTCAATATAAAATAAGCTCTCCAAATTATCATAGAGGCTTTGGCCTGTGGGGAGTGCTTTTACTCCTGAAGCACTTGTTGATGAATTAACTTGATCAACAGCATATGTGTTCAACTTATGTACATAATCTGCATGTTTCATGAGCCGGTCATTATTTCCTAAAAGACTTGGTAGCCCTTTATCCTACAAAACTGTAAACCTCTCCATGAAAGAATTGATTTCTACTTGCATATCCTGGCATCTTTTTTCCAAATTCTGTATTAAAGTTCTCTTGGTTAGCACTTTTTTGATTCCCAAAATGGTACCTATCCTGTCTGGGATGCCAAGCTGTTCCAGCTGTTCTCTATTTTTGTAGTTCAAAAAATGTATGAGCCGGTTGTCTTGATCAGGCATTTGTCCTAATAAAGCTCTTGCTTTTTGAATTTCTCCATGTGCTACATTCACGAAGTCAACCTGCTCATAAATAGTTTGGATAGATGGCCAAACATTACTTAGGGATTGATTGATGTTGGTCCAAAGAATTCCTTTGATTTCTGCCAGAGGTTTATCCAAAGTGAGATCCTTCTCTAATGTTCTTACTTTATTTTCTAATGTTTTAACCTCTCTTATTTTCTCTGCCACACTTATTTTGGATTTGTCATAACTCTTTTCTACTTTTGCCCATTTTTCATTTACTTGCTTCAACTCTGACACTTGAAGTCTCAATTCTTCCATGGCCTTTATCAATTCTTCTGTGCTCATATTAGCACTGCTACCTGGTGCTGCTTCTGCTGATGTTGTACCTGTGATTACCTCTGCTGCGACTGCTGGGACATTTGGAGCCAATGCTGATTCAACTGTTGAGGGAACTGCAGTTGTGACTGTAGGGATTACCTCAGGTGGCTGGGCGGTTGACCCTCCCTGCTTTTCTTTTAACACTTTTTCAAGTGTCTGCTCTATATCAGTCAATATTTCATTGAGTTTCATGAGCAGGTCCATCATGTCTTCCTCTGATTTTTTCTCCATAATTTCTGCAGTCTGAGGGTGCCTTGAAGGAGGTAGCTTCAGCTGTTTCCTTAGGGCAGCAATGTCCTCTTCCTTCTTCTTGATTAGTGCCTTTATGCCTTTAACATCTTTGGGGTCATGCCCGAGTTCCATGATGATCTCTTCTAAGGTTTTGATTCTGTTATCCTTGGCCAGAGAAGAGGCATTCTCCCAATGCAACTGAGCTGTTGTGTTGTCTAAGGAACTTTGTAGCTGGTGGGCCAACATTGCTTTGTTAGCCAGTGTAGAATAAACCATTTCTTCAGTCTGCTTGTGGAGTTCAATCTGGTCCATTGGATGAATGTCTTTAGCTAGGACCTCCAAGTTTGTTTTAATGAAATTTGCTGCTATCTAGGGTTGCTGCACCTTAGGTTTAAAGTAACTCATTATCATTTTACCTTCTTTAATGTCATAGGCAGATATTAAGCTTTGCTGGTTTAAGGGGGCCATCTTCAAGTATTGATTGTAGATTTGAATTCTCACAGGCTCATATTTGGCCATAATTTCTGTAAAAGTCCGTTTGATGTCAGAGGGCTATTTGCTTTGTGGCCTGGTGGACGATACTTCAGCGCTATGCTACCTTTCTAACTCCTGCCTATGTGAGCTAGTTGATGTATCTACCAGTGGGCAAGTCTGCTGGATGACTAACCTCTCACCTCTTAGGCTGTCTGTTGTTTCTTCAATGATTTCCTCTTCTGACAGAGGACTCAATCTTTACCTCTTTTCACCTGGTTGTTCAGCAGGTCCACTGATAGGTGTGGCTTCTTCTCTGTCTCTCTTCTTGCTTCTTTCATCATTTAGAGGAGTTTGCAATGCTGGTATTTCTGTTGCTTTAGATTGGGCAGGAGGAATTTGTACTTGTTCCGGTTCTCTCGACCACCCTGGCTGATCAGTCATGATTGGCTGTTCTGTTGTTTCCACCTTTTTGCCTTTTGAAGTCCCTGTGATTGATGCGCTAGTTCTCTCTATAGGCTGCTGAGAAGTTCCAGCACAGGATGTCCCAACTCTTCATTGTTGAGGCCACTTGAAAGATACCTGTCCAAAAGAGTCCAGATCAAGGGTTTTTTCAAGATCTTTCATAGCCTTTTCCGTCTTTTCTTGTTCATTAATTTCTTCAATTAAGGTCCCTTCTACCGATTCTTACTAATTTGCATATTGTTCAATTTCTGGAATCCTATGATGTACATACACTGATAGCCTGTACCTTACCCTTCTGTCACTTATGAAACTACATGGGTCATATGGCACCCACCCAAAACTCTTCTTCAATTTGAGGTGGTATTTTAAGATCTGTTTAGCATTTTTCCACACATCCCTATTATGGATAACATAAGGGCGTAACTGGTTTTTGATTCTCAGCTGAGCCTTCTTCTTTACATTACAAAAGTGGGTTAAATCTGCATTGATGATCTGCCTAAAATAGTCTAATGCAAATAACCTCATAGGCACATATCTAGGCAACATGAAGAGGCAAAGTTCACATCCATATATTTTGATTTCTGTGTGATTCCGGTAGAGGTACCAGTCACCTATTCTGTAGTTTTTGGAAAGCTACAAAATCTTCTTCATATCGCCAGTAATTCTAGGAGGAGGAGCTCCTATCAACATAGTGGAGGCTGGGTGTACAAATAAGTCAATGAATTCACTATAGGTATAAGGGGAGTCACAGTCATGGAAGATTGAGCTCCAAAAGATCACAGACCTCCGATTTGCCTTTGAGTCCAATTTCCTAATGGGAAATGGAAAGCTGTCTGGTTGATAATATAACAATAGATGGTATATATAAGAAGTGTATTTGAAAACTCCTTCTCTATCCAAATTTAGGAATTGGTCATGGATTTTGTTGGCTATAAAAGTGGCATAGTCATACTTGACAGCAGGGGGTTGTCCTGGAGTAAAGATAGATAATAGAACTAGGGTGATATCATCCACATATTCACTGGATCTAAATCCCAAAATCAAGGATACCATGTCAAGAATGAGTTTTCCAGTCTCAGTGAAAAAGGTGTGCAAATAAGGAAGAGGGCCTTTAGGTTGGTTTGTTGGTATCATGAACATCTGGGCAATGTGAGTTATCTCTGAGTTGGGCAATTGAGAAGCTTTTTCAAGCAAAAATCCCATGGAAAGACGAGAAAGAGGCTCAGTGGAATGGAAATGTATCATCTCATTGATGGATTCAACAGTTATGGAAAAAAGGACAGTTTGGGAAGGTGACATGACTACTCTGTGGATAGGGTCATAGCTGGCACAACATTGGTGAATGATATCTGGGAAAACATGGACTGAGGGAGGAAAGTACATGGGAAGGTTTGATTCCCATAGTCCAAAAATGTCAGAGTTGCTTAGATGACTATATCTGATTTGGCAGAAGGTTTGAAGATGATTCCTGTCACCAGTTAAGTCTTTTATTTGGAAATCTCTGTCGGCCAAGGGTAGATAATTCAAGTCTTTATGAGTTGCATTTAGGGGTGCGACATTGAGGGCTACAGGGGCTTCCATGTTTGGTTCTTGTGTATTCAAACAAGAATTTGGGCTTTCTGTGGAGAATTGGACTAAACAACAGGTTTCAGGGTCTCTTATGGACTAAACAAATCGATTTTAACTTAAAGTTGGCTTTTTTAGGTAGAATTCTCTGTGGAAAAGTGAATTTGCAGGTTGGCAAGGTAAAAACGGATAAATACCTGGTTGTAAAGGTAAGACTGCGAACTTGCAGGTCGAATGACGGACTGCTGAGCATGATGCTGGAGTTTCTTGGCCGGGTGACGGGCTAACTGCTCGAACAGTCGACTGGACGTGCTTTGCATGGAACACAGTTTGCAGAAAATCGGGCCGAAAATGACATTTTATTGTTTATTTAACGAGAATCAACTTGGCGGGTATTTTTTGGCATTTATTGAGCAGATGACGTCAGCATAACGGGACATCTTGTCGTGTAGCGGTGGGTACAGGACAGTGACGTGGTGGATGGTCAATGGGAGGGCGGTAAGCGGTTTACCCCAGACCGCTTATGGGCTAAGGTGGTTTTGGGTGGGGGGGCTGCGAGCAATGCGGGAGTGTGACACGCGTCCAGGTACGAGCGGGGATACCACCAATCTCCCAGGTGTTAAAGCGCAGTGGCAGAGGGGGTCGCAATATATATATTGGCCCTCTGATGGGAGGACGCCGATCGGATGGTGGGCGCTCGTTGGAGGTGATGGAGGGTTAAGGCGCGGGGGGCCTAGTATTAAATAATAACAAATCATACCGGGGCTACATTGATTGGTTATCTGGGTTGAGATTAGGTTAGGTTATTAATTAACCCAAATGTTAATTAACCGTTTGGATGGCGCACAACAGGTTATTAATAAATCCAAAATGGATCTATTAATCCCTATTATATGCAGTGACATGGTTTATTTAACCGGGGCGGGATATATATAATAGCGGGGATTATATGATATATAGTATGGGATAAGGGTATCTTTATAGGGGAATTATATAATATAAATTAGTGTTAATATGGCAAATGAAAGCAAGCGCTAAGTTTACATGTCTGGGAATTTTTACATAAAAGCTTAGGCCCAAAGGGAAGAGAAGGGGTCTATACACAAAAGATGGCCATTTTCACAAGTAAAATGGGAGTTTACTGAGGCAATAATGAGATGGAATGAGTGGCCTTTTGGGGATATTAAGCAAGTCTTAATATCTCTGGGGAAATTAGTAAATGATATGGGAAAGTAAGGAGGGGGAATTAGTTATGCTTTGCTTGAGTTGCTCCAAAATATAAACTGCCATGGGACTTTATGATAATAACAAGATGAACCTTTTGAGAGACAAAATAAATCATAAGTATGCTTCTGCAACACTAAAACTACCTACCCGGCCTACTGTACCTAACATTTTTTCTTTTTTTCCATTGGGTGCACTTGGACTAGCAAACCCTCATAAATCTTCTTTTCTTTTCATGGGAATCCTACCTAAGTCTACACTTATTTCTTCCAGAGCTCAGATTAAACTGTTGAGCTCCTTTCTTCTCTACCTATCTACTTACCTACCAAGATTAAACAGTTTGGACAGATTTCTGTTCTCTATCTCTAAAACAGGAAATTGAAACATGAGCTGGCCAAGATTAAGCTAATGGGCCATTCACCAATTTGGGTAAGAAACTCAATAAGCTAAACATGATGTTTTACTTACAGAGTATGAAATAGTAATGGCATTTGGTCTTGCAAACTTTCCTGGTCCTTTTTCTTTGGGGTTCATTTTTTTACTTTTTTGACCATCTTATTCTTTTTTACCCTTTGATTTTTCTTTTAGGGTATACCCTCTTTACATTTTTTTATTTTTTTATTTTTTCATGATATGGAAAACCTTTGCAGCAATCAAAAGGTATGAACATATTGCAGAGCTAATCAAGTCAATCATGAAATATGATACCTATTGATATAGGAGGATAACACTGGCTCCACTTGGGGATGGCTTTCCCTAGTGGAAAGTCAAGAACAGTAGGTCAGATGGCCTTATGTACAACTCTTGCTGTGCTCTGAACTCTTCCTTTGCTAAAAGTAGAGAACTGTACAAAGAATGATGTAAAATATACACACTTTTCTTGAGCTGATTTTAAATAACTGTAGATTGTCTTCTCCTGCAATTAGTGATTAACTGAAGTGAAGTAAAGCAAAAAAAATGGCAAAGTTCCTTTCTTGTTTTTCAAAATTTTCTGCACTTTCCTCCTCATTCTTTTGCTGTAAAAGGCTGCAGAGACTGAACTTTCTTATGTACAAGTCAAAGTCAGGATATATCAACAAACTGGATCAAGATAGTGTTTTAGCATTCGGCCATTGACAGGCCCTTATTCTGCTTCTGTACCATCCAGGCTTTTCAAAAAGTAAGTATTGATGCCTTATGATGCTTGAATAATAAAGGGTCCCTTCCATAGGAAGTCGAACATCCCATGTTTTCCTCTGTCTTCTCTCCTAGAATCCCATTTTAAAACTTTATCTCCTATGTAGAAATCTTCTGCCTTGGTCCTCTTATCATAAATTTTCTTGAGTTTTTCTTGTAACACTTGGGATCTTTGGTACACCTCTTCTCTGGTTTGCTGCAAATGGATAGTCTGATTTATCCTTCTTTGAATGTCATTGGGCTATACCTGAGCTTCTTACAGTAATTTCATTACAGGGACCCCTAAAGATGAAGGAAATATAGTGTCCATACCATAGACTAATTCATAAGGGCTAGTCCCAATGGATCTCTTGGTAGTTAATCTGTCTGCCCATAGTGCATTGATAAGTTTTTTGTGCCAGTTTTTCTTGTTTTCTTCCAACACTTCCTTAATGATATTGATCAGGATTTTATTGGAGGACTCAGCTAGACCATTACCTTGAGGGTAATAGGCTATGGAGTGGCCTAAGGTGATGTGATATTTGTGATAGAAGCTTATCATTTTCTTGGATTTGAAAGTAGCAGCATTGTCAGTTATAATCTTTTCAGGACAGCCAAATCTGGACAAGATGTTGGTTTCTAGGAATCCTATGATCACTGAATCATTGGCTTGTCTAGAAGGGATGGCTTCTATCCATTTGGTGAAATAATCTGTGGCAATGAGGATCCATTTATGTTGGCCAAAAGAGGGAGGATGGATTTCCCCAATGAAATCTAAACCCCATTGTTGAAATGGTCTTTCAGTGGAAATTGGTCTAAGGGGTAGAGGTAGAAGTTTCCTCTTGCCTTCAAAAATTTGACATTTATGGCAAGCAGTGACAAACTTCTTGACATCAGCAAACAAGGTTGGCCAGTAAAATCCAGCCCTTAGGATTTTGTCAGCAGTTGATTTCCAGTAAAGATGTCCACCACAGTCCCCTGCATGAAACTCTTTGAGTACCTTGTCAGCTTCATCTTTTATTAAACAATTTAATAGAATACCTTCATGATTTTTCCAAAAAAGAGCACCATCTAAAATACAAAATTTTGAAGCTTTCATTTTTAAAAACCTTTTCTTTGTTCTGGATAACCTTGGAGGAGCCTGCAGGTTTAATAATACATGAGTTATATTAGCATACCAAGGTGATTCTAGGAAGGCCTGGCTAATTTTTGGAGTCGCCATCTCCTGTTCATTATCCAGTTCATTAATATCTAGGGCTTGGCGATTGGTTTCAGTCATGATTTTGGCCAATTCTTGTCCTTTTATAAGCTTTGTAGGTTTTATTTCAATATCATACTCTAATATAGTAGCAATCCATTTACCTCTCTTGCTTTCAATCCCCTCTTGGGTCAGGATATCTTTAACAACATTTGGTACATAGGCTATTATATGGGAGTATAATATGTAGACTCTGAAGTCTTTAATGGCTTTTACAAGTGCATAAGCCTGTTTTTCCATGAGTGGGTATTTTAGCAGTGCATCTCTTAGTGCTTTACTAAAAAAGGCTATGGGTATTTCACATCCTTGATCATCTTTCTGTAGTAAAACAGTAGCAATAGTGTGTTCTGATGCAAATGAAAATATTATGAAGTTTCTGTCAAATTTTGGGCTTGTAAGGACTGGTGTTTTGGTCAAGGCCATTTTAATTTCCTCAAATGTTTGTTTAGCTTATAATGTCCATTTAACCTTGGAATCTTTTCTCAACATATTATTCAGCAACCTGATTAATTCAGCCAAATTAGGTATGAACCTTCTTAAAAAGTTAATTTTTCCTAGGAAAGCTTGGAGTTCTTTGAAATTTCTGGGATGGGGTGTCTGTAGAATGGCTTTTATTCTATTAGTATCAATTTTGATGCCATCTTTGGAGATTATGTGGCCCAACAGTTTGCCTTCCTCTAGACCAGACAATGACTTTTTAGGATTTAACGAAATACCATACTTTCTGCATTTTAAAAACACTTGCCTCAAATGATATAGATGTTGCCAATCTGATTTAGAAAACATAGTAAGATCATCTAGATATATGACCAGAAAATCGTGAATTTCTTTTGCAAAAGCTATGTCCATTTCTCGTTGGAAGGTTGCCCCTGCATTCTTAAGTCCAAATGGCATTTTGACATATTTGAAAGTTCCCCACGGCGTAGTAAAAGCAGTCTTTTCTTGGTCATCAGGATGTACTAGAATCTGGTTAAAGCTTGAAAACCCATCCAGGAGTGAGATCCTAGAGGCACCCACTACCCTTTGTAAAATGTGGTCCATCGGTAACAGGTAGTGGTCTTTCAAAGAAACCTTATTTACATTCCTTAAATCGACACACAATCTGATTTCTCTTGTCTTCTTTCTAGTGGGCACTAAATTAGACACCCATTCTGAAAACCTGATAGGAGTAATTATCCCAGCTTCATACATTCTTTTGATTTCTTTTTCAATTAAAGGGAGTAGTACAGAGTTGACCCTTCTGAGTTTTTTCTTAAATGGTTTTTGATTTTCCTTGAGGGGTATAGTATGTTGAATTACAGAGGTGTCATAAGATTTCAGATCTTCATAGCTCCAGGCAAAGACATCATGGAATTCTTTAAGGAATTCAACATATTTAAGCTTTTGATCAGGGGGTAAAGTTTGGGATAGTTTTATTATTTTAGGATTTTCTTCAGTTCCTATGTCACAGTCTTCTATGTCTGAGTTTAGAGGCCGCATCTTGGGTTTCTTTGGGATGTCATTAGAATCAAAGAAATCTTCCAAAGGAGTTAATCCTGTGGGCAAATAATTGTCTTTTAAATTAATAACTTCAGATTCTCCTCCAATAATCTCATCGATGTCTACTTCTTTAAGCTCTTGCAACTCTTTCTTAGTAAATTTCGTTGGGTGAAGTATTTGAGTTGCACTTTCTGCTGTAATCTCTGTTTCAATTTTATCTATTTGATCAACCTCACCAACAGTGTCTGTGTCTATATTAGTGCTGGAAAATTCTTCCTTTAGGGTCAAGAAATTGCTAATCTGAATATCATTGTCAAACACTTGCCAATTCTTTACATTGTCAGGTATGGTTGGCCTATGTTTAATCTCAGCTGTAAACTGATGATTGGGCTCAAAAGGTAATTTACAAGTGCTGGCAAATGTTGCCAAGCTGTGAGCATGCAAATTATGTTTCCTTGAAATTTTGGCTAGCCGTGTTTCTAGAAATGTATTGAGGATCTCAACTGCTGCTCCTCTGTAAGATCTTAATCTGGGATCATTTGTGAAGAAGTTTCCTTTTATCTGTTGAATGACTAAATCAAAGTCTCCCAAAACTGATACCCTGGCTGCCCCTAAACTTTTTATCAATTTAAGTCCTAACAATAGGGCTTCATACTCAGCCATATTATTGGTACATCTGAAGTTTAATCTGTAAGCATGCCCTTCAGCATGATCATTTTCTAGATTATGTACCCAAATTCCTGCTCTTGCCCCTAATTTATTAACTGAACCATCAAATTCCAAGTACCAAAGGATCTCATGTTCATAGTTAGTTTTAGGAGTCTCCGAAATTTGTTTACTAGGGAGATCTAGATTTTTAGCTTCATCTGGTTTTTCTTGAGTGTCTGATATATCATTGTTCTCAGAAATTTCTTGCATTTGAAAATTGGACTTTTCGTTTATAATTTTTTCTTGTTCAAGTGCTAAAACCTTGACATCAGTTGAAGGATTATTTTCAGCATTGTAGAGGATGAAGGAATCCATGTCAGAGCGTATGGAGTAGATGGGAAAATTCTGGGGTTTCTCTTGACTGCTTACCACATATTTCATTAAAGTTTCTCACTAAAATCTCTTTGGTTCACCAAATACTAAAACAATAGCGTAAGACATATCCAACTATAATGATCCTTGGAGTTTTGCACCCCAAGATCTAGACAATAACATGCCGTATTTTGGTGGGATATCAGCTACCACTACGTCCATTAAAATGGTCTTGGCGGGGTATTGAATTAATGATACACATAAATCTTTGATCAATACTAGACATCTGACCTGGCTTGAGTCAAAAGAGAACAAGTCTTTGTATGGCCTGGTAATATCTAGGTCCAACTTCTCCATTACAGATTTAGGCATTAAGTTATGAGAAGCTCTAGAATCAAACATGGAATTGTGAAGTATTTTATCGTGTATGTTCAGACTTACACAAAAAGGAGGAACCCCTCCATCTACTGATTTTCCGTTTAACTCAGGGCCAAAAATTAGTTCAGGCTGGTCATCCAAGACATTTACTGAATCTTTGTTCTCTGAAATTTGGAGTGATCTGCATATTTGACCTCTGTAGGCATCATGCTTAGCCAATTCTGACAATGGGATAGCTATCTTTAATTTTCCAATTTCGGTCTCAAGATTGAAAGGTTTTTCAGTTTGAAATTTTGTATTTGGGACCATGAGATTGTCTTTTTCTGCTGTATTTTCAGTGCTTTTTTCTTTTTCAGGAGTGGTGTTATGAGCTGAAGTTGCTTCCAACTCAATTTCTGGAGGTTCTTCCACATTTCCTTTGGGAGGAATGGAAGTGGAAGGTTGTCTGTTAGGTGGTTGATCGTCTAATACATCTTCAACTATTGGATTACTTGCGTTAGGAGCTGTTCTAGGAAAAGTTTGTACAAGGGGGTTCTTGATCTTAGCTTTGTTTGATTGCTTGGTATCTTTCTGTTTATTGTTTTCAGGGACATCTATCCTTCTGCTCCTGAGATTGTACTGCTTGTGAACTTCATAGATGGTTGTATCATATCCCTCCCTAAAATCAAATGATTCACCTGATTGAATTTGGAATTGATTAAGAGTGTGAGCTTCTTAGTCTTCTTGGGTCAAGAAAATTTGTTGCTCACTATTGAGACCCATTAAGTTAATTTGAGTATCTTCTATTGGTTCGCTAGAAGTTGAAGCTTCAGCATAATTTTCCTGGAATGGAGGTCTAATGTTTTGGTCAGGCCCAGCCTTTCCAGTATTAGAATTCTGGTTTTTTCTAAAATTTGGATTTCTTCCAGTGTTGCTCGGTTGACCATCCCAAGGGGATTTCCTCTCAATTGTTTCTACTCTATCACCAAATCTATCCATTCCTTTAATAATAGCATCTAATTTTTGTTCAAAGGCAGAAGGTTCCTCTTTGAAAGGTTTCCTCTTTTCAGCTCTAGCTCGAGTTCGTTTAGAAATCAGATTGGCCTCAACGCCGACAGCTATGCTCTGCATCTCTTCTAAGTTTCAAGGAGCTCTTTCCCTAAGCCGGTATGCCATATCAGAGTCAAATGCATCAGGGAATTTGATCAAGGCCAAATCTGGAGGAGGTCAGAGATTCTGAGGAATAGCATTGTATACATTATTAAATTTGGTACAGTAATCTCAAACAGTTTCTTGTGGGCCTCTTTTCAAGTTTTCGTATTCTGATAAAATGTGGAGAGGATCTTTCTTCTTTTCCCATCTCATCAAGAAGGTCTAATAAAGAGCTTCTAGGTCATTGATAGTGTTTGTAGGGAGGGCTCTAAACCATGTTCTAACATCTCCAGTTAAGCCTTGAACAAATACTTTCATTCTGACATCATCATCATCAATCTCATAGTTTTCAAAGTAGTCGGTCATTTTCTTAGTGTGTTGTTGAGCTGTGTAAGTGCCAGTACCATCGAAATAAGTAATTTTACTTTGTTAATCTTGAGGCATGGCCCCTGGATTTGCAGGTAATTGTATGGGAGCGTATCGATTTTCCATGTTTGCAGAGATGAGTGTGACAACTGGAAAAGCAAGGATAACAGTGGAAATGTATGCTGTAGATGGAGGAGTGGGAAGGATAGTTTGAGGTGCTGATGGAGAACTTGAAGAAGGTGTAGTAATGACAGAAAGGATTGGTGCTTTTCCAGAAGTAAGCTTATATTGGATAGGGTTCTGTGAATGTTGATCAAGGCGTGAATAAGCAGAATGTTCTTGGCTCTCTTGGATTCTAAGGATCCTGGGAATCCGATTAGGATTCTCAAACACAGGTGGGGGATTTGGATCAGGATTTGATCTGGTGTAACGGATCTTTTTCTTTGGAGCCAGTTTCTGAGTATGTTTTTGGTTTTTTCTTTGGAATAGTTTTAACAATACAACTTTAATAGTATCTTCTAGGAAATTTTAGATGAGGGGATTATGAACTTTCCTAAAGATCTATTGAAACAAGGAACTGATCAAGTATTTGAGACAACTGTTCAATACATAAACTAGACTGGAGATAGACTGAAGTAGCATTTATTTACTTCTACAATTGCAAAGCAAAGCAGTTTCAAAGGCTACCTAGCAAACTTCAGGCTACGTTTGAAATAAACAATAGTAAGAAACAATTATTCAGCTCCCCAGTGGAGTCGCCAATGATGTTATCACTCAGGTTGTTCCCCAAAGTTGTAAGAAAGGGAATACGACCGAGGTAACCACAAAACAATCTTTTAGATACAGATTCTAGCCAATCTACATCCAAAGAGGGATCTCTCTTTATAATTTAGCTTTGTTTTGAAATATTTTAGGCTAGTTATGAAGTTCAAGGGTTTTGTTTTGAGTTTAGATGGTGGAAAAATTCAATAGAACAGTGAGGCAAAACATGAAGAGTTCAGTCCATTGGGCATGATGGAGTCAAAGAAGGATAGCTTCCTAGATTTGGTTTCTAACTGAGGATGGCATCACAGAGCAAGGTACTCAAATATGGAACAATTTAAAGGCTAGAATCAGATGGAATGGAGTCAGATGGATGAAAGGTCAATTAAGAATCCTTCATCATACTGACAGAGGGAAAATGGCTTGCTACTGCTAAGGAGCAATTAAGAATTCCTGAGAAAATAGTCCAGAGGAAAGAATCAGGGGAAACAGGAGCAATCAAGAATTCACTGTTTATTCTAATTCTGAAGAAAACATAGAGAATAATAAAGACTAAAAAAAGAGTGCAGTCAAGCAAATTCTGAGTTATTCTTTCTCCTCATTATTCAGATCATGAAACATAGATGATATAGTAAACGTAGAAACTGTAAAACACAAGTTAGAAGGAACTTATTGATCCATAAGTTGATTCAAGAATTCTATAACAGGTCCTCAGTATCAATTCCTCATCCAGTAGGCCAGAAAACAAATGGTTCCAACAACTTCTTTTATTCCAAAATTCAGAGTTACAACAAAGTCTAAGAATACTCTCCAACCAACCCCAAATACTTCGTTGGGGAGGTATTTATACAAAATATCAAAATATCTTACAAAATATCTTATGGAGATAATATCTTAGTGGTGATTAATCCCTTTTTTACAATAGATAGAGACAAATAGTCTTGAAAACAGGGAAACAATAAATTGATGTTGTGCTCGCCATTCCTTCTTACTTGGATGTACCAAAGGTAGGTTCTGCGAGTCGGTTTGCAGCTGTTTTCCACTAATACTCTGTGCTGGCTACTGCATCTTTGTCTGATACTCTTTAATTGTATTTCAATATACCTTGATCCATTTGATCCTTGTTCAACTCTGCTTATCTTTATCACAGAAAAATAGCCCAAAATGCACGTTTTTCCTAAGAGAAATTTACAAAATCCCTAGCATGTATTCCCACCACTGTTGCTCTGGCAATTTATGTCTTTGAAGTTTCCTCAAGATTTCATCAGCTTATGTATATCTGATAAAGTTAGGCTGGAGCTGAAATAGATGTTTTACCTCATGTTCAATATAAAATAAGCTCTCCAAATTATCATGGAGGCTTTGGCCTGTGGGGAGTGCTTTTACTCCTGAAGCACTTGTTGATGAATTAACTTGATCAACAGAATATGTGTTCAACTTATGTACATAATCTGCATGTTTCATGAGCCGGTCATTATTTCCTAAAAGACTTGGTAGCCCTTTATCCTGCAAAACTATAAACCTCTCCATGAAAGAATTGATTTCTACTTGTATATCCTGGCATCTTTTTCCAAATTCTACATTAAAGTTATTTTGGTTAGCACTTATTTGATTTCCAAAATGGTACCTATCCTATCTGGGATGCCAAGTTGTTACAGTGGTTCTCTATTTTTGTAGTTCAAAAAATGTATGAGCCGGTTGGCTTGATCAGGCATTTGTCCTAATAAAGATCTTGCTTTTTGGATTTCTCCATGTGCTACATTCACTAAGTCAACCTGCTCATAAATAGTTTGGATAGATGGCCAAACATTACTTAGGGATTGATTGATGTTGGTCCAAAGAATTCCTCTGATTTCTGCCAGAGGTTTATCCAAAGTGAGATCCTTCTCTATTGTTCTTACTTTATTTTCTAATGTCTTAACCTCTCTTATTTTCTCTGCCACACTTATTTTGGATTTGTCATAACTCTTTTCTACTTTTGCCAATTTTTCCTTTACTTGATTTAGCTCTGACACTTGAAGTCTCAATTCTTCCATGGCCTTTATCAATTCTTTTGTGCTCATATAGCACTGCTACCTAGTGCTGCTTCTGCTGATGTTGTACCTGTGATTACCTCTGCTTCGACTGCTGGGACATTTGGGGCCAATGCTAATTCAACTATTGAGGGAACTGCAGTTGTGACTGTAGGGATTACCTCAGGTGGCTGGGAGGTTGACCCTCCCTGCTTTTCTTTTAACGCTTTTTCAAGTGCCTGCTCTATATCAGTCAATATTTCATTGAGTTTCATGAGCAAGTCCATCATGTCTTCCTCTGATTTTTTCTCCATAATTTCTGTGGTCTGAGGGTGCCTTGAAAGAGGTAGCTTCAGCTGTTTCCTCAGGGTAGCAATGTCCTCTTCCTTCTTCTTGATTAGTGCTTTTATGCCTTTAGCATCTTTGGGGTCATGCCCGAGTTCCATGATGATCTCTTCTAAGGTTTTGATTTTGTTATCCTTGGCCAAAGAAGAGGCTTTCTCCCAATGCAACTGAGCTATTGTGTTGTCTAAGGAATTTTGTAGCTGGTGGGCCAACATTGCTTTGTCAGCCAGTGTAGAATAAACCATTTCTCCAGTCTGCTTGTGGAGTTCAATTTGGTCCATTGGATGAATGTCTTTGGCTAGGACCTCCAAGTTTGTTCTGATGAAATCTACTGCTGTCTGGGGTTGCTGCACCTTAGGCTTAAAGTAACTCATTATCATTTTACCTTCTTTAATGTCATAGGTAGACATTAACCTTTGCTGGTTTGAGGGGGCCATCTTCAAGGATTGATTGTACATTTGAATTCTCACAGGCTCATTTTTGGCCTTAATTTCTGTAAAAGTCCGTTTGATGTCAGAGGGTTGTTTTCTTTGTGGCCTGGTGGACGATACTTTAGCGCTATGCTACCTTTCTAACTCTTGCATATGTGAGCTAGTTGATGTATCTACCACTGGGGAAGTCTGTTGGCTGACTAACCTCTCACCTCTTAGGCTATCTGTTGTTTCTTCAATGATTTCCTCCTCTGACAGAGGATTCAATCTTTACCTCTTTGCACCCTGTTGTTCACCAGGTCCACTGATAGGTGTGGCTTCTTCTCTATCTCTCTTCTTGCTTACTTCCTCATTTAGAGGAGTTTGCAATGCTGGGATTTCTGCTGCTTTAGATTGGGCAAGAGGAATTTGTACTTGTTCCTGTTCTCTGGACCCCCCTGGCTGATCAGTCATGATTGGTTGTTCTGTTGTTTCCACCTCTTTACCTTTTGAAGTCCTTGTGACTGATGCGCTGGTTCTCTGTGCAGGCTGTTGAGAAGTTCCAGCAGAGGATGTCCCAACTCCTGATTGTTGAGGCCACTTGAAAGATACCTATCCAAACGATTCTAGTTCAAGGGTTTTTTCAAGATCTTTCATAGCTTTTTCCATCTTTTCTTGTTCACTAATTTCTTCAATTAAGGTCCCTTCTGCCCATTCTTCCTGATTTTCATATTGTTCAATTTCTGGAATCCTATGATGTACATACACTGATAGCCTGTACCTTACCCTTCTGTCACTTATGAAACTACATGGGTCATATGGCACCCACCCGAAACTCTTCTTCAATTTGAGGTGGTCTTCTAAGATCTGTTCAACATCTTTCCACGCATCCCTATCATGGATAACATAAGGGCCTAACTGGTTTTTGATTCTCAGTTGAGCCTTCTTCTTTACATTACAAAAGTGGGTTAAATCCACATTGATGATCTTCCAAAAATATTCTAATGCAAATAACCTCATGGGCACATATCTAGGCACCTTGAAGGGGCAAAGTTCACATCCATATATTCTGATATCTGTGTGATTCTGGTAGAGGTACCAGTCACCTATTATGTAGTTTTTGGAAAGTTGCAAAATCTTATTCATATCACCAGTAATTCTAGGAGGAGGAGCTCCTATCAACAGAGTGGAGGCTGGGTGTACAAATAAGTCAATGAATTCACTATAGGTATAAGGGGAGTCACAATCATAGAAGATTGAGCTCCAAAAGATCACAGACCTTTGATTTCCCTTTGAGTCCAATTTCCTGATGGGAAATGGAAAGCTGTCTGGCTGATAATATAACAACAGATGGTATATATAAGAAGTGTATTTGAAAACTTCTTCTCTATCCAAATTCAGGAATTGGTCATGGATTTTGTTGGCTATAAAAGTGGCATAGTCATACTTGACAGTAGGGGGCTGTCATGGAGTAAAGATATATAATAGAACTAGGGTGATATCATCCACATATTCACTGGATCTAAATCCCAAAATCAAGGATACCATGTCAAGAATGAGTTTTCCAGTCTCAGTGAAAAAGGCGCGCAAATAAGGAGGAGGGCCTTTAGGTTGGTGTGTTGGTATCATGAACATCTGGGCAATGCGAGTTATCTCTGAGTTGGGCAATTGAGAAGCTTTTTCAAGCAAAAATCCCATGGAAAGATGAGCAAGAGGCTCAGTGGAATGGAAATGTATCATCTCATTGATGGATTCAGTAGTTATGGAAAAAAGGACAGTTTGGGAAGGTGACATGACTGCTCTGTGGACAGGGTCATAGCCGGCACAACATTGGTGAATCATATCTAGGAAAACATGGACTAAGGGAAGAAAGTGCATGGGAAGGTTTGATTCCCATAGTCCAAAAATGTAAGAGTTGCTTAGATGACTATCTCTGATTTGGTCGACGGTCTGAAGATGATTCCTGTCACCAGTTAAGTCTTTTATTTGGAAATCTCTGTCGGCCAAGGGTAGATAATTCAAGTCTTTATGAGGTGCATTCAGGGGTGCGACATTGAGGGCTACGGGGGCTTCCATGTTTGGTTCTTGTGTATTCAAATAGGAATTTGGGCTTTCTGTGGAGAATTGGACTAAACAGCAGGTTTCAGGGTCTCTTATGGAGTAAAAAAACCAATTTTAACTTAAAGTTGTCTTTTTCAGGTAGAATTCTTTGTGGAAAAGTGAATTTGCAGGTTGGCAGGGTAAAAACGGATAAATACCTGGTTGCGGAGGTAAGACTGCGAACTTGCAAGTCGAATGGCAGACTGCTAAGCATGACGCTGGAGTTTCTTGGTTGGGTGACGGGTTAACTGCTCGAACAACTGACTGGACGTGCTTTGCATAGAGCACAGTTTGCAGAAAATCAGGCCGAAAATGACATTTTATTGTTTATTTAACGAGAATCAACTTGGTGGGTATTTTTTGGCATTTATTGAGCAGATGACGTCAGCATGACGGGACATATTGTCGTGTAGCGGCGGGTACGGGATGGTGACGTGGTGGATGGTCAATGGGAGGGCAATAAGCGGTTTACCCTGGACCACTTATGGGCTAAGGTGGTTTTGGACGAGGGGGCCACGAGCAGTGCGGGAGTGTGACACACGTCCGGGTACAGGCGGGGATACCACCAATCTGCCGGGCGTTAAAGCGCAGTGGCAGAGGGGGTTGCGATATGTATATTGGCCATCCGATTGGAGGACACCGATTGGACGGTGGGTGCTCGTTGGAGGTGATAGAGGGTTAATGCGCGGGGGGCCTAGTATTAAATAATAACAAATCATATCGGGGCTGTGTTGATTGGTTATCGGGGTTGAGATTAGGTTAGGTTATTAATTAACCCAAATGTTAATTAACCCTTTGGATGGTGTGCAATAGGTTATTAATAAATCCCAAATGGATCTATTAATCCCTATTATATGCGGTGATATGGTTTATTTAACTGGGGCGGGATATATATAATAGTGGGGATTATATGATATATAGTGTGGGATAAGGGTATCTTTTACAGGGGAATTATATAATATAAATTAGTGTTAATATGACAAATGAAAGCAAGCACTAAGTTTACATGTCTGGGAATTTTTACATAAAAGCTTAGGCCCAAAGGGAAGGGAAGGGGTCTATACACAGAAGATGACCATTTTGACAAGTAAAATGGGAGTTTACTGAGGCAATAATGAGATGGAATGAGTGGCCTTTTGGGGATATTAAGCGGGTCTTAATATCTCTGTGGAAATTAGTAAATGATATGGGAAAGTAAGGAGGGGGAATTAGTTATGCTTTGCTTGAGTTGCTCCAAAATATAAACTGCCATGGGACTTTATGATAACAGCAAGATGAACCTTTTGAGAGACAAAATCAATCATAAGTATGCTTCTGCAACACCAAAACTACCTACCCAGCCTACTGTACCTAACATTTTTTCTTCTTTTTGCATTGGGTGCACGTGGACTAGCAAACCCTCATAAATCTTCTTTTCTTTTCATGGGAATCCTACCTAAGTCTACACTTATTTCTTCCAGAGCTCAAATTAAATTGTTGAGCTCCTTTCTTCTCTACCTATCTACTTACCTGCAAAAATTAAACAGTTTGGATAGATTTCTGTTCTCTATCTCTAAAACAGGAAATTGAAACATGAGCTGGCCAAGATTAAGCTAATGGGCCATTCACCATTTTGGGTAAGAAACTCAATAAGCTAAACATGATGTTTTACTTGCAGAGTATGAAATAGTAGTGGAATTTGGTCTTGCACACTTTCCTGGTCCTTTTTCTTTGGGGTTCATTTTTTTACTTTTTTGACCATCTTATTCTTTTTTACCCTTTGATTTTTCTTTTAGGGTATACCCTCTTTACATTTTTTATTTTTTTTATTTTTTCGTGATATGGAAAACCTTTGTAGCAATCAAAAGGTATGAACATATTGCAGAGCTAATCAAGTCAATCATGAAATATGATACCTATTGATATAGGACGATAACAGAAGGCTTGAAGCTGGGAGGATGGCGCTGGATCATACTTCTTATGGGTTGTAATTCTCCTTGATATCAATAAAGTTCTTCAAGATTTTTCCCAATTGATTGTATTAACTGTAAATGCATTCATTTGTTTACCATATTTTTTATTCTATGATGTTTGTGCTGTGATGCATCATTATGCTTTGATAGGTCTTTGTTTCTGTAGCTGTGCAGGTACTCCCCAAGCGTGTTAATTACGGGGAGGAGTTACGGGATCAACCAAAGGAGAGGGAGATCAAGCGAGGATTCAAGCGAAAGTTACAGGTTGGTCTTTCATAATCTCTTTCTTATCTGTCGCTCATAGGAAAGATATTGAATTGCTTTAACTGTTGTTTCTAGGTTAGCTACCAAACCTAGAGTGTTAGTCATTCGACAAGACACTAATTTTCCCAAAAACACCATTTCAATCAACAAGGGAATCCAAAGGCTCACACCTCCACCCTTAGGGTAATACCAAGATTCACCTCCTTCCTAAGAAGTCCAGAATCCATTGCAAAGTCAAATTTGCAGCAAGTGTCCAGCACTACAATCCCGTTCCACTTGTCCTCTCAGCAAACAGTTACTGGATCATTGTTCTAGGGCACACTCCCAATGTTCATATGATTTCATCTGGAAATTCATATGACTAAAATAAATATATCCCCAACCTTCCCTTCTCTGCTACATAGTCCCTCTGGAAATCTGGTCACCCCTTCCATGAAGTCACTCACCTTCCAAGTTCCCCAACATCCCTTATCCTGGGTGATCCATCCCTTAGCAAGGCTTCCTTGCATCGGATGATCTAATAACTAAGGCATATACCTGCCCCAAAACCATCATACCAGTCATAACATGCTCATGGAAATATATGGACACTATTGGGTATCAGTGTCCCACAATGGCCCTCCTTCTGAAGTTCTTTACCATCATACTCATCCTTGTTCCAATTTATTGCATTGTTGCTTCTAATTCTTGTTTCAAACATCCATGTTGGGATGGGGTCCCCTGGGTCAGTTTTGGGGTTAAAAACCCAAGTTTTGATGTATTTTGTGGATGTAGAGTGCGTAGATGATTAGGAGTCAAAGGGGTTTTAGAACCTTGTTTATGTAAAGTATGAGTCTACTTTGAGACCCACCCATGGTCCGCGGTGTTATGAAACCAGCTCAAGAAAAAGATAGAAAAGATAGATCAACGCCTTAGAATTCAGCCTCTTCGAGAGGGAAACCTCCTTTACATTACATAAATGAACAATTCTTGGATGATACAAATGACAAAACCTCCTTTCTATATATATGAGTCTAAGGAGTTACAATATAACCCAGCCGACCTAACAATAATAATATAAAGCCACAAAAATAACAATAGAGGGATTCTATGGGGCACAATAATAACAATATGGGGACAATAGGGGCACAACAATATTAATAAGGGATACAACTACAATAATAATGGGGTAATCACTAGTATTATAGGGACCCAACATGACCCTCTCCTTCACAAAAGTGTTGTCCTCAACGCTTGAGTAGTTTTGGATGCTTTTGTATAAAATTCTCATCCTCCCATGTGGAATCTTCAGCAGATAAGTTCTTCCACTTGATAAGATACTCTGAAATTGATCGATTTCGTAGCTATCAAGTTCTTGTTTCTGCGACTGCTTCTGGTTCCAATATAATTTTTCCTTCCTTGTCAAGTTTTGGCAATATTGTTTGAACTGGGAGCTTGTCACCTATAACCTTATTTAAACATGAAACATGGAAAACTGGATGCAATCGAGAAGCTGCAGGAAGCTCCAATTTATATGCCATAGTACCAATCTTTTGCAACACCTTGTACGGACCATAATACTTTGGTGATAATTTATTATCCTTCTTAGCTTGCTTGAGGGACATTTGCTTATATGGTTGTAGCCGTAGGAATACCCAATCACCTACATCAAAACTTTTTTCGCTGCGATGTTGATCTGCCTATTGTTTCATTCTATTCTGTGCCAACATGAGGTTATCCTTTAAGAGTTGGAGGACTTGTTGTTGATGTTCGATGTGATGTTCCACTGCTTGAACCTTAGAATTTTCTCTTAAATATGATGTGATGGCTGGTGGCTGATATCCATAAAGTGCCATAAATGGGGTCATTTTTGTTGCTGTATGGAAGGAAGTGTTATACCACCATTCAGCCAGAGGCAACCATTTGACCCATTGTGTCTGTTTATCAGATACAAAGCAACGAAGATATCCTTCCAAACATTTGTTTACTATCTCAGTTTTCCCATCAGATTGAGGATGATAAGATGAGCTATGAGCTGACTAAGTATCAAGACAAAAAAATAATTCTGTCCAAAAATTTCCAATGAAAATGGGATCTCTATCACTTACAATAATCTTTGGGTTTCCATGTAGCTTTTGAATTGTTTCCATAAATGCAGTTGAAACTGTACTAGCTTTAAATGGATGTGATAATGCACAAAAGTGTGCATACTTGGTAAGTCTGTCAACTACCACCATGATGACACTCTTTCCCTCAGACTTGGGTAAACCTGTGATAAAATCCATTGAAACCTCCTCCCAACATTGGCTTGGAATGGATAAAGGTTGTAATAGACCCAGTGTCTTAATTGTTTCAACTTTATTTTGTTGGCAAACCAAACATTCCACCACAAACTTTTGAATATTTGATTTAAGGCCATCCCAAAAAAATTCCTTCTTAACCCTGTGGTAATTTTTTAAAAATCCTGAGTGCCCTCCTAAGGGAGAAGTGTGCAATTCCATAAGAATATTTTGTTTTAGCTTGGAATTCTTACAGAGGTATAAGCGAACTTTGTACCGTAACAAATCAATTTTCCAGCTAAATGTATCAGATGTACTGGAATCTTGTTGTAAATTTTGAATAAGTGCCCACACTTCTTCGTCATTCTTCCATTCCTCCCTTGATTCATTTATCCAATCTGGTTGGATAATAGAAATGGCGCACAACAATGCTTCCACATCCTCATCCTTTCTTGAGAATGCATCTGCCACCACATTTTGCTTCCCTTTTTTGTAGATGATTTCAAAGTCATAACCCAACATCTTTGTGACCCACTTTTGTTGCTCTTCAGAGGATAATCTTTGTTCTAAAAAGTATTTAAGGCTATCATGATCCGTTTTTACCTTGAAGTGTCTTCCCATTAGGTAGGGTCACCATTTCTTAAGTGCGTGGAGTATTGCCAACATTTCCTTCTCATAAATAGCTTTGTGTAAAAACTTTCCCTTGATTGGATGACTTTAAAATGCAATGGGTCTTTCATCTTGCATTGAAACAACACCAATTCCATTTCCTGAAGTATCACATTCCACAATAAAGGTTTTTTTGAAGTCCAGTGTAGCTAAGACCGGTGCTTGGCACATTGCCTCTTTAAGATGTCCGAAGGCCTTTGTTGCTTCTGGAGTCCATGAAAATGCATCTTTCTTCAATAATGTTGTTAGACGTGCTGCTATTCTCCCATAATTCTTAACAAACTTGCGATAATACCCTGTCAACCCGAGAATCCTCACAGATGCTTTATGGACGTGGGGATTTTCCATTCCTTAATGGCTTTAATTTTGCTAGGGTCTACCTTAACTCCTTCATGAGATACAATATGACCTAGATATTCCACCTCTTGTACTCCAAAGAAACATTTGGATCTTTTTGCATATAATTTGTTCCCCTCCAATAGTTGTAGCACCTTGTCAACATGTTCAACATGATCCTTCCAAGACTTGCTGTAGATTAGTATATCATCAAAAAATACTAACACAAATTTTCTATGGAATGGTTTGAAAATGGAATTCATCAAACCTTGAAATGTTGAAGGTGCATTGGTAAGGCCAAAAGGCATGACCAAAAATTCATAATGACCCTCATGAGTTCTAAATGCTGTTTTCAGAATGTCTTCAGTTTTCATTCTGATTTGATGATATCCTGAACGAATATCCAACTTGGTGAAGTAAATTGATCCATGCAATTCATCAATGACAGAAATGGGAAACTTATCTTTAATAGTGAGCTTGTTGAGCTCCCTATAATTTGGACACATGCACCATGATCCATCCTTCTTGTGCACCAATACTACTGGAGCAGAGAAAGAACTTTGACTCGGTTGAATTATACCAGCCTCTAGCATTTCTGCAACCATACGTTCAATTTCACTCTTTTGGGCATAGGGATATATGTACGGCCTGATGTTTGGAGGAACACTTCCTGGAATCAAATGAATAGCATGATCACGATCACAAATAGGTGGGAGACCTTTGGGAGTCTCAAATACCTTGGAATGATTGTCCAAGACTTTTTGGAGATCTGGAGAAATAGATGATTCCAATGTGGAAACATCTAGCGAACATAATTGTGCAATTACACCTCTTTGTTCCTTTTTTAGAAGCTTTGTCATAACGTTAGAGTTGATTATCTTTCCCGATTTCCCTGCAATACCCCTTAATTCAACTTCCTTTCCTTCCACAGAAAATTTCATGAAAAGTTCTTGAAAATTAAAATCTATTGTACCCAGGGATTGTAGCCATTGGACTCCTAGTACAACATCAGCACCTCCCATTGGAATGGAAAGCATTGGGCTGGTCAATACATAGTCTCCCATGGATAGCTTGATATTATGGCACTTTCTAGAGCAATTTATTGTTCCTCCATTTGCAACCATCACTTGACACTCTGGTGCTAGATATAAGAACCAATTCAATTATTTTGCTACCTTACAATGAATAAAATTGTGGGTACTTCCTAAATCAATCAACACTATTACCTTTTTCTTCTTGATTTGTCCTTCTATCTTGATGGTTTGAGGAGTGGTAATTCCCGCCAATGCATTACAAGATATGATCGGATTCATTTCTTCTTTATCTATGCTTTGTTCCTGGAGTATATCCTCTTCTTTTGAGCTTTCTTGCTCCTTTTCTTCTTCCTCTTCACAATCTATGTAGAATAATTTCTTCTCAGCACACGTATGACCTTTAGTGTATTTGCTATCACAACTGTAAGAAAGCCCTTTTGCTCTTTTTTCTTCCAATTGTTGTGGTGCCAGCCTTATAGGTTGTGGAAGACTAGGGGCAACAACACTTCCATCGTTATAGTTGTGAGTGGTATGCTTCCTAGTTGCCATAATTTTGCTTTCCATTTTTCTTACTAACCTGAATGCCTTCTCTAATGAATCAGGTTCCCAAAGGTGAACATCATGTTGGATATTATCCTTTAAAGTCCCTATGAACACATCAATCCTATGCTCCTCTGGAATATTTTTTACCCTTATGTTCAATTTTTGGAACTCCTCAATGTGCTCCATTATTGAACCCTTTTGTTTGAGACTTATCAATTGGCTAAAAAAAGTGTTGCTTTTTGTATCATCATAATGTGCTATCAATTCTTCCGTAAAAATTACCCAAGTGATAATTTGTTTACGAGAGCAAAGCCATTGATACCATACAAATTGATTTGGTTCGAAATATAAAGTTGCAATACGTAACTTTTGTGTGTTTTGCACATTATTGAGATCGAAAAATTACTCCATTTGTAATATCCATGTTGCGGGATCCTTTCCATCAAACTTCCTCATATCAATTTTTGGAAAATGGTGGGTCTTCGATCCCACATTAGAGTCTATGAAATCATGAGTAACATTTCTTTTGTTCGCATCATGAGTTTCCTTTACTACCTTTTCACCATTAGTAAGTATTTATTGTAGAAAATTTGTCAAATCTGTCTTCAAATCTGCCATGTCTCTCTTCAAATCTGTCTTCAAATCTATCTTCAAATCATCCATCTTAGCTTCCACGCCCTTAATCTTAGCTTCTATTAGCTTTTGTGAGAGTGACATTTGTTGCACTTGGTCTTGTAATTTTGATATATCATGTAGCATTTCTTCCTCTTCTTCATGAGTCATGCTAGAGCTTTCAGGTTGCTTACTAGGTGTTTGCATTTTCTTTCCTCTGGGCATTAGTTACCGATAATAATGTTCTACTATGCTCTTTGAAGTCCTTCAAAATAAATTTTCAAACCAAGCTTAAGCAAAAATTTAAAAAAATCTACACACCTTTTTTTACTTTGTAGGAGCTCGATATTGCCTCTGATGTATCTCCATACTTTCGGATCATCCAGTTTTGAAATTGCGAACTGCAGTAGCCCTCTGTGTCCTACTTCCAATGCCACCAGTGCGATCCAAATTGGATTCTCCAAGGATGAGTTATCCAAAATCTCCCACAGTGACCTGATTATAGACTAGTTCAGTAGAGCGAAATTGTACGACATGCCACGAGTCTCTGTTTTGACCTTTGGTTCTGAAAAATATATACAAGAAACTAAAGTCCGTTCTCTTTCTGTACCTTCTTACGAAATTTCAATCCGATGCTCAGGGAGAAAGTTATGATGATTTTCCCCAGGTCACTTGTTTGGAATGTAATTAAGGAATCTGCAAAAAGACAAACTTCCTCAGATCATATCTCCGTAAATATATTGCAAAAAGCTCTGAAATTCATATGTCAGATTCAAAACGATTTTTTCTCAAATGGGTTTTTTTTGTAGCTTCTGAAACATCGTAGAAAAAACGTTATAGCAAAAATGCCACGATGTCCTGTTTGGAGCAGCAAAACCCTAGAATCCAAAGCTCTGATACCAAATGTTATGAAACCAGCTCAAGAGAAAGATAGAAAAGATAGATCAACGCCTTAGAATTCAGCCTCTTCGATGGGGAAACCTCCTTTACATTACATAAATGAACAATTCTTGGATGATACAAATGACAAAACCTCCTTTCTATATATAGGAGTCTAAGGAGTCACAATATAACCCAGCTGACCTAACAATAATAATATAAAGCCACAAAATAACAATAGAGGGATTCTATGGGACACAGTAATAACAATACGGGGACAATAGGGGCACAACAATATTAATAAGGGATACAACTACAATAGTAATGGGGTAATCACTAGTATTATAGGGACCCAACACGCGGACCATGGGATTGTATGAAAAAAGGTATAAATATGTGTGTCTTAGAGAGTCTAAGGTGTGTCACGATAGAAGATAATGGAGAATGTAATGGGTCGATAGAAGAGAAGTCTTAGCATAGATAAGTGAGTAAAATAGGAGAGAAAGGCTCTGCAGCTGAGTGCACAAAGGCCTAGGTAGAGTCTATAGCTCAGTGTGCAGACCACTGCAGCTGAGTGCACAGAGAAGTTTTGAGTCTGTATTATGAACTAGAAATCAATAAAGAAGTTGTTTCTAGAGAAATCTTGTGCATTGTTGTTTACTTATGTTTATGATTTATGTTGTTGATGAATAATATGTTTATGAAATATTGATCTAATGATATGCGATTCACTTGAATAAACCTTAATAACTGTATGCAATGCATGTTAAGTACTCTTGCAAAGATTGTGACAAATTCTGCTATGTTTATTAAATACTTAAGTAGATCTGCGCGAGCTCTGATTTAGGGTTGTTTTCTAGTGTGCGTAAGTGGATGAATAGATTGTTAAGGGTTTGCAAAGACCAATCGTAGACCTTCGCGAAGGTCTGAAGGCTATTGGGATAGAGTTGCAGTACTGAGCCCTAGGGGCTTATAGATCTACGCAAAGGCAGATCTAGGGTGCTAAAATACATCACACTGATCTATGGATGTGGAAAATTGGTTCCAGCATCCCCCCATACTACTTCTAGTAAGACTCCAACTTGCACTATGTGGGTTGTTGCCGAAAGGGCCAGTAGTGTAGGGTTTTGTTGGTTGGCGCAACTAACCCTGAACCTAGGTCAAGACTCCCTAACCCAACAAATGGTTCTGTTTTCAGGACCGGGATCCGCTTGAAGGAGATGTGTGATGTCGCATCACTGGAACCCGACGAAGAAAGAAGTTGAAAAGTGGCTGGATAGAAAAAATCACGAATTCATGGCACAAGAAAACAGGAATCCGTGCTTGTCAAAGGAACACCCAGAGATACACGAAATTTTCTTCTACACCTTCCCGATCGAATTATACGAGTGGCTCGCTAAGTTAGTAGACGATCAAGAAAGGTGGAAGCTTGACGGTCCAATAGTGTGGATTCCATAACTGGTATGATGATTATAAGCCTCTAAAGACAAAATCATGTGAGCTATCAACCACTGGCTTGATCAAATTATAGGAGGATTTGTTTTAGAATTCGCAGTTGATACCTCAGTCAGCTATAGCGAGGTGAAGCGAAGGTTTTTTAATGGACTATGAGGTAAGTATCTAAGATATTTGAATACATGGATTAAAATGTTGTTGTGTGAAAAATGGATTATGTCATTGCCTTGATGTTCGGAGCTACGTGAAGTGGAAAACTCTTCAGAGATTGAGAAAGATCAGGCCTTGAATATAGTCCATTGATTGGACCTCCTTCAAGAAATGACGAGGGAGCACTTTATCTCCCTTCACAAGGTGTGCACAACATCACATGTACACAGTGCCACCTGCACAACGTGTACACAACCCCACATGTACATTACACCACTTGTACAACGTGTACACACTACCACATGTACATAGTACCACATGCATGACATGTATGCGACATCACATGTACACAATGCCTCATGCACGACATGTACACAACACCACCTGCACGCAATGCCACTTGTACAACATGTACACAGCACCACATGCACACAACACCACTTGTACAATCATGCACACCACACCATATGTACATAGCACCACATGTACAACATGCATGCAACACCACATGTACATAGCACTGCATATCCAACATGTACATAACATCATCTATACACAACATCACATATCCAACACGCATAGAGCAGCATATGCATACAACACCGCATATCCATCCTACACACAACATAATATGTACACAACATCATATATCCAACATGTACATAGTAGCGTATATACCAAGCATTGAATGCAATTTTCATAAAAGACTATCTGTATTAAAACCCTTTACATAATATTGCATAAGAAACATGTAAACACACTACATATGCACAATAATGCATGCGCACAATCATCACTGATGCAACATGTACAACATATACAACATATGCACAACAATAATACCACACATCCGAAACCACACTATCCTTACCAAGAAATCTTGCTTCAAGTGTCTTATCCATGCTTGTCCTAGCATACCGCGAAGCACACTGCTTTCATTTCACAGAGACATAATATAATCACATAATATCAACTCATAACCACATGATACTAACCTCATATATTTATCATGACTACGCTTCCCAATTGCTTCCTTGTAAGACCAGGAACCTTTTCATGTCATTTGCTTGCGTAAGAAATCATTCCTCCACAAGAACGATTCCCGATGACCCCACCAGAAAATGACTCAGATACATATATACATACACATATACAAGCATTAGCATAAACAATCATGATCCTGTCAGGAAACAATATGCATACATACACATACATACATATAAACATCAGCATAATCATGATCATAACATAATTACTGGATATCAAGGTCAAGGTTTAAGAGAAATTCCTTTGTTTGTGCAACACATGTGCAACATTAATAATAGTTGTTCCCAACATAGCAAAGGCCTCTGACGCCTTATATCGCTTGAATTTATCTTTTTGGTTACCTTTCTCATGACTTTACTACCACCATCCATTTACCACAATGGACCCAACCAGTCCAACCAACTATCATATTCTTACCTTTCGTTGCTCTTACTCATGCACATAACTTCATCTGGATCTTACATCATCTGTTGGGCACCACACAACTCTCCTAGAGTTCCATTTACTTTCCTCCTTCCCTAACTAATTCCCAAGTCTCTCAAAACAATAAAGGAAAGACCGAGAAGAAAACAAGAAGAAACCCATAAAAAACCAACAACAATACGACTCCACAAACAAAGTGGCATGATCATGCACTAGACATAACAAAACTGAACATCAAATGCAAGAAAATCACAAAAGACCAAAAGCACAAGACTAACAACGAACAACATGACTCAATCCCCATGGTTCTTAGTTATTCCAAAGGAAAGCTCAACCTAAGCCTTCTTCAAGATTTCATGGCAACATCTTTTGCCATGCAATCCCCTGCATCACACTGCCATAACACATAATTGTTAGTGCATAAATAAATATAAAAAGACACCAAATACCTTATCTTGTTGTGTCAATCACGTTTCCTTGTAGTTGAACACATCCACGCCATCTCTTAAGGGACTCCAATCCTTTGAAATATTCACTTGTAACTAAAGGCTAGCTAATATACATGTCAAGTACATGTCCATGATCATAGAACATATCCACATAATTTCAAACAAATTATGGTTAAGAAGACTTCATGTATGCAAAGAAATCATTCGTTTGTAATTAGGGTTTCCAAACATATCCAAAGAAATTCTTGCCCAATTCCTTTCTTTTACCTTTTTACCTTACTGCAATTGAGGCTTACTATGCGCTGTCACATCACCCAACTATTAGTTATATAAACACATCAACTATTACCTTGTCACACTAATACTAACCATGTTTCCTACAACTACTCACACATGTTAACCACATGTTCAAACTATCAAACCAATCATATTTATCAATTTGAAATAAACCTTTACTAAGATTAACAATAATGTCATAATCCATAGTCAACTCATAGTGATTAGACATAATGCTAAAACTATTACCTACTATACTCAAGCACATATTAACTATCTCAACACATATGTATTAGTACAATCATCTTAAAACAAGATCATTTGAAAACATACTCATATTATGCAATTCATCAAACGTTCAACCAATCTTGCAAATATATCATGTAAAATAAATCAACTACACAACATAATCAAACAATCAAGTACCAAATATACGACATAAGCAAACTCATACTTTAATGTATCTTAGGGGAGGCGATCTTGTCTACACAATCAATCTAGGTTAGCACAATACAACTTCACAACATATCAACTCAAGCATAAATCACGATATCCATAATAGTAACTAACTAACATGTTCATCATAAGCCAATAAGAATTTGTCATTCATGCATAACAATCACATATGTATGATCAGTCTAGATAAGTATGACACCATATCACAAATATGGTGGCTCATACCTGAATATCGCAACCATAACCATCTGCATAGGTCAAACTAGGTTAACACAATACATATAACATCAAGATCATCAATGCAATGAACATATACATCACACATATGACCAAATCCAAATTACAACACCAAGATCTCAATGAAATAACCCTAATCATCAAGTTATCTAACATAAAACAACAATAGCAATGCATACAACCACATGTTACCATCATTCTTGACTATCTAACTCATGTGCATATAGCTACACTAATCAACTAACATCTATCATGAATGTAACCATAACATCAAAAGACATCTACATAAACCTAATGTATATAAACCTAATGGATATGATCATTCTCAACTTACATACCTACATGCCAAACATACAATAAATGTATGACGATTTTCTCTTACCCCAAATTCTAATGTTGCAATCTCATTATGATGATCTGCATCTCCTGCTCTATCTCAACCAACAATTTAGCATCATAACAACCAATACCATCATTATGACCTAAATTTCATACCATGACTTCACAACGAATGTTTGACCTACTATTCATGCATAACTATAACCAAGACCATTCATGCATGACAACTGCATATAGACATATATCATATGAGTACCAAACAATATAGACTTCATTCTAGCTAGAGACCAGTCATCAATGCATGGCCATATCAACTACACAAAACATGACCTCATGCATGACAACAACCATTACTCCACTATACATATTTCCATATGCAACTATCAACATGCATAGGCAATGCCTAATCAACTATACATACACATGAATTCATGTAATCAAGCATAAGCAATCAATTCTTGTAACCAACCTACAAGATTGATAGATGTAATCAAACATACAAGAATGAAACCTAACATAAAAGGATGTAATCAAGTTTCATATAATGAAGTAACCAGCATATACTCCTGACGATACCTTCCAAAAAATCAACATCAATCTCCTCATGATAACCTTATTACAGTCATGATCAACATTATGCAATGAAACACGCACATGGAATGCAAGTGTAAGAGACACACATGCAACTGACATGCATGCATGACCAACACATTCACCCAAGGAGAGCATAACCACGCTCTGATACAACTTTATAACAACCTCCTCCCACATCCACTCAAGTAACCATGAGAACTAGGGTAAACATGAGATAAGAGGCTACTATGATCAGATTCGACCTCCTATGTGATCTTAAGGAGGTGGAATCGATGAAACATCACACACAATCATCCAACATCATCAACAAAACCCGTAAAAGACAAGTCAGCCAATTAGACACCCTATGCCTTGGTCCCACTGCTTTTTTGGATGTCTTAGGCCATAGTCACTCTCATGCTATGGGGAAGGGAGTGACAACAACCTAAAGTCGCTCTCACAGGATTTCCTGCCAGCAACCAGAGACCAAAATTGTCAGTTCTATGCCAAAAACCCCAAAATTTAAGCCACTTTCTCAGGCCCAAAGCTTAGGCCACTGCCTAGAATGGAGTGAAAGATTGAAATCAGTAAAAGTACAAGGAAAAAATGATGCAAAATGAATAAGCTCAATGAGACCATAACGAGACCCCTACTAGCCATGATAGGCATTTTGTCAAACATATCATCAACATGTAACCTATAGGTGTAAACACAGAATTAAGTGTAGGGATCTCATAATTATCTGAGAATCGCTATGAAGCATTGTTCCCTCATGTCATTTGTTTCACTATCATCTATTAGGTCATAGACACATTATCCATTCATATACAAGTAAAAACATGCTCAGGGCCATACATAGTTGTTGTCATAAAATGTACATATAGCCAACAAATTAGGAACATAATTACCATAAACATATCAGCGATAAAAATCCACATATACATAATTATATTTTCACATAGAAATCAAGGGAATGAATTTCTCATTAATGAATGCAATAAACCAACCAGAGATGGGACTACCACGTTCCACCCGACCATAGAATGGTTGAGCCAAATCTCTCTTTAGCCATTCACCCCCATGCCATATTCCAAGCATGAATGTGGGAGTCAAACCAAAAGAACCAACTAGGGCATACCGAGACTAAATGACTGCAACCTCATCAACAAAAACTAGGCTTTACCATAGTCCATCTTGGATCACTAGGCCAACAAAATGAACACATCATAATAGGCTTTATCGTGATCTCTGCCCAATAATTAGGCTAAACAAGCATGGATGCCATTGCATTTCTCCACCTACACCATGAGGAATTTTCCTATCTCCTAGTCTCTCATGCTTTATCTCAATGCAAACTCAGATCACTAGGCCCTAAACCGACACCCACTCTCTAGGCTTTATCGCATATCCAAAACCCAGGATTACTAGGTTGAACAGAGAGAAAACCACCTTTTGGATTTACCGTATATCCTTCCATTCGCTAAAAAGGATTCTTAGGCCCAATGAGGTAACACAATCCTCGCTTTACCACAACCCATAGTCTGGCTCAGGGGTCACTAGGCCAATGTCTTTACGATGATCCAAAATCTGGTTCAGGGACCACTAGGCCATGTGCTCTATATTTTGGAGATCCAACCCACTCTGCTTCGAATCCATCTAGAAATACCACTCAACCAAAACATGAGAACCCCATCACACCATGACTATCCGGAAATGGCAAGGCTAGGTTGAAAACACTCTTACACATGGCAAAACCCATGCCATGATAGAAAAGAATCACATGTAATTCTATGCATGCCAAAACTAGCAAGGAAAATACATATGCAAGTTGATACCTACAATGAATCTTGTTGTAGCTACTTGATCCTACCTTTCCCTACTTGATCTTTTCTTCCTCTTTCCTTCTTTTCCTTTCTTGCTCCAATGCCAAAATGCTCCAAGAAACTCTAAGTGTCCAATAGTGAGAGAGAGAGTGAATAATGAGAGGGCTCCAAACTCAACTGACCAAGCCTTTTTCCCACTGATCCTCAAAAGCCTTTTTATTAATGAGGCCTCTATTTTCTTCATTTTCCTTTATTTTCCTTCAATATCCTCCTCACATGCAACTTGTGATCTTTCACCTTCCTTTCCTCCTAATTTCCTTTATTCCATAATTAAATGTGTCACAAATGCCATTTTACCTTTCCAAAGCCTTAGCCATTGCCTTTACCAATTTCCTTAGCCATAAACAACCAAATGAACACCCACACTAGGATGTCTTACCCAACATTCAACTTGGAATACGTGTCCCATCAACTGTAGTCTTATATATTTTTACATGAAATTTTCACCAGGGCTATTACAGAACCATCACCCTTAGGCAACACCATCCTCGGTGTTCAATCACACATATACCTCAGAAACTAATTGAAAGAAGGCATAATTCTCATGGAGCTTTATAACACAACTCATTGTAGTATTTAAAATGAAATACTTGCTCAAAACATAACATCATGGCAACATGACAACATACCGCATACTGGGGCTTTATAGCGCAACTCATTACATTATTTATAGTAACCACATATACACATATTCTAAACCAAAAAATAAGAGAATACAATGCCCGTATAAATCAACAAGGGAATCCAAAGCCTCACACCTCCACCCTCAAAGTAATAACAAGATTCACCTCCTTCCCAGGAAGTCTAGAATCTGTTGCAAAGTCAAATTTGCAGCCAGTGTCCAGCACTACAATCCCGCGCCACTTTTCCTCTCAGTGAACAGTTACCAACTCATTGTTCCGGGGCACACTCCCAATGTGCGATGATTCCATATGGAAATTCTCATGACCAAAATAAATATATCCTCGGACTCTCCTTCTCTACTATACAGTCCCTTGGGTAATCTAGTCACCCCTTTCATGTAGTCACTCAGCTTCAAAGTTCCTCGACATCCCTTATCCTGGGTGATCCATCCCTTGGCAATGATTCCTCACATCAGAATATATAACAACCAAGGCATATACCTGCCTCAAAACCATCATACCGATCATAGAATGCTCATGGAAATTAATTAACACTATTGGGTATCAGTGTCCCACAATGGCCCTACTTCTAAAGTGCTTTACCAACACACTGATGCATGTTCCAATTTCTTTCACTGTTGCTACTAATTCTTGCAGTGGATTTCAACCATCCAACTAAGCATTTTTGTGCTTCATGTACCAAGCACCTAACTTCAATTAGATTCAAAATAAATTGAAATAAATTCAAATCATACCTCATTAGTAGCTCCTCAATAAGGTATACTTGCAGTCTTGTTTACTTCCTATCACAACAAGTCAAACTAGCATATTTGACCAAATCATCATGTATAAACATATCACATCAATTTAGCTAAAAACATAACCATCAAAATCATGAATCACATGTAACCATCATAAATCAAAATCATAGATCACATGTAATCATCATAGACCAAAGTCATAAATAACATACATATTTAAACTGAAATAATATACTGATACTTATTCTTTATTGATCCTTACTTATTCCTTTGTTCTTATTTCGTACGCACACTAGATCAGTTGCCACACGCGACAAACACCCAGTGTCTTCTCCTCAACCAGGTGCACATATACATAGTCTGCATCACACACATATGACCACAAACGACATACAACTCCATGCAATACATGCACCTACACCTGACATACAACACATACACCTACACCCAGTGTATACAATACAATACATATGCCTACATTGAGTGCATAACATAATACATACACCTACACCCATGTATACAATACAATAAATATGCCTACATCCAGTGCATAAAATAATACATACACCTACACCTGGCATACAACAAAACACAATACACCTATACCTGATGTTAAACACCACACAATACATGCACCTACACAATGCACATACCTAGTACCACATGCCCTCAACACAACATGTATGACATGCACACCATACCACACGTGCACCAATACCATATGTACAACATGTACACAATACAACCTGTACACTCACCACCTATATAATATGTGCACAACATCACATGTACATGGCGCCACCTACACAACATGTACAAAATGCCACATGTACACTACACCACTTGTACAATGTGTACACAATACCACATGTACATAGTACCACATGCACGACATGTACACGAAACCACATCTACATAGCACCACATGCATGACATGTACACAACATCACCTTCACGCAATGCCACTTGTACAACATGTAGACAACACCACATGCATACACCACCACATGGACACAACACCAAATGCACACATCACCACTTGTACAAACATGCACACCACACCATATGTAAGTAACACCACATGTACAACATACACGCCACACCAAATGTACATAGCAATGCATATCCAACATGTACATAGAATCAATTGTACACAACACTGCATATACAACACGTGCAGAGTAGCATATGCATACAACACCACATATCCATCATGCACACAACACAATATATAAACAACACTGTATATCCAACATGTACATAGCACCATATATACCCAGCATTGAATATGAAACATTCATACAACACTATATGTATTAACACCATGTTTGTACCTACAAATCCAAAGGGCTTGGTTCCTCCAACAAGTCGATGCTTGTAAAGCTAAGGAGATTGTATCTTTAGTAAGTTAGAGCTTGTAAATCTAAGGAGATCGATGTCTTCTACATGTTGATGCTTGAAAAAATAATTTGTAATATTAGGTTGCTTACTATTTTTAAATCATATAAAGGAAAGAAGATTGTGGTTTTCTCCCGAATGGGTTTCCACGTATATATTGTGTACAACTCTCTAATATGATTGGTGTATTTTTTTTATTAAAAGTTTTAAGTAACTTCTAAATTGTATTATATTGATTAAACCCCTTGAGTATAATTGATAAATCCAACAAAAATAGATATTCCTTTGTTGTTGATTATGAATAGAGTTGTGTAGATTTCCTTGGGGCTGTATGCCAAGGGAGGTTGGGTCATCCCTCTCTAGTATAATATTCCCAATAATTATTTTCTTTGGTGTCTTTAAGTTTATAATTTTCCAGTTTTAGTTGTACATTGTTGTTCCATAAGCTATTTGTCCTTATTTCATTAATCAATCGACTACTTTTGTGAGCCATTAAGTTCATTCTTATGATTGTTTTTTATTTGACTGATGCGCTTTAATTTTTGCATGAGTTATTAGCTGAGTGTGGTGTGCTACAAAAAATATAAATGGCATAATCCCAAGGAATCTTGAAAAATATGTCAAAATTTCTAGGCTCTGAATTTATGAACATAAGGATCTTCTAGTTTTGATGTATGATTACAAATTTATTTAATTTAAATGTTCAATAGACTTGCAAGAGTTTTTTGAAATATTGATTAAACTAAATGACATTAGCTTCAAGTTTTAATCTCAACTCTTGGAAATGATCAAATATTCTAATTCGCTTTTGAATTTTGTAAACCTAGCCTAGGTGCTCTAGTTCTACACATACAATTCTTGCATTTGAAAAGATGATGAGCTCTTGAGTTGATATTTTACTACCATTAATTTAAGCAATTAAATTTCCCAACACATGGGTTGAGAAGAGGAAGAATATTAAGAATTGGAACCATCACAATATCTAGATCTATAAGAGACTACCCCAACAATATGTTGTTATGCATTCACCAGAACTAGTAGTCCACAGATCCTCATGATAGAAGATTATATCAAAAATAAAGTTGTAATAATGTTGATTGATTTATGTAGTACCCTATTGATTAGTGCAAATGTACCTCCAAGTATTTCAAGGAACTAAACCAATAAGAGAGGCCAAAATAGATTCTCCCATACTTTATATAGATAATTCATGTAGATTATGTGGCTCAATATCTAGTTTTGATGGGATTTAGTGATAGGAACGAATGGGAAAAAATTAGGAACAGTTCCCACCCTCCCCACCCCACACCCTCCAAAACATTATCCTATTAACTACTACATAGGGTAAATGTAATTAAACAAACATGATTATTTTATATTCACTAAAATACAATTCAAAAGATGAATTTCAAGGAACACATTGAGAGAAAATTATAATTGAAGTAAATAAGATTAGTCCAGGATAAAATAATTACAACTTAGTGATCTAAATTAATTGTATAAGGTAAAATAATTAATATAGTGTTAGGAATTAGGTATTACTGACAGGGGGTGAGTAATTAATTTATAATTTTTTTCTTTTATCTTAAGCATTTAACCAAATAATGGTGAAACATGTAATCAACTCATGAGAGACCAATAATCACATAACATATTGAAGATAATGATTTAACATGGAAACTCTTGTGGGAGAAAAACTACCAAAGCTTCTTTTGTATTATGATATGAATAAAGGATACAACTATGATCACATCAAATGTTTATGAGAACCCACTCATAGGATTCCTGAACCCCCTTCAAACAAAAAGAACCTACCTTCCTAGAGGTACCAACCTCTAATAAATGTGACCACCCACCTATTGCAAGATGAGTTATACTTTTCATACAATTTTCAAACTAAGAAAAATTTCCATACCTCTGCAACCTGGAACTTGTGATATAGATCTTTGTATCTCTTCACATCTCTCTTTATTTTCCTTAACTCACTCATGCTTAGATAAAAATAACTCTGCTTCCTTTACTCTTCTACATACAACACATCTACTCTATCTCTCCAATAATATATTTATCTACCGCTATATTACAACCCCTTCACCCTCAGCTAACAAACATATATCCTCAACAATCCCACACATTCAACTACTCAACTCCTATGTCTATACTTTTGTCCATTGCACGATATCAAGTAGGGTCTTTTGTCATTCTCTCATGACTCGTAGTCCTATGGTGCACATGGATCGATGAAGAGTTTCATTCCTAGCTTCAATATGGGGCTACAGTGTCTAGCTCATCTGAGATTAAGGATGGGCTTTGATATAGTTTAATATATACAAAACAAAGTTTCATTCACTGCATTCCCTTAACTCCACAATCACTTCTGCACACTCACCCCTCTTTTTCTCAATAAAATAGCATCACAACTCTCCATTTTCTCACACAAAGGGAAAACACCTACACTAACATCACACACCATGAGAGAGACCCCTAAATTCAATTCTCCATAGCTTGAGATAGAGGTCCTATAACCTAAATATGCCCCTCAAAATAAAAACATAGTATGGCTCACACTACTAGAGATTGAATTTCATCATTTTTTCCCTATCTCCAACTATTTACCTTATTAATTTAGTATGGCTTGTAGTCCTTCAATATGGAACCTATGCTAAGAAATCAACTTGATAGGTGGATTTGTTCATAGCTAGATCACCAAATTCAACTTCCTCCTTTAATTTTTGTATTCCATAATGAGGAGGATTGTCATTGGAGCAATCAACTCCACCAACTACATTAAATGTAATTTTTTGCATTCAACCAATGTTAATCCTACAAACTTAATCCGTTTGGTATATGTGACTAAGTGTTATGAGCATAGATAAATGATGGAGCTACTTAACTCTACCCTTGATCTAGGCTCTCATGCCCTTAGTATTTTGGGCCCCTTTTTATGTGACCATTATTTAATGGCTCTCATGCCTAGTTGCCATGAATTTACTGTCAAGTGATGGTGATGGGAAGAATATCTATCTCTTAGACCCATCTCTCATCCATTTCAATTGTTTCCACTTATGAAACCATCAAGAACCCATTTAGAAATGCGGCGAGACATGAAACTGCAAGTCAGTAGATAGATAAGTTTCCCATCTCTTGGTCATGTATCTCAACCATTTCCATTGCTTACCACATCCAAAACCACCAAGGAAATGTATGTCATAATTTTTTCAAAACTACCACATATACTTTAATAGAGGTGCCATATGTCAGATGTTTTTTTCCCACTTGGCAATCCAAACCAACAAAAATACATGCCACTGTTCGTTGTCCTAGACTACCATATTATCTCAAGCTCTTGTACTAGTTATGTCATTTCCAGGAACCTAGAATATTGATCTCATGTTCACATAATCTTTGACATACAATTAGCATGCACCATTTTTCATTCTAACGTTGGTCCATGGAGTCATATTATCCATATCATTAGTAAGAAGGATGGGTCTTGGGCCACTAATTTTCCATGAATTTCTTCATAAAGTGTTTAAGGTTGAGGAGAGAATTTTTATGGGGTGAGACATAAATATTTACATTAGCCAACAAGAAGGTGGTTCAATAATGATCTTTCAGTCTCAGGACCTCAGGACCCTCGAAAAATGTACCAATGGTAAAAAATGTGGATGACATGTCCCATGGTGGGACCAAACCTCCTTTGGCATGTTGAATTCCATTGGATTGCATTTATCCCTCATGAGATTTGAAATCTGGGCCCACGTTGCCAAATAATGCCCACATTTCCAAATAATTCCACCTACGTTGTGAGTGTAGCATCCCTCCTAAGATTTATACTTCAAAAATTTTGTTAACAAAGGAATTTGTAAACAATCACAAGGTTTATGTGGAACCTTGAAACATGGAACCTTGCCAAAATTTAGAATGCAGTAACTCCATCCTTTAGAGTTTTTTAGGCTACTATATATCGTTGGAAATCTCTTTCAAAGGCCTATTCAATAATGTCTTTTATAAGACCACCTGAGTTGATATCCTAAGGAATAAATTCCTTTAAATATATTATCCATAGAACCACCACCTTTGATATCATTGACAACATTTTTCCCAATATTCTCCCCCTGTGGCATTGGTCTTAACATTGAAAAACATTATTACGACATTGATGGCTATAAGATATGGTAGCACTCACCCTAACAAATTTTAGACTCTTCTCTTGTTGAAAACACGCCCCCTGAGATATTTGAATTAGAGATGTTCTTTGGCCACAAATCCCCTTTGGATTTTGTCATATCACAATGTTTGGGCCATTTATCCCCCTTGTACATCAATGGTAAATGGTAGTGCCATATCCACTAAAATCCATGCCCAAATTTGATATCCTTCTCCTATAGCTTACGTTTTAACTGAATCATCAAAATATGTAGCTACCAACCCTTACCAAAGATGAATAAATTGACTATAAGAGAGACTACTTCCATTTTTTGCCTAAGATATTCAAATGGTTCCCATGGTAGGGGCTTTGTAAATATATCTGCAAGGTGCTCATTAGAGGCCACATGTTCATTATCAACAACACTAGCAGTAACCTCATCTCTCAAGAAATGAAATTTGATTGGAATATGCTTTCTCTTTGAGTGCATAATTAGGTTCTTGAAGATGTTGATGGAACTAGTGTTGTCACAAAAGATTGGGATTAGATCATTTAAATCAACCTTGTTGTCTTTTAAAGTGTTCTTCATCTAAATAATTTGAGTGCAGCAAGTGGCTATAGCTATAGCTAGTAGATAGAGAGATTGAGTCTTGCTTTTTTCTTACGCAAGGAATAAGCCAGTCTCCCAAGAAAAATGTTTCCCCAGAAATACTTTTCCTATCATCAATGCTACAAACCCAATAAAAATCCATATAATATTTTAAATTGAAGTCTTTACATATTTCATACCACAAGCCAAAGTTTGTTGTCTCTTGTAGCTATTTGAAAATTTTCTTCATTGCATTGGCATGGCTCTCATTGGGATTTGCTTGAAATCTAGCCACCAAGTCCACTTCTTTCATTATGACTGGCCTTGAATCCATTAGGTATAGAAATATTCCAATAATATATCTATAGTATCTCCTATTCACAAGAGGGGATTGATCTTCTTTACCTAGATTACATCTAGTAACCATGGGGGTACAAATTGGCTTGCACTCTTCCATTCCAATTTTCTTCAATGTTTTCCTTAAATATTTGGATTAGGATATGAATATACCTTTATTAGATTGGATAAATTTTATTCCAACGAAGAAATACAACTCCCTTTTCATAGGGATTTGAAATTCTTTTTCCATTATCTCAACAAATTGTTATCCCATCTACTCCGAATCACTACCAAAGATAATATCATCTACATAGGCCACAATAATTAGCAGATTGTCATTTTCAAGTTTGATACAAAAATTTCTATCTATTGTTTATGTCTTGAAGCCTTGCTACTAAGTATACTTTTCCAACCTATCATACCAATCCCTTGGAGCTTATTTTATCCCATATAGAGCTTTTCTCAATTCAAAAACATAATATTCATTCTATGAGAGAAAGAAACCTTCTAGTTGTTCAACATATAATTCTTCTTCTAAATGACCATTAAGGTTTATTTTGAATCCATTTGACATACTTTAATATTCTTATGACTGGAAAAATCTAGGAATATTCTAATAGCTTCTAGTCTTGCTACAGTTGCAACAGTTTCAGGAAAGTCTATCCCTTCTATTTGTGCACAACCTTTGTAGATGAGTCTCAATTTATTTCATACAACATGTCCTTCCTCATTTATCTTATTCTTGAAATCCCATTTTGTTCCTATAACATTTTTGTCTTTTGATCTATGGACAAGCTCCCACATATCATTTTTCTCAAATTGGTTTAGCTCCCCATTCATTTCCTTCACCTAGAACTTTTCACTAGCTAGACTAAAACTTTTATACTCAACTTGTGACAACAAGGAAAGATTTGCATGATTGGAGCTGCAAATGAATTTTATTCTAGTTTGGACACCGATCCTTTTATCAAAAATTATATGGTTTTCTGGGTGTTGTTTTTACACACATCTTAATGGGATATTGTGCCTCTACATTGTATCTTCTTCTTCTTCTTCTTCTTCTTCTTCCTCTTCTTCTTTGTGGTCTACATAATTGAAGGAAGGGTCTTCCTCCTTCTTTGATTTCTATTTTTGTTTATCCTTTTCTAAATCGGGCAACATTTCATCAACTATGGCATGGATGAAACCTTCAATTCTTTTTGTCCTCTTGTTGAAGAATTTGTAGCCTCTTCTCTTAATTAATTATCAAAGGAATTTACTATTGCCAAATCAAGATTTGAACTTTCTAAGGTCTTTATCATTTATTTGATATAACATTTATTCCCAAATACTTTGAAATGTTTTACCAATGTTTGTCTTCCTTTCCATAGTTCATAAGGAGATTTGTCATTGTTCGGCCTAAGCTATAATTTGTTTGATAAGTACTTGATCGAGTTTCTTATGTTAGAAAAATATTAAGAGGGGGGCTTGGGGGGGCAAGGAAGGAGTGAATAAGTATTTTATTTCACTTATTCAGACAACTTACGTGTGTATGCATATTTAGTGAATGGAAATCATGTATGCGTAGATTATTAAATTTTCATAATTTCCATTAATGATTAACTTAACCATTGTATCAATATTTCATTAGCCATGAATTATGCATTAACCATGAGAAGTAAGGGAAAATAAACCATAACACATAATTGACACATCAATACATAGGGACACCAGGATTTTTTGTTGGAAACCCAATTTGGGAGAAAACCACTGTTATTGTCCTATTTCTCTTTTATCTTATTATAAAGAAAATATTCATTACATCTTGTATTGGTGCAAAGTCTTCCCGGTACATAGGCTCCTACCTATGGGAGGCTACAACCTCTGAATACTCTAGATCGGACTGAAAGGAAGTTACTACTCTAATGAGCACCAATATTGCAGCAAGAATGCAACTCTTGGGGCTACCAACTTTACTTCATCAACCCGGGGTTCATACAAACTTGGAGGTGATAATGTTGTATACACAAATAGATGCAATTGGTCCACTCTTTTTTCACTTCTGATCTGGGCGATAGACCACTAGGGTTTCTCAAACTAGCCTTCTATTGATTTAGAAGAATTTGATTAACAATGGAAAAAAGGGGAATTTTACCCTAATTGAGAGAATTGAAACATTATCTACTGCAGTAATGAAAGACTGAAATAAATGCTTAAAACACACCACTCATCTAGCTATTTGTTAAGAGATTTTGCTTCAGAATAATTATAAGCTAACACATGTGAAACCATAACTAACCTAAGCATGAAATCTAATCTAATCAAACACTTTACTCTTGTGCATATGAATGAACATAACAACCTTTTTCTTTTTGTCCTTTTTGTGAAAACATGAATGCTAATTCTTTTTTATTGTATGGCAGGTGGGTTAGGTGTTGAGAGAGATGGTTGTGAAGGGTCATATGACTTGAGAGGGAAGTAGGGGCCTTCTCCTATCTTTCATGATGCATTTCTCACAAATCGACCTCAAAACAAGCCACTACAGGTCGTCCTACAGCATGTCTACAAGATACCCTAATTCACCTAAAGGATCCCCTGTATTCATATAGGAATAGGCCAAAAGCATAAGGAGTGATTTGGACGATGGTATAGGGATTAGGGAAGGTGAGTGATGGAATGAATAAGGCAAGGAAGTGGCTAGGACTTCCTCAGAACTCAAACCCAAGTTTGTATGATGGTTGGATTTGCTCAACAAGCATGGAAAGTTGTTCTTATGAAATTGATAACTCGGTTTATGGACTTAGTGGCTCTTCACAATCATGGATGGGTGCAGTTAGGCCAGGGATGTTGATATGAGGTCTTACTGCACTATTGAAACTCTTGCAATACACACATCACTGGCATTTACCCATAAATCATGTCAAAACAAGAAATATTTCCAACAACATAAGAAAACAAAATTTCATCATTCATTTTCCTAGCTCATGCATGGAAATGCTTGCAGCCTATTGTGAAACACCATGAAATCTAATACAAAGATGGAGATATTAGAAATAACAACTGCAACCTATCCTTGAAAACTAAAAGATGCTGGCTTAATTAGATGAAAACCCTAAAATTCATAAGAAATCAGAATTCCGTCTTTTTCGGGCTGAATAGGAGGTTTTCCTCAAACCATGGTCCTTGAAGGGAGGAATGAGGAAAGATCCACCCATTATCAACCTTTTTGGTGTTCCTTTATCTCTCTAAAGCTACTTTTAAAGCTATGCACAAATGGAAGCAAACTAATAAAATTCACCAATACTTGTAATGAAACAATGCCAAAATCAATTCAACTAGTAATCCATGAAATAACCTAAGAATAAAAGTACATTAAGAGGAACCTCTACTACTAGGGTTGGGCCCTAACCCAAGAACTTTAGCCCTCTGTGTTAACTCAGTGCTGGATCAGGAAATTCTCATTTTCATTAACATATAAAAAAATACATAATAATGTTTTGCCACAATCCTTCAACTCGAAAGTGCTTAGTTATCTTGCATACAAAATCTGAATCCTAATGAGGCTCTAGGCCTCATTTATACAACTGAAGTTTCCAACAACCTTTTTAAATCTAGGGAGGCTTTGCTCCAAATATCAAGATGAACTGGTTCTTAACTATCACTAGCTCGACTACCAATGATCTTCATGACTCGGTGCCCTACAACTCAAGGCTAGTGTGATTTGAATGAGGGATATTCGAATGAGTGAGGATTTAATGAGGAAGATCCATATCCTATAATGTCTCCTTCTTGTCTCATTCGAGCTCCTGCACCTTAATTAGCCATAATTTCCATCATTTTCTCCCAGAAACTTGCAATCAATTCACATTAGACTACTAGACATAACATCTTACGTTTACTCTTCTTATTAAGCAAAATATAATTAAAACATGTAAGGAATTATGAGAAGAGTTGATTTTAGTAAGCTTGGAGGTGTATTAAGGTCCATATATTTACCCAATGATGAGCCTCATCATCACCCCCTACTGAAATCATTGCTCATCCTCTGAGCAACTTAATCTATGTCCATGTCCTTCATTGCTCTGGTGGCTTCCCTGACATCCCATGCTTTTGCTATAGTCTCCTTTTCCTATGAATAAAATCTTGCCTTCCTCTCTATTTCTTCCCACTGCTTTCTTTCTTCTTCTTCTTTCCTTCCTTCCAACATTCCTAAAAGAAATGGTGGTCTGAGCCTCAAGCCAATCCAATTGACTTTGAGTCTTTCTAGAGCTTGCTTATACATGGGGGTTCTATTTATTTCCTCTCTCATTCTATTAGGAGAAGGATATCCTCTGATTTTTAGGCTGTAAGGCAAGGTGTTCCATCTCCATTGGCAAGCTTGCATGATGTTATCTCCTAGCAATCTGAACATGTCTTCAAAGTGTGTGACTGCTTGTTCTTGTACAGCAAGGTACCTAGGTGCAAGATTGGGATCATTTGAAATGAGGTTGTGGGTGCTGATGACAACGATTGGGTTAGATTGTTCAGCTTTGATCATAAGGGGTTTTGTCTCTTATTTTTCCATTACCTAATCCCGGTGGATATTGGTGGACACCCGCCAATTCCACTTGGAACCCCACCATTGCTTCATTTAGTTTTTCATTTTCCTTAATTGTAGCACAATTAACTATTTTTAGTAGTTTTTCGGGTCCTAAACTTCTGGAGCCATTTTGAGGCCCTAAACGATGGAAATCTACTGCTAGAAATTTATTGTTTAAAATCATATTTTTCATTGTAGTCCTCGGAGAGATATTTCCAATGGGTTATCATGCATGTCAAATGGAGATAATATGACCAAGTCGCGACCCCGGGAAGTTGTCTGTCCAACTAACCCTAACAGGGCCCATAAACTCTTGGTGTTACATCTCCTCGGGTTAGGGTTTTGGTTGTTTAGGGTTTGCTCTTATTGTTTAATAATAAAAAGGCCCTTGAACCTCATTGTAAGGCAGTTCATAGGCATGTAGCTACCACATCTCTTCTCAGAGATAAGCTACCATCACCCTAGCTGGTTTATTTCCATTTCTGTTTGTAAGCATATTTCAGTATTTTACATTAATGAAATGAAGTATTATTTCCACTGCATCTCTATGTTTATGGTTATCTCTATAATTTGTTGTGTTCATGTTTAAATCCGGATCAGTGGTATCAGAGCAGTCTACTTTTCTTATATGTTTTTCTTTGCATGTCCCAATGAGGTCAAGATATAAGGAGTTAGGGCTTGAACTGGTTGAACCTTTGCAAGACCAGCCTCACAAATCCCGACATCCTCCCATGGAGGATGAAAATAAAGACGAGGGGGTAGGAGATCCTATCAAAATCTTGCTCGAAGAAGCCCTCGAGCGACAAAGGAACGCGACGATGGACAACTTTGCCCAGATCCTTCAGCGGCTACCCAGGGGCGACGCATCGGCTTCCAACAGCGACTCTGGAAACGCCACAATGTTTAAGGTACAAGTTAATTTTGAAATCCCCATATTCGAGGGTTAGATAGACACAAATTCCGTCAATAAATGGTTAAATCTGCTAGAGGGTTATTTTTCTATTCATGATTTTTCCAGTCAGGAAAAGATTATTTTCACTCTTCTCAAAGCAGCCCCCCACATCAAGGATTGGTGGGAAACCTACTGTGATCAGAAGGATGAAAGTATAGGCTCACTATTTTCAGCTGCACCCACTTGGAATTCATTTCGGGATGCCATCAAGGAGCAGTACTACCCTGTCGGAAGCTATGAGGATCAATACATAAAGTGGACCACGCTGCGGCAGGGAAGGGACCAAGACATGCCAAATTTACCAATATTTTCCATACCCCTCGCACAAAGTTGGGTATCAAGGATTCAGAGCATCATTTGGTACTCAAACACTGTGACTGCATGCACAAATACATCCATGAAGAAATAGAATTCCTAAACATCTCCTCGCTCGGTACGACATACCGATATGCCGTTAAGGTCAAACAAAAGTTTAAATAGAAGAAGCGAGACTTTGGATCTGCGAATCCGAAGCAAGGGAAAGGTGCCCCCAAATCACAGAACAAAGGACAAATCCAAGGTGGGGCGGCCCAAGATAACCTACCAAAGCTGCAAGCAAAGAACAGCGCCGTGAAGCCGAAAAGGGACATGGGAAAGAGGTGTGAGTTCCATAAGAGCTCCACTCACAACACAAATGAGCGTCGGGCCAAGCAGTCACTAGTGGCCGAGCGAAAGGTTTCAGAATCAGATGCATGTTCCGAATCTGAGTCAGATCCCGACAAGGGGAATGACAAAGGTAAGCAGATTATCGATGCAGAGCGCAACATCACTGTTTCCACCACTAGGATACAGAAGGAGGAACCCGAAGATCCAGAGGAGGAGGAGAGTCTCTTCCAGATGTGGGTAAAGGGCTCCACACTACAGTTCATTGTCGACAGAGGGAGCCAAAAGAACCTCATTTTGGCAGAGGTCATGAAGCAGCTGGGCTTATCGACCATAGCACATCCACAACCGTACACCATCAGGTGGCTTCACCAAGGACGGGATCTTCACATGAGCCAACAGTATCATCTTCCATACAACATCAAGCCCTTCACAGATGAGATATTGTGTGACATTGCTCCACTTGAAGTTTGTGATGTATTATTAGGACAACCATACTTGTGGAAGCGACATGTTGTGTATGAATCAAGGCCCCGTGTTGTTATTGTTACTTTGGGAAATACGTTATACAGGATACCAGAGGTAGCACTGCCTATCGCCATCTCTTTGGTTATTGAAAAACAATGTAGTAAGCTCATTTCCAAAACCGAGAAATTTGTTTCCCTGATGATACACCCTCAACGAAAGAAGAAGATGGTGGCCATGACCTCCAGACAGGGCCCCTCCGCATGACAACTACAGATGGACAAGGTTGTGGAGGAGTACGAGGACATCTTCACCTCCCACGTAGGGGTTCCTCTGCATTGCCAGGACAAGCACTCCATCGATCTGACCCCAGGTGCACTGCTACCCAATGGACCAATCTATCAGTGCTCTGTTCTGTTAGTGTCAGTATCTTCACCCCTCCATTAGTGATCAAATTCTCTTGTTGCATTGCATGTTAGGTGTCTCCCTCGATTAGCTGCATTCCATTAGGGTGATGGATCATCTAATGGTAGTGATATATTATACATTTTCCCTCATGTTCTTTACCTGCTGGCCCATTTTCATACATCTAGATCATCTGCAGTCATTTTTTGTCTTTAAATCTACAAAAGTCACTTTTAGGGTTTTAGGTCTCATTAGGTCTAGGGTTTCGTCAATAAGTTCTTGTCAACGCTCAATAATGGTCAGCAGGCACATGAGGAGGTCAAATAAAGTCTCAGAAACAATAATTTCCATAATCACATGCTCAGTGATTGATTTTTCCTCAAAACCATGTTTTGAGGAAAAACAGAGTTTTGTTATGTTTTCATGTACAAATTTGATGTAATTTCATTTTTTCCCATATGTAATAATTTCAGAGGCAGCCCTGGTCACCTTGCCAAGCCTCTGCAACTTCACACCTGCAAAACAAACAAAAAATCAAAGCATTCAGTCCATTAAAGGCAAAAGTAAAGCAAACTGCCAAAAAATAGAGTTTTGAAAGCAAGTGAAAAATCAAACATTAGCAAAGTGGGTTTTCTTGGATGAAAATTAAAATCCATGGCTCTATAAAGTTTTTTCAAATCAAAGGAGGCTCATTTGTGTCCACAAAGTGAAGAAAGCAAGTGCATTTCCATTTTTAAAGGCCAAGAGAGTGATTGTGTGTTTGAAGGGCGAAAATCGGTGGCACGACACACTTGGGTTAGAGTACGGCGCATAGAAGTAGCACGACGCACCTGGCAGTGTTTCACAGTGTATTTTCACAAGGGGCGCGGTGCACAGAGTCAGCGCAGTGCACCTGTGAGGTGGCACGGCGCACAGGTCCACAAGGCCCGAAATCATTCACAGCTTCTTCCAAATTCTCAAGATTGCCAAATTCCTCATTATCCAAGTAAGTTAATACTCCTTCATGGCAAATGAATGAGTTTATCTTGGTGTTTATGGTGATTTAATGGGCAAAAATTGAAACCCTAGCTCTTTGCATTGCTTGCTAAAACAATTGCATAGGGTTTACATATTGCATATTTTGCTGCTAAATTCCACTCTGAAGCATTTTCATTCCCTTACTCCCTCACTCCATCACTTCATTTTCTCCCTCCTTTCTCATTCATATTTCCCATTCCATATTCCCCATATCCCTAAACTACTAACCCTAAATCCCTAATCCCACTATCCGAAACCCTAGTCAAATATCCCCAAACCCTAATTGCTATTCCCAAACTCTAAATATCATCCCCTAAACCCTTCTATTACCCAAAAAACCTGTCAGCAACATTCCTAAACCCCTCATACACACTCCCTTCATAGTCCCTCATACATTCATATCCTTGGCAGCAAAAACCTATTGACACCATAAAATCTCTTCATACTCATCTAAGAAAACTCAAACATTGGCAAACATGGAGTTAGATTCTGCCTATGACAGAAATAAGGAAACAGTCAGTGACTCTTCTAGAGAAATTCATGCACCAAGGAGGCCTCATAAGAGTGGAAAACATAACCGGGAGGAGCCTACTTAACTTGCCGAGCTTTTAGCCTGTCCTCTTGTTGTCACATGCTTCTAGTACCAATCCTGTTATCAATTTTGTGAGATGGTGGAGAGAGTCAAATACCACCATGAGCTAGCCAGACTATTTGTGCTCCATCTTCATAATGGCCAATTCACTTTGGTAGGTGTGACATTCACCTTGACACCTGAGACTATTGCTCAAGCAACCGATATTCCAAATGTAGGTGAGCAGTGGAATAAGGGGTAGCTGGTAGACAGAGATCATTATGAGCCTTATATCAAGGCTGGTTTTCAGAGACAAATTAGTAGAGTCTTCCCATTCAAGTACCTACAGGACACATATGCTCCCTTCATGAAACTCATAATTAAATATTTCAGCTGTGAGGGTAGATTCTCTCGTCTGTACACCTATCATATCAGATTGTTGATGCACTTTACTAGGGTGAGGATGATGAACCTCCCCTATTTCATTTTCTGGAATATTGAGAAGATCACCACCTTAGTGCAAAGGAATCCTCCTCATCAAAAATATAACAACATCTATCATTTTTCACTAATCAAAATTGTGGTTTTGCATCAGCTTGGTTTACTAAATATCTCATGGGAGGATTTCATTGCACATGAGGTCTTTATAGGTCCTCAAGTACCTCCATTAGTTTTTCATGAGGCAGGAGAGCCTTCACATCAGCAGTAGGTGCATGAGACACAAACCACTAGTGTTCTAGTGTTTGTCACATACCAAAAGGGCACTAGAATATTGTTTGCAGCAGCGAAATGAGTACTATCTCCACCCGGGGTGGAAGGGGTCTCGTTTCCTCCATCATCAGAGCAGATACAAGACAAGGGTAAGTAGCCCTTGCATGATGAGGGACCTTTAGGAGGTCAAGGAGCAGATTTCATTCTTATTCAAGATGACGACTGTGGAGCACTAAAGAAGGTATGTTTTTGGTGATTATTTCAGCATCTTTTCATTAAAACTTACAAACCTTTTGCATCATGAACTAGGTAGATGATAAGGAATTGTAATAAAATCTGTAAGATTAATGTGCAAAATGAAAACACTGACAATTTTCATTTTCCTATGCAGGAAGAAGGAAAAACAAAAGACTGCCGTTCTAAAGGAAAGGACAAGGCCAGGTTAACTGTTGTCCCTTTGACGGGGAACCACATGCAAACAAGGCAAACAAAATCAAAGTGTATCAGCCAAGGAAAGAAAGTGGAGATATCGGCTCGACGCAAGAAAGTAAAGAGATAATTGAGAGCCAACAGTTTGGCGAATCCCTCAAGATCCTTTGATCCTGAGGGATTGCTGCTTTAACTATTCTTGCACCTAGACATCTCCGCCTTTGCCATTATAAAAATGGGCAGCACTGTTAGCCCGGGGATAGTCTATGATACTTCTATGTAACTTTTCTTAAATTTAAGACTTTGATCATCGACTCTTGTGGAGAAGTGATCCGCTGTAATTCTATTTAATGCATTAATACAAACTTGGTTGCTATTTCATCTTTGATCCTAGAATAACTTCAAGCAGTGTACCCCTGGAGGCTAAGGGCCCGGCCCTGGAGGAACACTTGCTCCTGTACTATTACTTTTTGTTTATGCGTGGTTTACTCATCAGCTTTATTTGGTAATCTGATATGTTCTGTTATTTTATGTCATAGCTTTATTACATCTGATTTGTTAAGTGATATAGTTTTCTGAGACAGAGACATTATAACTCTACAACGCATTGTTGTTCCTTAAGTACTGATATAACTGGCTTTTACAGGATACCGTTGCTGTTCAATTATAGAATGTCTGTGTTGTAACAATTGATTGTTGGTATTACTAAATTCATCTTAGAGATTATATTTCCTTGTGATGGTTGAATCTATGGACGTTGCCGTTCCATTCTAAAATACAGTCGTATTCCTTATAACTAAGATTGATAACTAGATTACCAAGATCAGATTACTATTAAAGTGTACTGTGTGCATGTATATGTGGCTTTCAAGCACTGTTCTATAGTCCATTATTAATCAGTGCTATTCTATTTCTGTGTGTTGTTCTATTCATCCTTAAAAGTAGGGGATTTCCATTTGATTTCTGTAGGACATGATTGTTGCATTTGATCTTGTAGACTAAGGTGTTACTGAACTAATTGTTGTTACAGTTTCCTAGTTGCTGTTCCATTTATTATTTGTTGTTCCATTTCCTGTCATTTGCGTTATTGTTCCTTTGGTGTGAAGAACACTCTGAGACTGTAGTGGGCAGTGACATTTATTGTCTGGCTCCCAGATCGAGGACTTGTTCCCTGGTTTCCTTTGGTTCCATCAGTTTACAAAGGGATGAGTTGTTGTTACTGAACCCTTGACTGATAAATTGCTTAGTTTTCTGAATGAATGGTTTAGTCTTTAAAAGTAGTTTGCTGTAAACAAGCATCCATTTACTCTTGTATTTTTGAGCACTATACTACTAGCATTACTCTAGCAAATGATAGCCTCAAACTGAGACACTCTTTGAAATAACAAAACATTCCTGGATTGACAAACTAATGTGAGATAATTAGAGGTGAAAGAGACCCTTTTTACAACTCGACATTTTGGCGCCGTTGCCAGGGAAAGAGTGTAGCCATTTGTCTCTTTTTATAGTAGTGTAAGATCCTGCTAGGGAAGAATTGGGTTTTAAAAACGGAAGGTAAGAACCTACGTGTGGAGCATGTAATAGCCCTACTCCTCTGCCCGCTTTCCTGCAGATTTGTCATTGTTTTGTTTGGGTAGAATCTAGCAGTTGATTTGTGTGTGCATGACTAAGCAGAAAAAGCCAGAAAAGAATTCCAAACCTCTACCCAAGCCTGAAAAAGCTAAGGGGCTGGTGACCCTTGGCTGATCAACCTTTATAGACGAAATTTTTAAGAAAGCAGAATCTCAGCCTTCAGTAGGACCCAGAAAAGTTATTTGCAGACAGCCTACTAGTTCCATTCAGGCCACAAGATCACCATCTGTAGCCTTTGCTGAGGTGCATAGTCAAACTGAAGAGCAGGATTTTCAAGAAATTGAAAATTCTACTCCAGAACTATTGCAAGAAGGGAATTTCAGCAATATTTTTGAAGGAAGAGGAGAAACAGGGGAAACTGAGGAACCGAGGTCTCCTCTTGGGACAACTCAGCCATTGAGCAACCCAGATAAGGGAAGTGCTACCAAATCATTTTTGAAGAAACTCAATCTCCTCAAACATTAGGCACTCTCATTATCCTAGATAAGGGAAGCGCTATTAGAACCATTCCCTCTCAACCTAGGAATACCCTCCTAGATATCCCAAAAGGTTATTGGCATATATTTGACCAAGTGGCCCAAAACCATCCAAAAACCCAAACCTCTACATTGCAATACCCCATCGTGGATACTGCAGCGAATGCACCTATGAAAGAAATTCCTCTTCAGCATATCCCTACATTCCATGGTCTTGCACTAGAAGATCTGAATGCATTCCTATTTGAATTTGATGTGCTGTGTAGGGGATATGATTACACCACCGACCCCTAGAAACTGAAATTATTTCCCTCTACATTAAAAGGGACTGCTTTAAGATGGTTTATGGGATTAGGTGGTGGAGTTATAAATAATTGGGATCAAATGAAATAATATTTTCTAAAAAAATATCAAGACTATTGCAGGTCTAGAGAACTAAAAGACGAAATATTCCAGATGGTAGCTAGACCAAATGAAACATTAGAGGAGTATGTGGAATGTTTTCAGTATAATCTTCAAAGATCTCCTTATGCATCACTACCTTTACCTGATAATGTGTTAAAAACAACATTAATTAGGGGTATGAAGGAACAATGGATTGAAACATTAAACATTATGGGAAAAGGAGATATTTATTAGGAAAATTCGCTGACATTATTGATTTATGTATCAGGAGCTCGAGAGGCAGCACAAGACTAAAACCGGCAGAACATGATCGGTTTCTAAGAGATAATAAAATTTCAGTAGAAGGAGTAACGCATGTAGAAATTGGAAATTTATTGGAAAATTTTAAAACTGATATATTAGGGACACTAACAACACAACTTGATATTATGCAGGCCAAACAAAAGCAAGTGGAGGCAGAACAGAATTTGGCAATCTTCTGTCCCCGATGCAGGAAGAAACATAGCCATAAGGAGTGTCCACTTGATGCAGTCCAAATTTGCGCCATTTGCACAAAACACCACCTTACGGAAAGTTGTCCCTCACTTCCCGGACTAAAAGCAGTATGCAAGGAAGCAGAAGAGGAGCCAGAGTCGGTGTATCTTCTCAATCAGTGTCGTCAGTGGTAGCCACGACAGTTTCGTATGTTTTCGGACCCAACTTCTTCTTTTCAGTCTCCACAGTATAATGCTCAACAATATAATATGTGGAAAAATCAACCTCAACCTCCCTTTCCGAATTGGTCACCACAGTCATTTCCTTCATCAAACCCGTGGCTGAATCAAGCAAGCCAATCCAATTGGCCGAATTTTCCCTATGCCCCACCATATTGGCAAAGTAACGCATACCCAGCACAATGGACCCCTCCTACTTCACAAAGTCAGGCCTGGAAAACAAACTGGCAAAGACCGATGCATCAGCCAATAGGAACCATTCTGCTCCCTCAACCTACATTGTCAGCCTTACAAAAAAACCCCTAGTCTAACCTGATACCGCAACTCCCAACCCAACCCAACCCTAACCCAAATAATAGACCGGTCCAATCTGTTCAAATAGTATAAACATCAGAAATAGGAGCCGATCTGAGGGAGTGTAATGATCTTCAGCTAAGATCTAGGCGTATTATTGAAACCGAGGGAGATAAGATAGTCCATGTTGAAAATCAGTTACCTAGAGAACAACCATCACAAGAAGAGGATGTGAACAAACAACAAACTCATAATCAAGCAACCACACCCTCTCCCCCATTCCCAGAACGATTAATAATACCTCGACCTACACAATATCTTGATTTTGACATTCTGGGAGAATTAAAAAATTTGTAGATAAAAATGCCATTCCTCCAAGCCATTTAAGACATCCCAATATATGCAAAGACTATCAAAGAATTTTGTGTAAAGAAACCAAGGAGGAATATTACAAACAATCCAAGAGTCCAAGTAGTTGGCACTCTATCTGACTTATTATCAGGAAAAGAAACACCCATTAAATACGAAGACCCAGGAAATCCAATAGTAACCGTACAAATTCATGGTCAAACCTTCTCCAATGCCTTAGTTGATCTAGGAGCTGCAATTAACATCTTAAGAACTACTACTTGCCAGAAGGTAGGCATTACATCTGTAGAACCCACCTCTACTTTACTAGAACTGGCTGACCAATTTGTGGTTAGGCCAGAAGGCACACTACATGATATTATGGTATCTGTTGACTCCTGGGAGTATCCGACCGATTTTCTAATAATAAATCCCGAAAACCAACTTGATGGACATCCATTGATTTTAGGTAGACCTTGGCTTGCAACTGCTGATGCTTATATTGGCTGCCGACAAGGCAATTTGACCATAACCAGAGGAGAAAATATCAAGAACTTAGCTTTATATCCTCCAGCGTAGCCAAGTGTCACAATAATGAAAACTAATAGGCATCCTGTATCATACCTTACTGATAACATCCATTAACTATACAAGAGGCACTTGATTTCAAGGAAGAAACAGAAGATGATGCCATTAATAATTTTATCAGTCAAACTAAACTCAGATCCCATAAATAATGTCACATGATAGAGGCAGCATTCGATAACGAATTGGAAGAAGATCCTCTTAAAGATACACATGATCAAACAATACATGTTACCTCTGTTGCAAATAGTAAAGTTGTGGAAATTGAACCGAGAAAAACCTTAAACATTAATGCCAACCTCACCTTCGAACAAGAAACAAAGCTCATCCTATTATTAAGGAGATATAAAGAAGCATTTGCATGGGACTACCTTGATATGAAAGGAATTGATCCCCAATTATGTACACACCACATTTACATAGAAAAATATGCGAGACCTGTTCACCAGCCTCAAAGGAGACTTAATCCCCATTTAAAAGAAGTGGTAAAAGCTGAACTGCAAAAACTTTTAGATGTCAATTTCATTTACCCTATCTCCGATAGTAAATGGGTCTCTCCACTTATGGTGGTACCAAAAAAGAATGGGAAATGGAGAATTTGTGTGGACTACAGAGAGCTAAATAAAGCAACACAAAAAGACCACTTCCCTCTCCCATTCATCGATCAAGTATTAGACACTTTGGCAGGAAAGAAATTCTTTTCCTTCCTAGATGGCTTCAGTGGATATAATCAGATCCAGATTGCCCCTGAAGACCAAGACAAAACCACTTTTACTTGTCCTTGGGGAACAATTGCCTACAGAGTTCTACCTTTTTGCTTATGCAATTCTCCTGCCACATTCCAAAGGGATATCCTCAACATTTTTGCAGACTTAATAAATGAAGGAATTGAAGTATACATGGATGACTTTACACCATACGGAGATGATTTTGATCCAGCATTGGACACACTGGAAAAAGTCCTACAACGCTGCATTGCTACCAGGCTTTGTTTAAGCCATGAAAAATGCTATATGATGATGACTGAAGGACTTATTCTAGGACACTATATTTCAGTAGCTGGCATTCAGGTAGACCCAGCCAAAATCCAAATAATTTTTCTTATTCCTACTCCTACCACTCAAACGGAGGTACGTAGCTTTCTTGGCTTTTTTGGTTATTGTAGAAGGTTTATAGAACATTTTTCACATATTGCTGCACCTCTGTATGCACTAACAGGTAATGTTGATTTTCTTTGGACAGAAAAATGTGAATGTGCTTTCCAGGATCTGAAGAAGCTTGTGTCCACAGCCCCAGTCCTTTGAGGACCAAATTGGGATTTGCCATTCCAAATATCATCAGATGCCTCAGATACAACCATTGGAGCAGTCCTTGGGCAGGAAGAGGATAAAAAACCATACGCAATTTATTATATTAGCAAAAATTTATCCCCTGCTGAATTGAATTACAATGTTACTGAAAAAGAATTTTTAGCTGTAATACATGCTGTCAATAAGTTCAAACATTACATTACTGGATATCCTGTTATCTTGTATACAGATCATTCTGCCATAAAATATTTAGCAAAAAAGCCTATCACAAATGGCAAAATAACTAGATGGCTGATTTTATTGCAGAAATTTGATATTACAATCAAGGATCGACCTGGAAAAGAAAATCTTGTAGCTGATTTTCTCTTGCAAATGCCAAAGCCAATTGACGCAGCAGCAGTTGAAGATCAATTTCCAGATGAACATTTGTTTGTTGTTGCTGTTAAAACACCCTGGTATGCTGATGTTGCCAATTACCTAGTAGTAGGTAAACTACCGAAACATCTAACCCCCAATGAGCGGAAATAGATTGTTCAGCGGAGTGCTCGGTTTTCTTGGATTGGGGGCTACCTGTTTCACACAGGGGCAGATATGCATATCAAGAGATGTGTTCGAGAGGATGAAATCTTTGACATTTTAAAAGCCTGCCATGATGGACCATGTGGCAGACATTTCGCCGATCGCAGAACTGGACATAAGGTGCTGCAAATAGGGTATTATTGGCCCACAATTTTTAAAGATGCAAAAAAATCGTCCAAGCCTGTGACAGTTGCCAGAGAGGAGGACGCCCTGGTCAATCCGATGAAATGCCCCTGAACCCACAACTAGTCATTGAACCATTCGAACGATGGGCCCTTGATTTCGTTGGACCAATTAACCCATCCTCGAACTAGAAAACATATATTTTGGTGGCAACAGAATATGTCACCAAATGGGTTGAAGCAGAGGCATTGCCGAGAGCTACAGAGGATTCTGTCATACAGTTCCTATTCCATATATTTGTGCGCTACGGCCTTCCAAGAGATATAATTACGGATGGTGGACCACAGTTTGCTGGGAACAAAATAGCTGCAACACTCAAAAACTATCATATCCAGCATAAAATCACTACTCCATACCACCCACAGGCAAATGGTCAGGTAGAAAGCAACAATAAAATAATAGAAGCAATCCTAACAAAAACCATTGCATCACATAGACATGATTGGGCTGCCAGACTACCAGAAGCATTGTGGGCTTACAGAACAACATGGAGAAGTACCACCGGTTACTCACCTTATCAATTAGTGTTTGGAAAACAACCCATCTTCCCCATAGAATTCGAAATCCAAATATTGCGAACATCACAGGAAGTTGGCTTAGATCTAACCGAGGCACAGATTAATCAATTATAGCAGATCAATGAGCTGGATGAATCAGGCTCTTTGCACTTCAAAACAATGCACTGATCCAACAGCAGAGAGCTAAATGGCATGATGCTCTCATTAAAAATAAAGTCTTCCATGAAGGACAATAGGCACTTTTGTACGATTCCAGGTTTTAGGACTTTCCCAGGAAACTTCAGACTTGTTGGTTGGGACCATAAAAAATCCAGAAGGTACATGAAAATGGTACTCTTACTCTAATCACTATTGACAGTTCTAGATATGCCTTCAAGGAAAATGGCCACCGAGTTCGACTTTATCGCAAACCACTCACTCGGGAGTCCTTCTGCCAGCTGCTGCGCGAAGACTCTGATATGGAAATTTTGTGGGAGGGAGAGAAGTCTTCCTCACCTGCTATTCATTAAGTGATTTATCTCTTTTTACACTTTGTACATAATTTCTTTATTTTGTTGAATCATTTTTGTACATATTTTTGTATCAACACTTTGCTGTTACTTTTCGGAGCAGCAGCAATTTTATTATTTTTTGCTGTTCCTTTTCTCAAAGGGACAAAATTTTCGTTCTGCTGTTCCTTTTTCAAAGGAATAGCACCTTTTGGATCAGCCATTCATTTTTCTTTAACTTTGCTGTTCTTTTTTATTACCTTGTGCTTTTGTTGTTCCTTTTCCAAAGGAACAACACTTTTGATTTCTGTTGTTCCTTTTCCAAAGGAACAACACTTTTGATTTTTGTTGTTCCTTTTCCAAAGGAACGACATTTGTGTTTTCTGTTGTTCCTTTTCCAAAGGAACAACATTTTTGATTTTTGCTGTTCCTTTTCCAAAGGAACAACATTCATGTTTTTTGCTGTTCCTTTGGAATGTTCCTTTTCCAAAGGAATGGCATTTGTGTTTTTTGTTGTTCCTTTTCCAAAGGAACAACATTTTTTTGATTTTTGCTGTTCCTTTTCCAAAGGAACGACATTTGTGTTTTCTGCTGTTCCTTTTCCAAAGGAACAACATTTTTGATCTTATTCCTTTTTCAAAAGGAACACCACTTGTATTCTTTTGCTCTTCCTTTTCGAAATAACAATATCCTCGTATTCCTTTTACTTATGCTTGCTCCCCTTGCTATTCTAAATTAAGGATGCCTACTGTTCCTGTTCTTTCAAGTCTTTTGGAACACAGCTATGCACTTATGCAATGGATACAAAATGACAACATACTGAAATCAGTGAATTATAAAATCACTATTTTTATAAGAAATTGCTTTGAATTGATAAGAGGACAGAGGAAATGACACACTTACCCATTATCTTTTGCTGTCATTGTTCCACTAATTCTGCTCTGATTGGTTACCTTTATCATGTTGGTTCCTTTTAAATTTTCACAATTCTCTTCGATTATTATTCAGGAATAAGAGCAAAGGGTTTACATGTTCCTATTGAGATGTTAAGACTTCTTCCACCATTCCTACTCTTAAGGAGTGTTGAACCACCCTTTGTGTATAAATGGGAAAGTACTTTATGAAAGAGAAAGAAAAAAGAGCGAAAAATGATGTTTTAATGACTTGTTTATATAAGTTGTCAAATGCAGGATAGGGGGTCTCATCAAGAGCCAGCCTACCATGATCATGAGGAAGAAAGTGAAGTGGCATTCCCACTATGGCCACCACACCAGGGATATGGTCCAAAAAGTATATCAAATAAAGAACCCTTGGAATAGGAGGTCTCATCACGAGCCGGCCTGCCCACCTTTCGCTACTTCCTCGTGAATGGAATTATGGCTAACTGGTCACCAAGCCAGCATAATGGCCTACATTTTGACATCACACAAAATTTCCTAAGCATACACAAAGGATCATGGTTCCATGGGTGAAACAAACAACTCTGCCAAGGTTATGGACACTTGTCGGCAGCAGAGCTCTGTTAATGGTATTGAAGTCACGTTACTTATACACCAATAGGTAATTATTAACACCCTTCTATTTCTTATACCTTAGTAATAAATCACATAAGAAGAATGTATATTATTTCCCGAACCATAAAATGCATGTAAATCTATTATCACCAATCATGAAAAAAAAGTTGACAATGACCGCATGAGACTCTGTATGCACGGCAACTGTCCTATCTTCCCGGCCTTGCATCATATCACAACAGTCTCTTACTTATTAAGCGATCCAACCTTACACCTCAATTTCGGTAACCTGCTACTTTTGTAAGCATGGCATATTGCCATACGCTGTTCCTTTATGACTCTGTTCTAGGGCAGATCGACACGCCACTCCTTTATTTGACGGCCGGGGATGGCCTATCACATTGCAGGAGGGGAGGTTAACCTCATCATTCGCTAGATTACGTGTCAAACCATTATTCGGGAAATTGCGTACTTGGGAATAGCACGGCTCAACAGTATACTATTTTTTATTTTTGCATGGCTTGCTATTCCTAAGCCATTTACATAGTATGCTCTGCAACATTAGTAAAACCCTTTAGATTTTGAGCGAGTCCTGCGTCTGTTAGTTTCTCTGTGTTTTAACAACGTGAACAGCTTGCTGTTCCATTGTCAATTTTGAGATTTTACAGGGAAATCAAAAACATGGGAGGAAGATCGATTCGGAGAGAACCACAGGTGTTGACAGTCTCTGATGCTGCACGGGAAATCCTGGCAAGAGCAGGTTGGTTAACTTATCTCAATTGCTTACAGGAATCCAATGATACTATAGCAATAGAATTCTTGCAGAACTTGCAAGAAGATCACTCCATAGTAAGTGGAAGACATATAGCAATCACTGATGACATAATCGCAGAGGTCTCGGGACTGCCAGCCGCTGGACCTGTATGGACGTTAAAGAAGGAGAGATTGCAGAAGATCATAGAAACCTTCCAGGAGGAAGGCTAGAACCTGACAATTAGAGGAAAGGGGGTTCTACTAGCAGCATTAGGAGAGCTGTGGGCGGAATTGGCGAAGACTATTCAGAGCTACATCACTTGTGAAGACAGGAAAGACGTGGTAAGACCACGACACCTTAAACTTTTAGCGGTATTAAAGCAGAAATGCTCTGTAAAATTACCTGCATTTTTAAATTCATTACTTCATGATGTCGCACAGAGAATGAAAAAGGCATAATATGTAGAATTAGTCGTCAGTCACCATGGGTTGATATAGTTAATAGTTAGCCATAGCCTTACCCAGAAACATAGCAGCTGGGAAGAGCTAATTGCCATAATAGATGGGGGATTGACCACGCCATCCCCAAAACGTAAACATGCCACTAGCACACCAGAGCATCCAGAAAAATGAAGGAAATCGGTCCGATTGGCACGGATTAAAGGGAGGCTGGAAAATTCCCAAGGAGCTACTAGCCAACCAGTAGAGATAAACGATTCAGGGGAGGAGCAACCCCCACAATTAGAAGGAGAAGAAAATGAGGAAGGAGAAATGGAGGAAGAAACCGAGCAACCTGAGCAGGAGGAGGAAACAGAATAGCATGAAGGTAGCACATTGCAGAATCCATTGAGAGAAGATGAATTGGCCAAAATTTTGGCCAATATGGGCGAATATGGCCAACCTCTCAGCCCACCAGATCTCCATGCTGAAGAAGAACCAAAAGAACACTCTGCTCAGGATAAAAATGCACTCGAAGAATTACATGACGAGGAGGTAGAAAAGGAGAATCAGCCTGTTCATGATGAAAGTATGACAGGAGAGAGAAGTGATGCAGAACAGGAACAATCAGTTCCTAGCCAGACTACACCAGAAGAAATTCTGGAAGAAGGGGAGGCGGAAAAAGAAGTCACCCAAGAAATAACAGAACCAGCTAGGGTTCTTGCCCCTGAGCAACCCAAGTAGAGCAACGAAGAAGCACCCCAAGGAGAAAACTAGGGAATTGATTGAGATAATAGTCTAGGCTGCAGTAAATAGTCTGTTGTTCCTTCTAAGGAAATTGAGGAAATTAAGAGATTACAGAAAGAACAACAAAGACTACTGAATGTAATAGTTCAACTTCGACAACAGATCAGGATTTTGAAAACAAGAAAAAGGGTAAAAAGGACTTCGGGGGGGAGACATGCAACCATTACAACAAAACCTCTCAAGAAAAGGGTTCGAAGGACCAGAGTCCATCCTGTTGTTCAAAACCCTGTCGAAAAGCGGTCTGCTGTTCCAAACCTTGTTGAGGAGCAGTCTGCTGTTCAAAATCAAAAGGAACAGCATTTGACTATTACCCATGTTGAAGTACAACCAGATAATGTATTGGCCTGTGACAAAGAAGTATAGACAGAGGCACAGTCCCCTGAAGGAATACGAGCCACGAAAAAATGCAATAAGAAGATTCAGGTGAACCTCCCGCTCACCACCACCATGTGGGATAGTGATCCGAGGACGGTAACCCTATGAGAGGGTTTGACGCAAGCTCAGCAAGCAGCAGAAAAAATCATAGAACAAACGGTTCCTCGAGAAAGGTATGAAGAACTACAGCAACAGCTAAGGAACGTCAATTTATTTGAAAGCCAGGCCTTTGAAGGGTGGCGAAGGGAAGAAGAAAAAGTCACGAAGGTAACTCGTAGGTTAGATATAGTTATCAAGCAGATGGATACCTTATGCTCTTTGTACAATGACGTCTTAGCATGTAGAGCCCCTGCTAAGAATTATGCCTTATTTTTAATGGAACGATATTTTCAATTGAAAATAAAGGCTATTAAAGCAGGCGGCCCTATACAAATTAATACCATCAATGATTTTATAAACTGTTGTAAGCACTATGGGGTAAAGGTTCAAAGATTACTGTGTGAATTCTATTTGCATAACCTTGTGTTAGACCAGGAGACCGAGCAGAACCTCGGCCCTTTTGTTGGGGATATCCAAATACAGGCATTTATTTCATTTGGGGTTAATCAAATTAAATGGCTTAAAGCCTATAATGCTTTCCAAAGACAAGAAAATGGATTAGATTTGTGGGTAAGAGCTGAGCCTAGGAATCTAGTGCAGTTTTGGAGGGAACATAGGAACCTCATGGGGACTCCAGGTGTAATTGAAGCATTAGGACCCATTCATGCAGCAATCAATCGGCAGGGAATAGAATATTTTTTTACTATTAAAGACCTTGCCATTGATGCGGCTAAATTTCAATATCAGATCTCTAATCCGAATATCCAACTCAGGGAACCATTTAATTATGAAAATTTTAAGTTAGCCGCCGACCGCTTGCACCTCTATGGCGAAATCATTTTGAGGGCAGGGCCATCCTGGTTAGGATATAGGTTCCAGAGTCCAATTATTTGGCACCCTGCACCTGGATAACAAGCCCTGTATGAGATGCCTAAGGGTCAAACAGGCCATTTCTTTGAACACCTAGTTATGCATCATGGCTATAGACCCCCACATGAGATCCCATCTCCAGCCTACTCTCTCACTACCTTACATGTCAACTACAATGTTTTCATGACGGCATGAAAAAGGGTAAGCAGGGGGGTGTGTGGAGCACTAAAGAAGGTATGTTTTTGGTGATTATTTCAGCATCTTTTCATTAAAACTTACAAACCTTTTGCATCATGAACTAGGTAGATGATAAGGAATTGTAATAAAATCTGTAAGATTAATGTGCAAAATGAAAACACTAACAATTTTCATTTTCCTATGCAGGAAGAAGGAAAAACGAAAGACTGCCGTTCCAAAGGAAAGGACAAGGCCAGGTTAACCGTTGTCCCTTTGACAGGGAACCACATGCAAACAAGGCAAACCAAATCAAAGCGTATCAGCTAAGGAAAGAAAGTGGAGATATCGGCTCGGTGCAAGAAAGTAAAGAGATAACTGAGAGCCAACAGTTCGGCGAATCCCTCAGGATCCTTTGATCCTGAGGGATAGCTGCTTTAACTATTCTTGCACCTAGACATCTCCGCCTTCGCCATTATAAAAATGGGCAGCACTGTTAGCCCGTGGATAGTGTATGATACTTCTATGTAACTTTTCTTAAATTTAAGACTTTGATCATCGACTCTCGTGGAGAAGTGATCCGCTGTAATTCTGTTTAATGCATTAATACAAACTTGGTTGCTATTTCATCTTTGATCCTGGAATAACTTCAAGCGGTGTAACCCTGGAGGCTAAGGGCCCGGCCCTGGAGGAACACTTGCTCCTGTACTATTACTTTTGGTTTGTGCGTGGTTTAGTCATCAGCTTTATTCAGTAATCTGATATGTTCTGTTATTTTATATCACAGCTTTGTTACATCTGATCTATTAAGTGATATCGTTTTCTGAGACAGAGACATTATAACTCTGCAACGCATTGTTGTTACTTAAGTACTGATATAAATGGATTTACAAGATACTGTTGCTGTTCAATTATAGAATGTCTGTGTTGTAACACTTGACTGTTGGTATTACTAAATTCATCTTAGAGATTATATTTCCTTGTGATGGTTGAATCTATGGGCGTTGCTGTTCCATTCTGAAATACAGTCGTATTCCTTATAACTAAGATTGATAACTGGATTACCAAGATCAAATTACTATTAAGGTGTGTCGTGTGCATGTATGTGTGGCTTTCAAGAGCTGTTGTATTGTCCATTATTAATCAGTGTTGTTCTATTTCTATGTGTTGTTCGATTCATCCTTAAAAGTAGGGGATTGCCATTTGATTTCTGTAGGAAATGATTGTTACATTTGATCTTGTAGACTAAAGTGTTGCTGAACTTAATTGCTGTTACAGTTTCCTAGTTGCTGTTCCATTTCTTATTTGCTGTTCCATTTCCTGTCATTTGCGTTATTGTTGCTTTGGTGTGAAGAACACTCTGAGACTGTAGTGGGCAGTGACATTTATTGTCTAGCTCCCAGATCGAGGACCTGTTCCCTGGTTTCCTTTGGTTCCATCAGTTTACAAAGGGATGAGTTATTGTTACTGAACCCTTGACTGATAAATTGCTTAGTTTTCTGAATGAATGGTTTAGTATTTAAAAGTAGTTTGTTGTAAACAAGCATCTGTTTACTCTTGTATTTTTGAGCACTATACTACTAGCATTACTCTGGCAAATGATAGCCTCAGACTGAGACACTCTTTGAAATAACAAAACGTTCCTGGATTGACAAACTAATGTGAGTTAATTAGAGGTGAAAGAGACCCTTTTTACAGCTCGACAATGACACTGATTTGGGCTCCGAAAGCTCAAAGCTCAAGGAGATCATTCAGGAGCAACAATAGGACATTCATCACTTGTCTCTCAACTTGGAAAGAGCCATGTGGATAATCAACTATTTGGAGCAGAGAAACAAATAGTTAGAGGATCAGCAAACCATCATGGAGCTTCAAAACAAGAGAAAACTGGTAAGCTGCCAAGAGGAGGAAAGTCAAGTTGACACCACTTGAGCAAGAAATTCAAGCTGATCGTGAATCTTGGCTTGAGAGGATAAAATACGCTTGGAAAAAATGCTAGAGAAGGCCAATAGAGAGAAAAATATGTTCAGGCACATGGCCTATCACTACTTGGTGAGAAATAAAAGTTGTAAAGCAAGAATCATGACTTTAAAGGCCAAGTTGAAGAAAGCCATGAGGAAGAGAAAAGAGCAAGATAGACTTTAGATCTTGGCTGAGGCTTCCTTAGCCCAACATAGCACCTGATGAGGAACACTCAGCCAAAATTTCAAGAAATTTCGGGTAGTTTTTGCAAATTTTGAAATTTTGGCCTAAAAAATAGGTTTTTCTGCCTAGTGCACTACGCCACTTGGTGCGCACTTTTGCTAGAGACCACTTTTTGAGGAAAACTTAGCATTTTTGGATTTCTCATAGAAAAATATGAATGCCCTCACATGGCCCAGAAATTCTGACAGGTTTTGAGCTTCCAAAAGGGTAAAAAACACCTCAAAAATGACCTTTCTGCCCCCTTTTGGACAGACAGGAAGCAGTGTTGGGAGAACTCATTTTTGGAGGGGAAAATGGAGACCAAATTCAAAAGTTCCACTTGTTATGGAAAGTAGACAGGTAGAAATTTCCAAAAATCCCAATTGGAGCAATTTTGGTGCACGGGAAGGCCTCCAAAAGCAGATCCAAAGTAGCACGTCGCACAAGATCAGGAGTGCGACACACAGGATAAATTTTTCTCATTTTGGCCAAAAAACTCTGTTTTATGCCTAGTTTCTTCACAGTTTGACTTTTCTCTTTCCAATAGTCAAACTCATGATGCAATTTAATGTGACTTGCTAGATTATGACGTAAACATGCTAAATTTTCACTCATATAGGTAGATTCATCATGAAAAAGTAGTTTGCAACTGAATGAATCAATTTCCTAGGTTTTAGAGGCATGTTGTTCCACTGCTTACTTTTCAGTTCTTAGTTTAGATCTTGTTGAAATAGCTCCTAAACTTATGAATGCAACCCCTAAAGCCTAGCATGAGTTGTTTGATGCCTATATCTAGTAGTTTTTCAGTCATTGGTAATGGTTGGACTCTTGTGAATGCTTTGAGCATTATTGTACACTCATTTCAGTAGTTAGGAAAAGGAATAGACCAGGGTTTGCAACACTTTATGGGATTCTTGTGGCAACTTGATTTGGTATTGTTTTTCCTTCTATAATTGCAAGTTTACATGTGTTTTATGTATGCCATCATCTCTCTCTTTTCATCTTAACTAAATGAAACAAGGATAAAGGTAGAATTCATTGAAATTGCAGTGCTCTACCTAGGGTTTGTTTAGTTATTTATGTTTTCAGCTATTTGAAGAGGATCCCTGAGACTTTCATGCCATCTCCAACTCCTCACCAGTCTAAAAGCTCTCCATCTCACTCAATTTTAAGTGCTAAACCATTTTTTTACCTCGCCCCATAGAGATCTCTGCAACGCTGTGTCCATTCCCTGGACCCAAATCTGCCTTTCACAATTGAGCCAGAAAACCCATATTAAATTCAATCAAATACCTCTGTACACATACCTAGCCTAAAATCAATCTTTATATCAGTCATCTCAAGCTTTATTGGCCATCTTTTCCTGAGATTGACAAGGAGAGAGCCCTCTCCCGACCTTGTAGGGCTAGCTACTAGTTTAAGCATGGTTTGATGTTACCCTTGATCTTGCCTTTCTCAGCCTGAGGTAGATTTAGGCCGATAACACGTTCTGGAGAACGATGAAATCAAGAGGTAGATTCAGGAGCTACTACAGAAAGGTCACATCCATCCGAGTTCATTGCCTTGTGGGAGCCCAATCGTGTTGGTACAAAAGAAGGATGGGACTTGGAGACTCTGTATTGACTATTGAGTGCTGAACAAGATCACTGTCCATAATAAGTACCCTGTCCCATGGATTGATGACCTCCTGGACCAACTGAAGGGGGAAAAATATTTCAGCAAGATCGATTTGAAGTCAGGATATCACCAGGTACCAATCGAACCCTCTGATGTGTGGAAGATTGCCTTCAAAGCCAAGGAGGGCCTTTTTGAATGGTTGGTTATGCCTTTCAGATTGATGAATGCTCCCGCAACCTTCATGAGGCTAATGGTTGACATCTTGTAGCCATTCACCAACTCATTTGTAGTGTTATACTTGGATGACATCCTGATCTTCAACTAGAGTTGGGAAGAGCACCTCGACCACATTCGACAGGTTCTCCAAACACTGCGGCAACACAAGTTATGTGCCAATTTGGAGAAATGCACTTTTGGCATGACCCAGGTTTAGTATCTGGAATACATTATTGATTAACAGGGGGTGCATGTGGATCTAGCCAAGATCCAATTCATTCAGGATTGGCCATCTCTAACCACTTTGACAAAGCTTGGCAGCTTTCTGGGTCTTGCCAACTTCTACCACAGGGTCGTGTTGGGATTTTCTCATATCACTTGGCGCTTGAGTCAAGTCACCAAGGGAGGAGCGAAAGCAAAATTCTTTTGGTCTGAATCTCAACAAAAGGCATTCAAAGAGTTGAAAGATCGCCTTTACTCGGCACTAGCGCTCACATTACTAGACTCGCAACAACCATTTGAGGTCGAGACACTTGCCTCTGATTATGCTATTGGGGCAGTCCTTACTCAACACGGGCATTCAGTGGCATATCACAGTGAGACACTTTCAAACACAGTCCAAAAGTATCCCACTTTCAAACATAGTCCAGAAGTATGACAAATAGATGTATTCCATTGTGCAGGCCTACCGACAATGGAAGCATTACATTTTGGGGAAGGAAACGGTCATCCACACAGACCACCGACCCCCGTAGTTCATATAGACCCAAGGGAAATTGCAGAATGATCACCATCAGAAGTGGTCCACATACCTGCAACAATTCCATTTGAATATCAAGTATAAGAAGGGTAGCACCAATAATGTTGTAGATTGCCTCAGTCGACCACCGATCATGGCGTTAACCATCGTGCTCAACTCTTGTGGGAACAAGTCTACAAAAGCGAGGTAGAATTCAGCCATACATACTCGACACTATTGGAGGGTCAGCATGTTCCAGATTTTCACCTCCAGAATGCCCTGTTATGCCACTTGGGTCAACTTTGTGTTCCTTCAATCGAGTGTGCCAAGATGATTTGGGAAGCATAATACAGTCAGGTTGTTGGGAATTTCGGGGTCGAGAAAATGGTGGCAGTGCTGCAGAAGTATTTCTATTGGCCGAATCTTTGACAGGATGTCAGGAAGTACATCAGATCATGTACTGCCTGTGCCATTGCCAAACTGACCATCAAGAAGTAAGGCCTCTATACCTTGCTGCCTACCCCTAGTCGACCATGGGAATCCATCTCCATGGATTACATTTCAGGCCTTCCTTCCACTAAGCATGGAAATGACTGTGTTTTTGTGATCGTCGACAAGTTCTCGAAGATGGCCCTTATGGCGGCCTGCAAAAAGAATATCACAACAGAAGCCACTGCTAAACTCTTCTTTGAACGAGTGTGGGTACTTTGGGATCCCACAGTCTATCATCTAAGATCGGGACAACAGGTTCCTTAGTACATTTTGGTCCAGTCTCTGGTCGATGTTGGACACCAAACTCACTAAGTCCACATCATTCCATCCTCAAACTGATGGCTAGAGAGAGGTTGTCAACAGGATGATCGTACACATTCTGCGCATGTACAACTCAAAGCATCCATGCACATGGGATGAGATCCTACCCTATGTTTAGCACAGCTACAACCAGGTTCTCTACAACTCGACTGGCCACAACCCTTTTCAGGTGGGCTTGGGATTCCAACCACTATGTCCCATTGATGTGGCCATGCCATTTGCAGCTACTCACGTATATTCAGCTCATGTCTAGTCCGAAACAGGTAAGGCAAACAACTTCATTGAGCACATCCAACATATTCACTAGCAAAATATCCAACTGTATCAAGCTATCAAAGCAGGCCAACTTCTTCACCAGGGCAAGTGGCTCACTAGGGACCATGTTCAACAGAAGTTTCCTCATCTCATGGAGGAACTCAATGTAATGGGGACCATTGCTTCCTAAGGGGGGAGTAATGATCTAGGTGGATATTGGTGGCCACTCAGAAATTCCACTTGGACCATCACCATTGCTTCTTTCAGTTTTTCAGTTTCCTTAATTGTAGCACAGTTTAATATTTTTAGCAGTTTTTCGAGTCCTAAACATCCGGATCCGTTTTGAGGCCCTAAACGATGTTTTTTTGGAAATCTTTTGCAAGCAATTTTTTGTTTAAAATCATATTTTTCATCATATTCCTCGGAGAGATCTTTCCAACGGGTTATCATGCGCATCAAATGGAGATAATATGACCAAGTCACGACCCCAGGAAGTTGGCTGTCCAACTGACCCCAACAGGGCCCATAAACTCTTGGTGTTACATCTCCTCGGGTTAGGGTTTTGGTTGTTTAGGGTTTTCTCTTATTGTTAAATAATAAAAAGGCCCTTGATCCTCATTGTAAGGGAGTTAAGAGGCATGTAGCTGCCACATCTCTTCTCAGAGATAAGCTACCATCGCCCTAGCTGGTTTATTTCCATTTTTGTTTGTAAGCATATTTCAATATTTTACATTAATGAAACGCTGCATCTCTATGTTTATGGTTATCTTTGTAATTTGTTGCATTCCTATTTAAATCTGGATCATTACTTGTTTCATCTCTATAGCTCTTGCCTCCTCGTGATTCATCCATGATGCTAAAGCCATCAATTGCAAGTTCCCTTTGGGATTTGGGTCCCACACATTCAAATCTGTCAAGGCCAAGTTGTGTAGGTAAAACACAGATATTTTCACTCTATCTTCCAAGGTTCTTTTGATCACAGAGATCAATGAATTTTCTATAGTCTTGGAAGGGCATAGTTCCTATATGTGCTAGGGTATTTATTTGGAAATGTAGCCACTTTTCATTGAGATACAAGGCATAAGACTTTGCGAGCATAATGCACTGGATTGTCTCCAAGTATAAATTTGCCATAGTTGCCAACTAGCTTTCCCTTTCTTGTAGTTGTCCCCTTAGCCATGTGTTTTCTACTTCTAACTGAGATTTCATCATTTATTCTCTATCCTTTAGGATGCTCATTTCTCTACCCATCTCCTTCAATTTCACCTCCATGTGGCCTACATCCTCCACCCCTTTTGATTTGGAAATTTTCATCCACCTGTGTGTCCTTGCCCTTTGTTTCTCAAGTTAAAAGAATGGGGGAATGGAAAACTTCTATGGGATTACCCTACCTCCTTCAATGAAATTGTAGTAGGAGTTTAGGTTTGGTTGTGGACTAGGTTCTTTGAGTTCTTGGTCTTATTTCTTTGTTTCTTGTTGTGTGATACCATCCTGGTCCCTTTTCTATGTTTCTTATAGGTTTGATAGAGTTTCCTATAGGATGGCCTCTGCTTTTTGTACGTTTGTCTGTGTCTCCTCTAGGAGACCCTTTCCCTTTGATGAGGCTGACCTTTTGATAGGCCTCCTAACATAAGTGATTGGAGACTTGGGAGAGGCTTGTTCTGATGATCCTTCTCCTTGATTTTTCTCTAGAGGGGCTGCCTTTTCATGCTACTTTGGTGAATCCTCAATGAAAATTGGAGTTTTGGTGGGCATTTGAGGTCTCCCTTGTCTAATCCTGGTGCTCTTTCTTGTCCTGAAGTACAGTGGGGTTTGTCTTTGCCTCTTCCCCTTTGATTTGATAGGTGTACTTAGGGAAGTAAGAGCAGCTGTTGCCTCTTTCTCTATGGCCTTTGGAGATACCCTTGGTGATTATTCTCCTTCTCTACCTTGAGCTACAGACTTTGGCCCATCCTTCTATCCCTTTTCCTCTTTTCCATTTTCCTTCTCATTTTCTTCTTTGTCTCCTCCTTCCTCTTCTTCTTCTTCCTCTATTTCTTCACTCTGCCCATCTGTCCCTTCTTTTGTTTCTTCCTCTGTCTCTTCTTCATTCTCCTCCTCTATTTATTCTCCATTCTCACTAGCAGTGGAGATTTTCTCATATTCAAGAGCTTGAATTTCTCCTTCTGCTTGTATTTCTCTGAAGGTTTTCCATGCAATAGGGAGTCCTAGGTTTTGTAGAGCATCCTCAAGGATGAGTTTGATCAACCCATGATGGGCCAGTTGTTGATCTTTTCCCTCCTGCACTTTGATGCTCATGTCTATCATTGATTGTACAAGAAAATAGGACATACTCAATCTATTTTGAGGAGGTGTCTTCTCTCCAAATCTCAGTTCTATGAGAAGTCTGAAGTGGTATCCATACACCACACTGTATCTCCCTTCACATGATATGTATTTAATGAGGTTGTAACTAACTTCATTCCAAGGGTATGGAATTCTTTCCCTTCTAACCTTATTTTTGTCCTCCATTGGCTCCTGTCCTTCCAGAAAGAATCTTTTCTTTGCAAGAGTGTTGTTACCCTTGTCTTCTTTTCTCCATGTTAACCCTAAAAGGAGTGTAGTGATTCTGCTTATAACTTCAAGGGTAATTACTATTGATAAGCCTTTCACCACAATAGTGGAATTTGTCCTAGTGAGGGGTATGAGTGATAGGGAAAATCCTCTGGTCACATCATCATCGTATCCTCTCATCCTCCCAAAGAACCCCATCCATTGGTACCTTGTGAAAATTTCCACTACAGAAGGATGTTGGTGGATCCTTGTTGTGTTTGTCGGTTCTCTCTTCTTGAAACCTCCTGTCATCTTTTCCTAGTAATTGTGGAGGCTTGTGTGGATACAATTTCAAGAATTCTAGTAGGTGAGGGACGTTTGAATGTTAAATTTTAGTGACATGCAATACAACTCTCCTATACTGCAATTTCCTTAATCAAGTTGAGGAATTTTTTCTTTTCAATGGAAAATATGGAAGGTATAGCTACTACCTCACTTTGTTACGTTCTAGTGAGGATAACCCTTGATTTTGCCTCCTTTAGTGCCCACTAATAGTCCTATAGGTTGATTCATATGTATCATGTAGGCTTCCTGTAGGTTTCCTGCGCTGTAGATGCTGACTGTTTCCTATAGGTGTTGCTTCAGGAAGGCTGCGAGAAAATTCTTCGTTCAATGAATCCTCAAAGTTGCTTATGCTCTCTTTGTATGGGAATCAGTGTTTTATTTCCATATATGGATGATCTTGTGGGATGGTATGCTGGTTGTGTAAGTATGAGCACCTCCTTTTGGACTGTTGGTCCCACTATCAGTCCATCATTCCACCTTACCTCATAATCATCTCCCACTTCTTTCCTCCATAGCTTAACCATTTTTGGATTTATTCTATTTTTCTCTTGATTTGAATTTTGCCACGTGTGGAGTGGTCTAACTGTTTTCTTCTCGTTGACTGGTCGAAGGTGGCCAAGTTAACTGGACACCTTTACTTATTAAATCAACTCTCAAATAATCCTATAATTTTAATCATATCATACTAATGAGAGAGCATGAGTAAGATGACATACCTGTGGGTAAGATGCTTTGATGATGATGCCTACTGAGAGCGATGCCTCTTTGTTGTGTTTTTGCTACTTATTTTTCTGTGTATTTTCCTTTTTTGATGTTTGCTTCTTTTGATGTGCATGTGTTGGAGAGTGGTATTGGTGATCTTCTTGTTGTTGCTGAGCTCTAGAGGAGCTTCTCCATCCTTGGAGTCTTTGTTCTAAAGATGGCTGCAAACTATGTGGTTTCCTTTGTGGGATAGGCTGCTACGGGATTTCCTACAGGATACCTACAGGATGTCCTGTAGTTGCTTCTCCTCTAAAATTTCATTCTTTTTCTCAACTCTGAAGCATAAGGGATGCTGGAATGAATGGAGAATGGTGATAGGGAATGGTAGGTGAGAGATGTTGTCTATGGTTATTGTTCCTCTTTCCCTCTTCTCTCTCTCTCTTCTGTTTGTCTTCTTTTTCCCTTTTTATAATTTATATATATATATATATATATATATATATATATATATATATATATATATATATATATATATATATATATATATATATATATATATATATATATATATATATATATATATATATATATATATATATATTGATTTCTTTGATGGATGCAGGGGTGACATGGTGATGAAAGGAATGGCTATGATGTGGTGGAGTAACGGGTTTTCATCTAGACACAAGCTTGTGTCATCACCTTTCTCTCGGAATACCTTTCTTGGGATTTTCAAGGTCACTGTAATTCCTACTAGAAACTACTGTAGGTTTACAGGGAATCCTATCGAAAACACAGAGTCTGTGTAAGATGAGCTATAGGGGTTTATAAGTGGAAGAATAGGTGAATAGTGGAAGATATGAGATGGGTGGATTGAAACATGGCTCTTGTAGGTCCTTCTGTCCCTCTCATGCTGTGCTTATTCTCCTCTTGTTGACCTACAAAACAAAATTTCCATTTTTTGGTATCCTTTCTCTCTCTCTCTCTCTCTCTTTTTCTTACAACAACTAGTCTACCTCCAAGGAGGTTTTCATCCTAGTTTCCTACACTGGGTGCCTCAAAATAGGTTTTCACTTAGATATATTTTTATTTTTCCTCTTCTTTTTTTTAAACACCCTTGGGCTGCCTCAAGAGGTTTTCAACCCAACAGTGAGACTCAGGTGCCTCATGGAGGTTTTCAATTGAGTCTCTTTATTTTTTCCAGTTTTTTTGTTTTTTTGTTTTTTCTCTTCAGGAACATGGTGGGGTGGAAGCTGAGACTTGCTCTACCACAATCACTGTCTTGTTGATGCTATTGATGAATTCTTGCTTTGACAAGGGCTTCTTGTAGATCTTTAATCTATACCTATTGATAAGCAAAGGGATAGCTTCTACATCAATGGATCTTATCTGTACAACACCATTATCATGACACTTTTCTATTACATACGGCCCTAACCATCTAGTTCTTAACTTACCTTTAAAGTCCTTGTACCAGGAATCATACAACAAATCCCAATCACCTTCTTGAAACTGTTTATCTTTTATATTCTTGTTATGCCAGATTTTCCTTTGAACTTGAGTCACCTCTATGTGCAAGAGGGCCTACATCCTAAATTCATCTAACCCATTCAACTGGAGAAATATTTCTTGTTGTGCCCTGGTGAGATCTATATCTAGTTGTGATTCCATTCTTAAGGTGTTGTATTCAAATTGAATGGACAACAGCGCTTTCTTCCCATAGACAAACTCATAAGGAGTGAACCCAATGGTGGTCCTCCAAATGGTATTTTAGACCCAAGTGGCCTCAACTAATCTATCTACCCAATCTTTTCTGCTGCTGCTAATCACTTTGGTCAGAATGCCTTCTAGTGCTTTGTTGGTTACCCCTAATTGCCCATTATCCTGTGGGTGGTACGGAGTGGATGTTCTTTGCTTGATCTTGTGATGGCATAACAAATTTTCAATAATGTGACATGTAAATTGACTGCCTTGATCGGTGACCAATTCTTTAGGGTATCCAAACTTATAAAACACATTTTCCATTAAGAATTTATCCACCTTTTCTTCTGTTTCTGCTTTTGATAGCTTTCGCTTCAGCCCACTTGGTTAAGTAGTCAGTGCACACAATGATGTACTGCCTCTATTTGGATGGAGGGTTAATGGGCCTGATGAAATCCATGCCCCACTTGTCAAATGGCTCGAAAGTCACTTGAGGTTGCATGGAAATCTCATCCCTTGGGGTAGGTTTCCCCATCCTTTGGCACCGATCACACCGACTGGTATACCTCCTCACATCTTGGTGAAGAGTGGGCCAGTAATGACTGGCTTGTAGTACCTTGAATGCTATTCTTTTAGTTGCAAAGTGACCTCCATAAGGCCCATCATGACAGGTTAGAAGGATGTCAAAGACTTCCTCCTCCAAGAAAAATCTTCGTAGGATTTGATCCTAGCCTAGCTTGAAGAGATTTCCCCCAATCCAAGTGAATGGGGCGTTCTTCCTTACGATCTTGCTGTTTTCGTTGGAGGACAAATTTGGTTGAAAATGTATAGACACCAAGTAATTATCTATGTCAAGAAACCATGGAGAGATAACTAAAATGGTGAATAAGTGTTCATTTGGTAGCTGATCATCAACCATTCCTTCCCCTCTGCAGGAAAAGTCAATCTAGATAAAAAATCTACAACAAAATTATCCTTGCTAGGCTTATCAATAATAGTTAAATCAAACTGTTGCAATAAAAGTAGCCATCTAATAATTAGGGCATTTATATTAGGTTTATTCATCAAGTATTTAATTACAGCATGGTCTGTATGTACAAATGTTTGGTAACTAGTAATGTAATGCCTAAATTTATTCAATGAATGCACAACAACTAGGAGCTCTTTTTTAGTCACTGTGTAGTTCAGCTAGACTTTCGATAGATTCTTACTGATGAAGTAAATGGCATAAGGTAGCTTGTAATCTATCTCGCCTAGAGCTACTCCTATGGCTTTGTGAGAGGCATCGACATGTATATGGAAAGGAAGAGCCCAACTTGGGCCTCGGAGAATAGGTGCAGTAGTCAAATTGTCCTTTAGGGTGTCCAAGGCTTCTTGACAGCTTTTTGACCATAAAAAATTAGAGTCTTTGGCGAATAACCCAAATAAAGGAGAAGCTAACTTGCAGAAATATTTTATAAATCTCCTATAGTATCTGGCTAATCCTAGAAAACTTCTGACATCCCTCTGTTTTTGTAGAGTTGGGACTCTTTTGATGATGGCTATCTTATTTGGGTCTACTTGAAGTCCTTCCTAAGATATTGAGTGACCTAGAATAGTCCCTGCGGTTATCACGAACTCACATTTTTCGGGACTAAGGGATAAGTTCATTTCAATGTTTAGCACCTTACCCAGGTTAGAGAGAGCCTCCTAGAAATAATACCCATAGGGTGTAAAGTCATCCATATAAATTTATACTTCATCATGGATTAGCTCGACAAAGATACTCAGGGCTACCCTCTGGAAAGTGGAAGGGGCATTGCATAGACTAAAAGGAAGGACCTGATAAGAAAAATAACCCCAAGGATAGGTGAAGGTGGGTTTATCCTAGTCCTCTAGGCTAATATAGATTTGATTGTACCCGTTGAACCCATCTACGAAAGAGAAAAACTTTTTCCCTTCCAGGGCATCTAACACTTGGTCAATGAAAGGCAAAGGGAAATGGTCCTTCTTTGTTGCTTGATTTAACTCTCTATAATCAAAACAAATCCTCCACTTTCCATTTTTCTTTGGAACCAACACCAAAGGAGACACCCACTTACTATCTGAGTAGGGTATATGAATCCTGCATCCAACAACTTTTGCAATTATTCTTTGATTATATCTTTGAGAGCTGGATTCATTCTCCTTTGGGATTGTCAAATTGGTTTGCAACCTTCTTTGATATAAATGTGGCGATTACACATCGAGGGGTGCACTCCCTTCATCTCTTTGTAATTCCAAGCAAAGGAATCCAAATTTTTCCTTAGCATGTTCGATAACTCTTCTTCTTAGTGTACAGAAAGAGGGGTTGATTTTCAGAGTTCTTTCGGGGCCGAATTCTATTATCTTGACATGAATATGATTTGAGTATGCTAAGCATAGATCAATTCGATGGTTGTTCTTGGTTTCCTTCACTACTTCCTCTAGAGACAAGGTGTTAGGAATTGGATTTTGGAGGATGTGTTCAATCAAATCATCTTCATCAAGTTGTCCTCCTCCCATGGCAGTTTCTAGGTTATACAGTTGGGTGGAGTAGGCTTCATCTTCTTCCTCCTCTTCTAGCCATAAAGGTAAATCATGTTCTAAAGAGGGCTAAGCAGGAGGGTACAAGACCAACTACTTGGATAGATGCCCATTTTTTATAGTCATGTTTCCAGCTTTGCAGCTGATGTAGGCATCGGTAGTGGCTAACCAAGACCTCCCAAGTACGAGAGGATAACCATTAAACTTTGTCTTAGGCTATAGAACTAGGAAGTCTGCAGGGTACTCCCAGGAGTCAATGGAGACCATCACATCCTCAACAACCCCCTCAAGGGCTACTGTGGATCGATCTGCAAGCTGCAAGACTGTCGTGGTATTTCTTAATGAACCTTGGAGATTTAGCTTGAGCATGGTGTCCTTAGTCATTACATTAATGGCAGCCCTAAGATCAATCAAGGTATGTGGGACAATGGTGCCATTGATGTGAACATCTACTACAGGTTTGCTAGGGTCTAAATACTTTGGGCAAATTACCTACCCCAACATTAAGTTAGACAACTGTCCAATGACATTAATTGTAGGGGTGTCTCTTTTTCGCTTCGCTGGATGTTTGAAAAACTTCCCTTTAATCAGTTTGTTGGAAATAGGTACATCCTTAATGGCTTAGAGAAGTGGAATTTTAACACATAGATTTTTCAATTCACCCAGAATTTCATTCTCTTCTGGGGTAGGTTGGACTGTATGAGTTAATATTTCAATAAAGGGTGGTGGATTCACTCTAGGCATACTTTCCTCTCTTTCCTTCTCATTATCCCTGGGCGGATATGGAGCTTGGTTATCCAGGAGTACTCTCCCAGACCTCAAGTTGATTTCCTAAATTTCTATAGCATAAGTAGGGTAGGATGTCTCCCCACTGTAGACCTATTGTGCTTGTATGTTTTTCAAGTTTAGATTTGGTTGGGTAGGCATCTGAGGTTTTTTAGGTGGAGCAGGGTGTAAAAGTTGTGGTTGAGTAGGAGGTGAAGGCAATAAAGCTGGAGCATTGTAGTATGGGGGCCACCACCCCTAGGGTGGTGCATTCCACTAAGGTTGTGGATGAGTATATGGATGAAATGGCTGGTTGGTTGGCTGTGAATGGTACTAAGGTGCAAAAGACCAGGGAGAGGGTGTAGACCAGGAGGGATGAGCAGGGGCCCCCAAGAGGGAATGGATGTGTTTTGGTTATGGTTGTAATATGCATAGGATGACCCTTGCATGCCCTGATGGTATGGTTGAGGCCCATGAGGCATTCTCTAATTTATGTAGAAGAGTTGTTTAGTCACCCCTTCAGTTCCCTGATACATAACTTTTAGTCTAGGCAGAGAAGGGCACTTGTCTGTGGAGTGGTTTTCTTCACGGACTGATCATATTTCTATCAGGTTTAATGGACATTCATTCCTAGGGTGCCTCCTTGTGCATCTAGGGCAGAATATGGCTAATTCTCTCTCTGCTTCCTCCCGCTTGCTCTTGATTTGCATAGTGTCCATCTGTAGGGCAAGGGTTTGCAGTATTTCACTCTTAAAATCTTCCAACATGTGTCCAATTTCACCTTTTATATATGCATTGGAAGAGGATGAGCTGGCCACTGTTTGACTATGCCTACCCTTTTTCCTAGCTTCCCTAGAATGGTTCTTAAAGATAGTCTTGATATCTTCATAGGGTAGCTGGTGTTCCCCTGTGATAGCAGGCTTAGGGTATCCAGAAGATCTTCCCTATCCCCCCTGAGAAGGACTAGCTTAAGTGACTCAGGATCAAGTGTGCATGTGGCCCTTTTGCAGCTAAGCTGAAATATTTTCTCATAATCCTCTAAGGACTCATCATGCCCCAAGGTCATTCTAAAAATTTCCTCTTTAGTTTCTTTGGACCTGCAATAGTCCCTATACTTGTTGTTGAAAGCTTGTTGCATCTGAGCGTAGGTGGTGATACTATCCCTACGTAAACCCATGAACCAGCACAGAGTTGCATCCTTGAGAGTAGATGGGAATAATTTCAACTTCTGATCATCAGCGGTGTAATCATAAGTTCTGTATATGATGGAAAATTAAAACAAGAAAGTATCTAGATCTTCTGAGGTCAGGGCATGGAAGTAAGGAGGAGCAGAGGGGATTATTTTTTTCATCTTTACATCCCCATTGGTTTCTCTGATGGGAAGAGCACTCTCAATTCTTTCTCTATCTCCCCTTTCATTTCTATTTTTAGCCATTATGTCAGTTGGAATGGGTTCTTCTTCTCCTTCCCCTATAGGCTCTTCAAAAATCTTTGGTTGTTTGCCTAAGGGGTCCTCTAATTCACAACCACCGAAGAAGAGGGAAGGTTGGTTGTTTGAAGTGGTGGGGTTATTTGGTAGAAATTTTCCTAAGTTATCCATATTCCTATGAGGCATGAAAGAAGTGTTTTTTTTTTGTCTTGTTTTTCAAGCTTTAAGACTAATTGCAGAATTGAAAAGAAAATTTGAATTGAAGCTAACTGCTGAATGAACTCACTTTCAGAACGGAAAGGAAAGAAAGCCAAATTAAAACTATTTTTTCAAAAATGAAGATAATAGCAAAATGAAAGAGATAAGAAATGGAAGAAAGAAAGCATAAATCACATATACTCAAACACCTCCCTGAAAATGGTGCCAAAAAGTGATGAGCACCAATATTGGAGCAAGAATGTTGCAACTCTTAGGGCTACCAACTTTACTTCATCAACTAGGGGTTCGTACAAACTTGGAGGTGACAACGCTATATACACAAATAGATGCAATGGATCCACTCTGCTAAGATGGGTGATAGACCACTAGGGTTTCTCAAACCAACCTTCTATTGATTTAGAAGAAGTTTGATTACCAATGGAAAAAAGGGGAATTTTACCCTAATTGAGAGAATTGAAACGTTATCCACTGCAGAAATGAAAGACTGAAATAAATGCTTAAAACACATCACTCATCTAGCTATTTGTTAAGAGATCTTGCTTCAAAAGAATTCCAATCTAACACATGTGAAACCCTAACTAACCTAAGCATGCAATCTAATCTAATCAAACACTTTACTGCTGTTCATATGAATGAACATAACAACCTTTTTCTTTTTGTTCGTTTTGTGAAAACATGAATGCTACTTCTTTTTTATTATATGGAAAGTGGGTTAGGTGTGGAGAGAGATGGTTGTGAAGGGTTAGATGACTTGAAAGGCAAGCATGAGCCTTCTCCTATCTTTCATGATGCATTTCTCACAAATCGACCTCAAAACATGTCACTACAGGTCATCCTATAGGATGTCCTAATTCACCTACAGGATCCCCTATATTCCTATAGGAACAGACTGAAAACATAAGGAGTTATTTGGACGGTGGTATAGGGCTTAGGGAAGGTAAGTGATGGAAGGAATAAGGCAAGGAAGTGGTTAGGACTTCCTCAGAACTCAAACCCAAGTTTGTATGATGGTTGGATTTGCTCAACAAGCATGGCAAGTTGTTCTTATGAAATTGATAACTCGGTTTATGGACTTAGTGGCTCTTGGTGATCATGGATGGGTGAGGTTAGGCTGGGGCTGCTGATATGAGGTCTTCCTACACTATTGAAACTCCTGCAATACACACATCACTGGCATTTACCCATAAATAATGTCAAAACAAGAAATATTTCCAACAACATAAGAAAACAAAATTTCATCATTCATTTTCCTAGCTCATGCATGGAAATGCTTGCAGCCTATTGTGAAACACCATGAAATCTAATACAAAGCTGGAGATATCAAAAATAACAACTGCAACCTATCCTTGAAAACTGAAAGATGCTGGCCTAATTAGTAGAAAACCCTAAATTTCATAAGAAATCAAAATTCTGTCTTTTTGGGGCTGAATGAGAGGTTTTCCTCAAACCATGGTCCCTGAAGGGTGGAGTGAGGCAAGATCCACCTGTTATCAACATTTTTTTTTATTCCTTTATCTCTCTAAAGCTACTGCTAAAGCTATGCATAAATGGAAGCAAACTAATCAAATTCACCAATCCTTGCAATTAAACAATGCCAAAATCAATTCAACAAGAAATTTATGAAATAACCTAAGAATACAAGTACAGTAAGAGGAACCTCTGGTGCTAGGTTTGGACCCTAACCCAAGAGCTTCAACCCTCTGAGTCAACTTAGTAATGGATCAAGGAAATGTTGATTTTCATTAACATATAATAAAAAAATGCATAACAATGTTTTGCCACAATCCTTCAACTCGAAAGTGCTTAGTTATCTTGCATAAAAAATCTGAATCCTAATGAGGCTATAGGCTTCCTTATTTATACAACTGAAGTTTCCAACAACTTCCTTAAATCTAGGGAGGCTTGGCTCCCAATCTCAAGATGAACTGGTTCTTAACTATCACTGGCTTGACTACCAATGATCTTCATGACTTGACTGCATGCAACTCTGAGCTAGTGTGATTTGATTGAGGTATATTTGAATGAGTGAGGATTTAATGAGGAAGATCCATCTCCTATACTCTCTCCTTCTTGTCTCATTCAAGTTCTTGCACCTTAATTAGCCATAATTGCCATAATTTTCTCCCCAAAACCCTCAATCAATGCACATTAGACCACTAGACATAACATCTTACTTTTACTCATCTCGTTAAGAAAAATATAGTTAAAACATGTAAGTAATTACAAGAAGAGTTGATTTTAGTAAGCTTGGAGGTGTATTAAGGTCCATATATTTACCCAATGATGAGCCATACTCCTTGATTAATTTTACCGTCTCCTACTTGAAGGAATCTCCTACTCCCTCAACACATTTACCGACTACCAACAGAAGGAGGCTCCTACTCCCTCCCTGAAGGTTCCAACCCTTGGCACTTATGTGGACCGAGTTTTAGAATTTTCATATTGGATCCACCAGTCTCAAATACACATAAAAAAACTACAAGCAACCTTTCATCAAATTTCCAACTAGACCTGATGAGGCTCATCAATAAGTAAACTATATGGGGCTTAATGCCACTCTCTAGCTTATTAAAAAAAACTTTTCTCACAATTCTTTACATATTTTATTATATTTTTCTTAGTGAGAAAGGTAAAGGTGAGATGTTATGTCATGTGGCCTAATATGCATTAATTGCAGGAATTGGAGTAGTTTTTGGCTAATTTAAGTGTAGGAACTTGAAGTGGACAAGAAACAGGAATTTTAGGAGTTTTGGTCTCCATCCTTAACTCCTCAATCATTTGAAGTTTCCTCCATCAGATCTCATCAGTTAGGAGTTACAAGTAGCTAATCCAACCGAGTTCATTGGTATCCAATCCAGTCACAGTTGAAGACAAGTCAATCTTGAGTTTCGAAGCCAAGCCTCCCTAATTTTTAGGAAGTTGTTGGTAGCTCCAATTTGTATAAATAAGAAGGCCAAGGGCCTCATTAGGATTTGACTTTTTTTTGTAGCCAAGAGGCAATTTGGAGCTAAGACATTGTGACTATTACTCTTATGTTATTTTTGACATTTTGATGATAATGAAAAGGTTTACCTTGATCCAGCACTGAGTTGACTCAGAGGGTTGAAGCTCTTGGGTTAGGGCCCAACCCTAGCAGTAGAGGTTCCTCTTTTTGTACATGTATTCTTAGGTTAAAATCATAGTTAGTTGTTGAAGTTATTCATACTTTGTTTAATTTACAAGTATTTGAATGATTGTTTAGTTTTTCTTCCATTAGTTGAAGAAGTAGATCAGTGGTACAATAGTGAAAGAGAATACTTCATAAAATCTTGTGACAGTGGCCTCTTCCTAATCTCCCTCCTGGGATCATGGTTTGAGGGCCCCACTCTCACAACCCCAAAGACAGACTTATCTTTTGATCATTGCATAGATTAGGGTTCATTGTTGAAAATATCATTTTTTATAATTCCTTGGAAGCACCTAGAGTTGTCATTTTGTTTTTTCAGTTTTATGTAGTTTAAGAAGGCATTTCATTCAATAAATATAATCATCAGCCATCAATAAATCATTTTTCTCAAATTCAACTCATCTTTTCCATATTTATATGAAGTTATGCATAAATGAAGAAAATAACATGTGTTTTTGTAGGATTTCTTGATCAGTAGGGAGGAATTCATTCCACCAGCCTCATCTAAACCTTCTCCACCTACTGCTAAGGCCTACCAACTCCTAATTCGAATTTATGTTTTATAGCCACCATGGGAAACCACCTTGGGAAAATCCAACCATCTTGACAAGTATTTTTGTGCCTTGGGCACTGTGCACCTTCCCTAAAACTTATTCCACTATCATCCATCTTCCCAGCACTTCATTTCACCTTCCCTACCTTCGTATAGCCTTCAGCTAGTTTCCTGTAGAAAACTAGGGCATCCTGTAGTAAATGAAGACATCCTGTAGCAGCACGTTGTCGCCTATTATGAGTAGAAATTCTGATCTGAGCATAGGGTAGGCCCTCCACTTGACTTCCATTGCCCTCAATCCCATTTTGGACGAGATTTTCTATGCCTTTATCCCCTGCAAAAAATCAAATTCTTTAGCTTAACATTTACATTTCTAAATTGAAAATCAAAAGACTCTTTTTATTCAATTTTAACAGAAGATACCTAGTGCATGCATACATCAATCATAGCAATGGTAGGATAATTTCCATGCCTACTTACTCCAGATAGATAGATGATAGAATGAAAGGTTATATTATTTCTCTTCTACAAGTAATGTCAGTCAATTCTTAGCTAGGTAATTTCATATCATTTCATAGCACTTTCCATTCAACACTTTAATTTTGCTAAAACATGTTAGAATTTAATTTCTTTATTAAAAGATAGCTTTACATTCAATGTGTGCAGTTAGAATCCTTCTAGTCAATATAAGACTGGTTTGAAAAACCCTAATGGTCTATCCCCCCAGTTGAAAAGTGACAAGAGTAGACAATTGCATCTACTATGCATATAGCAATGTAACCTCCACATTTGTACGAACCTCGGGTTGATAAAGTAAAGTTGACAGCCCTAGGAGTTGTAGCATCCTTGCTGCAATACTGGGGCTCATTAAGACCCACACCCAATAATATGCTCAATCTGAAAAACTGAATACCAATAAACTCTCTGAAACCAAACATTAATGAATCAAATATTTTCAAATTGTATAACTATATACCAAGATATCAATCACTCCTTTGCAGCCAAATCACTGATTAAACAAAAAAGAAATAAGCAATCTCAGGTCATCAACCAATATTGTTAGATACCAAACATCATAATTAAGACATCGTTGATAATCAACAACAAACAATATAGAACCAGTCTACTACCATAACCAACCAACACTACAAATCCCTATCAACTCATATTATATATGTGAATCTAATTAAGAATATATGCATATATATGTGCCTTTTATGCATAATTCCTGCATACATATCTCAAATCACAAAATATCGTAGCCATGTCAATCTCTCAGTTCGAAGAAAACTTCATCTATCATGATCGTATACATCAATCAATAGCAAGACAACATCGAACAACCTAGATCAAGTAACAATATTAAAAGCTTATTAACATAGAATTTATACGTGACTAGTATAGGGTAGATCTACATATATATGTTATAATTAGGTATACAATCAACATACATCTCTTATAACATTAATATGCAAACACAGTCTCTAGTCTCTGCATCTTCATTCACACAAAAATCATATCTTTGCATATAATATTTAGTCTACCTAGAATATGCTAAACTTTGTACATCCATCCTTTTATTTGCTAGCATCTTAAAACATTAAGCACTATATTCGTTTGAAAACAATTATGCCTACAATGAGAAAACCAAACAAGCATATCTTTCCAATACATCTTCATATCTCTCATATATGAGCCTCCTCCTTATGCGTTGGTGCACTCCTATTCCAAACCAAATCACATTGAATAGACCATCAAAAATGCACATGAAAACTACTCAATATCCTTCTCCTTTTATATCCTTTTGACTTTCCAAAACCATAGAAAAATCCCTTGGGTTTGTTATTGGTAATTTTTGATGGGATGAAATATATGTTTCGGACACAAAACTGTTGGAGATTACCATGGGAAATGCTCACGGTATTTCATTTTCCATGTGCAATTTCATGTACATGACTCCTGTTCATGAAACATACGTATGTATAGGAATTTTCTTCACAGAAGTAGCATATGATTTTGAAACTTAACAGTTTCATGCAACTTGTGACTAAGCTACCAATACCCTTCCTTATTGTCTGCAATACATGTACAAACATTCATCTCATCTACAATAGTTCAAAAAATCTATGTAATAATGAATGAAAACACATGTTGATATCTAGGTTGACATCATATTATATCTAGGTTGACATTAAGGGAAACATATTAGCCACAATGCCAACAATCTCCCCCTTTGGATTTGATGGAAACTTCCCACAAAAAAATAGGTCTTCTCTCCCCTTTGACATCAAGGGAAAAGGGTAGAACCATGCTAAAGGATGTACTCCCCCTATTATGCTAAACATTATCAATCTATTATGTTGATTGAAATCATGAAATATGCATACTGCCCATGCTCCCTTTGAGAATCCAGAGATATGCAATGTTCATTCTCTTGATTTATTATTGACATTCATATGTATTGATTTATTCTTGACAATTTATCCATGTTTGTTTACTTTGTTCTTAAACACCCATTTGGTCCCATTTAAATTTTTATCTTTTGGCCTTAGAACAAGTTCCCATGTATGATTATTTTCAATCTGATCAAGTTCTTCATTCATAGCCTTAATCCAACTTTCATCTTTGCTTGCCTGGTGAACATTTTGAGGTTCAATTGTATGCAATAAAGCTAAGTGACTAGAGGATCCAAGAAGTATTATTTTATTTTGTATTCCAGCCTCTTTATCACCAAGAATTTGGGTTTCGGGATGATGTAACTTTCTGTACATACCTCGATGGGGTCTTTTCTGGTGCACTTGCTTCTTGATTTTCTTCTTCTGATGCCTCATCTTATTCTTAACTGGTAATTTCTTTGATCTCAATGGGGAATTTTTCATCATAATCATATTGTGTTTTTCTTTTAAGGTGCACATATCCTTTATTGACTACTACATCTATACATTCAAAAATCTCCTGAAGCCTATTATTGTAACTTTTGTACCCTTTACTTCTGGAGGAATATCTGAGGAGAATTCATTCAACAGGTCTAGGTTCAAATTTTCTAAGCCTATCATCATTTATTTTGATAAAACATTTGCTTCCAAAAAAAATTAGTACTAAATAGTTGTGGGTTTTCTATACCATAGTTCATGCAATGTTTTTTCACTATGGACTCTTACATGGGATTTGTTGAGGATATCAAATGTTGTTTGTACTTCTTCTCCCCAAAAGGTGTCAGACACTCCAGTTTCATTAAGAATTGCACATGCCATTTGCTGAACCGTTATATTCATTCTTTTTGCAACTCCCTTTTGTTGAGGAGTTTTTTCTATGGAAAACTATCTTTTTATCCCACGTTGATCACAAAAATAAAATAATTCAAATGATGTGAATTCTCCTCCTCTATCAGATCTAAGACATTTTATTTTTAAGTCCATTTCATTTTCCACCATAAACTTTAACATCTTAAATTTTTCAAAATCCTGATCTTTAAATTTCGACAAACTAACCCAGAAAATCCTAGTTTATTCATCAGTTAACAACATAAAATATTTCTCACCTTACGGAGATTTCTTTTTCACTGGTCCACATAAATCTATATGAATTAAAGTTTGGGAGGTTTTTTTGAGAAGCATTATTTTACCTTAAATTATACTCTTGACTTCTTACCAAATTGACAAGATTTTCATATGTTAATTTTTGGAGGTATGATATCTAGCATGTCTTGAACAACTCCCTTTTTTATATTTTTATATAATTGACTTAAACTAAGATATCCCAACATTGTTTTCCATAGCCAAATTTCTTTAGTTTTGCTCAAGAATCAGTGTTCACTATCACCTTGTAAGATGTATACATTATCTGGAGTTTTGGTTTCCTTAATTACTGTCTTTCCTGTACCCAACTATTTTAGTAAACAAATTTTAGATATAAAAATAACTTTGTGCCCTTGATCACACATTTCAATGACACTCAACAAGTTATGTTTCAATCCATCTACAAACAACGAATTTTTATCTTTGACTTTATCCCTTAACATCACAAACTCTTTTCCCTTAATAATAGGAGGAGAATTATTACCAAAGGAGACATTCTTTTCTTTCTTAACTTCAACAAAATAAAAAAACTTATCTCTATCACCTGTCATTTGTTTTGAGTAGTTTCTATCAATATACCACATATTCTCTTGATATGTTGCATATAGAGCTAACCCGCATCTTTAAGAAGAAGAAGTGATCTTTATTTTCTACATTTTGGTAGGCTCTATATTTTTGTTCATGTTGATAAGGTGGGATCATATTTCTTCTACATTCACTTTGCTCATGTCCAAATTTATTGCAAATAGTACACTGAGTTTAATTCATAAGATGAAAATACTTGAGAATTTCCCTCACTTCATTAGATTTTTCTTGGCTCTCACTTCTCTAGTCTTGATGGTTTCATAAGCTACATAGTGAATTTCCTTGTGACCAAAGTTATGAGATGCAAAGTAGTAACCATGAAAATAAGAGTACCTTGGAGTAAAGCAATTTTTTGAATAACTTTGTTATTAATTATGAGAGAAATACCTTGTTTTCTTCCATTGGTTTAGATTGCATGGATTAATCCTTCCCGCCTATGAGTCTTGATACCCTAGTCACTATCACTTTTCATAGCATTGCATAACTCTTTGTACTTGCACTAGTAGATTTCATTGATCCTGATGTTTTGTCACCTTGATTTGCATTGTATCCAGGGCATGTCCTGATTGATGGGGAACGTTGCAACTCAATAATCTCTTCTAATGTTTTTGACCCCCTTTTATACTTTAGATTTATATTCAACTAAGCTTTTTTTTTCTCGAGTTCTTTCCTTAGCTACAAAACTTCATATTCTAGTTTCTCACAATGTTTTTCCTTCTCTTGAAATTGATTGCTTAGAACTTCGTCTATTCTTTTAGACTCCTATAGAAAATATTTTAGCTGATTCATTTTTTCAAATAAGATATTGATTTCAATTTATTTTGGTGCATCCAATAAATCATAATTACCCGATTCACTTGATGACTCAAAGAATTTATAACTATCTTCATGTAGTCTTCTCATTTTTGTTGGATCTCCTTCTAGCAATCAAGCTACTTCTTGAAGGACCTATGATTTGATACCAATGTTATAAAAATAATGAGGGGGTGGGGTGTGGGGTGAGCCAATATGTTATTTAACTTATTCTTCAATTTAAAATTTAGAAAAGTGTAAACTACGGTTCTTCAGACAACTCATGTGTGTACATGCATTTAATGAATGAAAGTTGTGTATGTGTAGACTATTATTTTTTCACAATTTACATTAGTAATTAACTTAACCATTGTTCCATTATTTTATTATCCATTAATTATGCATTAATGATGAGAAGTAAGAAAAAATAATCCATAACACATAATCAACACATCAACACATAGGGACACTGATATTTTAAGGTGGAAACCCAATTTGGGAGAAAACCATTGTTTTTGTTGTCTTTATATTCTTTATTATTATAAAGAAAAACTTCATTAGATATTGCACTAACATGGACTCTTACCAATACACATGATCCTACCTATGTGAGGGTACAACCTCTGATTTCTCTATCATCGACAAGAAGGAATATACTACTCCATGATTAAGTTTACCGGCTCCTACTCAAAGGAAGCTCCTACTTCCTCAAAAATTTTATCAGATACAACTAGAAGGAAGCTCATACTCCCTCACTGAAGGCTCCAACCCTTAGCACTTTTGTGGACCATGTTTCAAAATTTTCATACTAGATCCACCTGTCTCATTTACACATCAAAAAACTGCAGACCACCTTTCATCAATTTTTCAAACTGGACCCACACCCAACAATATGCTCAATCTAAATAACTGAATACAAATAGACTCTCTGAAACCAAACACTGGTCAATAAAATATGTTTAAATTGTATAACTAAATACGAATATATCATTCACTTCTCTGCAACAAAATCACTGATCAAACTCAAAAGGAATAAGCAATCTCATATCATCAACCAATATTGTTAGATATCAAAACATCCTAATTAAGACATCCTTGACAATCAACAACAAACAATGCATAACCAATCCATTGTCATAACCAACCAACACTACAAACCTTGATCAAATCAGATTATATATGTAACTCTAATTAAGAATATATGCGTATATACACATCTTTTCTACATACATATCTCATATCACTATATATCATAACCAATTCATTCTGTCAGTTCAAAGAAAAATTCATTTATTATGATCATATACATCAATTAGCATCAAGACAACATGTAAAAACCAAGATCAAGCCACAATATTGAAAAGTCGTAAACTCATAATGTATACGTGACTGTGTTATAGGGAAGGTTTGTGTATGTACGTGATCATCAGGAATACAATCAGCGTACATCCCTCAAAACATTAATCTACAAACATAGTCTCTAATATTTTCATCTACATTCATACCAAAATCATATATTTGCATATAATAACCAGTCAACCCATAATATGCTAAACTTTGAACATTCATCCTTTCATTTGTTAGCAACTGAAAACACTAAACAATAGATTGATTTGCTAACAATTACTCATGTATGAGAAAATCAAATATGCATATATTTCTAATACATCTTTAAATATATCAAATCTGAGCCTCCTCCTTGTGCCCTGTTGCACACCTGTTCCAAACCAAATCACATTGAATATCCTTCTCCTTATATAGCATTTCCCTTGCGAATACCACTAGTAAATCCCTTGGGTTTGTTGTCGGAAAATATTGATGGGATCACATAGACATTGTTGACACAAAGCTATGCGAGATTAACATTGGAAATGCTCATGTTTTTTTATTTTCCATGTAGTATGGTCATGTATGTGACTCTTGTTCATGAAACATGTGCATCTACAAGGCTTTAATTCACAGAAGTAGCATATTCTTTTCAAACTTCACATTTTCCATGCATCTTGTGACTAAGTTTCCAATAATCTTCCTTATCAACTGCAATACCTGGAAAAAAATTCATGTCATCTACAACATTTCAACAAATGTCTATAATCATCAAGGACAACACATGTTTATATCGTGGGTAACATCATATTATATCTAGTTTAACATCAAGGACAACATATTAGCCATAATGCCAACAACTTCTCCCAAAAACATCTATGCAGCCTTCCCTTCATCCATCATTTCTCTAGCCATATTTTGAATTGTTCTACTTTTACTTTCAACTACCCCATTATATTGAGGTGTTCTAGCTACTGAGTATTGCTTCCTTATGCCATGTTTTACAAAAATGTTCAAACTATTTTGAGTTGAATTCTCTGCCCCTGTCAAATATCAAGAATTTAATCTTAAGATCCTTCTCATTCTCACCCCAAGCCTCAAATATTTTAAACTTAATCAGGTCTTCAGATTTTTGTTTCAACAAAATTATCCCATTGTCCACACAAAAATCATCAATCAATAAAATAAAGAAAATTTCTCTTCTTTGTTTATTTGTTCTTGTAGGACCATGTATTTCAGTTTGAACCAACTCCAAAGGCTTAGAAGATGAAAGATCCCCTTTTTCAAATTGATCTCTTCTCTTCTTGCAAAATTGACAAGACTTATAAACTAAATTGTCAGGTTTTGATAGTCTTGGTAAGTCTCTAACTTCCCTTAACTTATTGATATTTATTAGGCTGTCAAAATTTACATGACCCAAAATTTTGTACCACATCCATGTTTGGTTTGTCTTACTTAAGTTGAAACTCACTATGGAATCATCAAACACATGCACATTGTTGTGTGTCATGATTTCCTTCCATCCCAACTTTATATTCTTTGCTTTTCATATCTCACAGTCTTTAGAGATAAAGGTAACATCATAGTTGTTTTCACACATTTGGCTTACACTCAGTAGGTTTTTCTTGAGACCATCCACATACAAAACATTTTAGGACACAATATTTGTATCCAAATTGACTATGCCCTTTCCTTTAATTTGTGCTATGGTATTATTTTCAAAGGTGAAACTACCTTTACTTTTTTCTCTTAGAAACAATAATTTACTCTTATCTCCATTCATGTGCTTAGATAAGCCACTATCCACATACCCTTTTACTTCTTGGTCATGTGTACATAAGGTGAGTCTATACACCTTAATTTTCTTAGTCTTTTGCTTCCATCTCTTCATGTTTATTGGGTATACTAGTTGTTCAGAGATATGTTGTTTAAAAGGACAATGAAACTTGCTTCTACACTCATTTTCCTCATGGAAAAGTTATTACATTTGAAACACTCAATTTCATTCAATAGAGGAGAGAAGGGATTTATACTCCCAGCAAATGAGTTTCGAGACCTAGGATTTTGACAATATCTAGATCTAAAATTTTCATCTCTTTCAACTTTTACAGTTCTACAATTATTGAGTTTACACCCAAAATTTTGACACACATAATAGTTTCCATAGAACAAATTCGTGTATCTAAAATTTGAAAATCGATAAGCGTGAATGGATTGATTGTACCTTAGTTTTCTCAATGGTTGGTTTACAGAGATATGTATAGGAACATTTGAGTTTTTAGTGGACCTACACCATTACTGATTGCCTCTATGATTTGCCTTTTTATTATCCTTGTTGTATGCCTTTACAAGTGCCTTTTGATAGATTTAAGTGCCTTTGATTCTTGTGGACCTAGTATTAGCCTTTCCTTTTAAAAAAATTGGATCAGAGTATCCCATACCTTCCTTACTTGCTAGAGATATTTGATAGATGAAAATGTTATTTTGATTCCTTTATCACATTTTCCATCCATATCAATTTTGGCTTTGGAATTTTTAAGGTCTATTCTCAAAGATACAACCTCTCCTTCTAAACTATGGAATTTTATTTCCCATTCAGATATTTGTTGAGAAAGAACCTCCTCCTTCCAACTAAGTCTTTAGAGACATTAATTCTTCTTTATCTGCTTCAGATATTGTCTTCACTTGGATCTTTATTATCTCTTGTATTATGAGTTCATTATCATACTCTAATACAATTCTTTTGTTTCTCTTCCAACTGCTAAGCTAGTATGTATTTACTTTTAAAAACTTCTTCAATTTTTTTTTTGATAAATAAATTCTTCATTGTCACATTTGTACATACCTTCTTCAGCTCACAATCGTTGACCTTTTATTTCTTTTTTACTCTTTTTTACCTTCTTCAATTCATCAACATCACTGATGAGCTCCCCTTTGAGATCCACTACACATTCCTTTCCTTCCATAAAGTCTAAATCAACTTTGGATTTTGATTCTGCGTCAAATTCCATAAGAATGAATTCATCATGTTCACACCCATAGGACTCTTCGGTGCTTTATTTTGATGAATTGTTATCCTCTTTTTAGTAGAGCCCTTTTTTCTTTAGGGATCTATTCTTTTTGTGTTTTCCATCTTTGTCTATATGCTTTTTATCTTTTTCTTTCCCTCGATTATTTGTTTTGGTATAAGGACACTTGGAGGAAAAACACCCAACTCTTCCAAAGTCAAAGCATTTGAAGGGTATCTCACCCTGATACTTACTTAAGCCTCTCTTTAATATTCTAGAAAATTGAGCCAATTCCTAATCTGATTCACAACTAGAACACTCTCGATGATCATTCGATTCCTTATTCTTCATTTAGGCTTTAAATGTCACCTCATTTTTCTCTACCTTTTATTTTATTATTATCATCTCATAAGTTGTAAGAGTCGCATGCAGTTGCTCCATTGTGAGATATATTAGTTCCAGAATCTCTTCTATTATTGATATCATAGCATTGAATCTCATAGTAAAGGATCTCAATAGCTTATAGACAACTACTTCATTCTTGAGGTCTTCACCAAGTCCTCTAACCATATTTGCTACCTCATCAACTCTAAGGAAATATTCTTCTATATTCTATTTTTCATTCATTCCTAAGCTGTCAAATATCATTTTCAAAGCTTGAAGCTTGGCTTGCTTAAATTTCTCATCTCCTTCATAATTATTCTTGAACTTGTCCCACACTTCTTTGGCTTATTGACAATACATTACTTTTACTAGTTCAGATTGATTGATACCAAAGAGAATGGAAATCTTTGCCTTTGCATTGTCCACATAATTTTTTCTACCATTTGGATCCATTAGAGGGGTTTTTAGGACTGCATATTCAACTAACACAAAGTTACAAACATCCATGCCTAGGGACATGAGGTAGGCTTCTATCCTGACCTTCCATAATACATAATTTGTAACATCGAAGACTAGTATCTTACTTGAATATGAATCCTGGATTTCTTGTCCTTCCATGATTCCCCATCAGTCTACCTCCTGGTGGTTAAGATTTTCTTGAAGGAACTAGGCTCTGATACTAATTGTTGGGATTCAAGAATTACTAAGAGGGGAGGGGGTGAATCAGTAATTTACATTAATTTTCTCTTATGTTAAACACTTAATCTGATAATTGTGAACCATTCAATCAAATCATTAGATATCAGTAATCACAGAACATATTAAAGACAATCATTTAACATGGAAACCCTTCTGTGAGAAAAACCACCAAATCTTGTTTTGTATTATGATGAGAATCAAGGAAACAACCCTAATTACATCAAATGTTTTGTGAGAACCCAGTCATAGGAGGCCCCAATCCCCTTAAAAAAACAAGCACCTACTTTCCTAGAGGCACCAACCTCTAATAAGTGCAAGAACCCACCTTTTGTAGGCTAAGAGTTCTATTTTTCATACAATTTTCAAACTAAGTACAATTGGCCTACCTTTGTAACCTCGAACTTGTGATATAGCTCTTTGTCTCTCTCTGTGGTTCTCTCTAATTTCCTCACCTCATTCACACTCAACTGACAATAACTCATTCCTTTACTCTTCCACATACAATACACCTACTCTAGCTCTCTAGCAGTATATTTATCTACCATTACATTACGATTGCTTCTTCAGTCTTAGCTAGCAGACACATAACCTCAAAAATCCCACACATTTAACCACTCAACTTCTATTTCTGTCTTTTTCTCCATTACACAGGATCAAATTAGGGTCTTTTGTCATTCTCATGAGACTTGTAGTCCTACAACATGGTGCACATAGCCCGATGAAGAGTTGAATTCCCAGTTTTAGTATGGGTAGTCTCTAATTCATCTAATATTGAGGATGGGATTTGATATAGTTCACTCTATACACAACAGAGCTTCATTTACTACATTTTCTTATCTCCATAGTCACTTGTGCACACCTACCCCTATTCTTTTCATACAAAAATAACACAACTCTTTCTTCACTCACACATACAAAAAACACCTCCACTATTTGCAAACACCATGAGAGATACCCGTAAATTAAATTGTCCATAGCATAAGAGAGAGATCCTACAACCTAAATATGCTCTTGAAATTAAAAACATGGTATGGCTCACATTGTTAAAGACTAAATTTAATCATTTTATCCCCGACTCCAAGTATTTTTGTTTATTAATTCAGTATGGCTTGTAGTCCTTTAGTATGGAACCTATGCTTAGAATTTATCTCAATAGGGAGAGCTATTCGTAATTATATCACCAAATTCAACTCCCTCCTTTAATTTCTTTACTACACACGGAGGAGGACCATCACTAAAGCCATAGAGTCCACTAACTACATTAACTATAATCTATTGCATTTGACTAGTGCTCAGCCTAGAAACCTAATCCGTTTGGTATAAGTGACCAAGTGTTGTGAACACAAATAAATTACCGACGTTCTTAACTCTACCACTACTCTAAGCTCCATCACCCATAGCCCTTTGGGCCACCTATTTTGTGACCATAGTGGAATACCTCTCATGCCCAAGCATCATGACTTTACTGTCTAGTAATGGTGATAGCAACAATCTTCGTCTCGTTGTCCCATCTCTCTACCATTTCAATTACTACAAATTTGAAAACCACTGAGAACCTGTTTATAAATGGGGTGAGACATGAAAATTCATGTCAAAATATGGACACATTTCTCATCTCTCAGTCCTATCTATCATTCATTTCCATTTATTGCCATTTCTAAAACCACTGAGGCAAGATATGTCATGCTTGTGGCACCACTGAGACATGTACATTAATGGATGTGCCACATGTGATATGTTTTTGTCTCACTTTTCCATCTAAACCATCGAAACTACATGCCATGTGTCATTGTCTTAGACTGTCATGTTATCTCGGGCCTTTAGACTGCTAATGTCATCTTGGGGCTCTTAGACTACTAATGTCATGTTGATATCATCTCTGACATCCAATCAACATGCACCATTTTTCCTCCTAACACTACTCCATGTTGACTTGTTATCAACATCATCAGTAAAGAGGAGGGGTCTCAGGCCAATAATTTTCCAACAATTACTTCATAAAGTGTTTAATGCTGAGGCAATAATTTTTATGACGTGAGACATAAATATTTACAACAACCAACAAGAAGGGGGTTTTATCTCACTCTCTCAGTCTCAGAGCCTCAATACCCTTGACATATGCACTAACGAGAAAAAAAAGTTAGATGACATGTCCCATGGTGGGACCAAACACCCTTTGGTCTGTTGAATTCCACTGGATTGTGATTATCCCGAAGGAAAATTTTATGAATGGAAAATGTTCTTGAAGTTTAAAAACATTGGTGAAGCTCACTAATCCCTAATATACAAACTATAAAATGTTTATTGATATATTTGTAAAATTATTCAAATTTATAATGATTTTATATATAGTCTCTATATAATGTTAGCGATTTTTAAGGTAAAATAATTTTATATTCTAAAATTTGGGCGAATCATCTTTTATAAAAATTGGAAATTGGCGAATCTTTTTTGTGGAAAAATCATTGAAAATTAGCCCACTGGGCAAACATTAGCACCCTAAAATTTTCCATGATTATCCTTCCTAGGATTTGAAACGTGGTCCCATGCTTCTAGATAATACGACTTGTGTTGTGAATGTGGCATACCTCTTGATATTTACACTTCAATCGTTTTGTCAACAAAGGAATTTTTTTAACAAACACAAGGTTTGTGTGGAACCTTTAGGCCTTGAACCTTGCCAAAATTTAAAATGCAATAAATCCTTCATCCTTGGGAGTTTTACAAGATGCCATGTACCATTATAAATATATTTCCAAGGCCTATCAAATTGTTCCATTTTCAGGAGCATATGAGCTTATCTCTTTAGGAAAAAATTCCTTCAAAACTATTCTCCATAGAACCACCACCTTTGACATTAATGCCAATATTTTTCTCAAAATCTATTAAGAAAATAAATTTATGTTGAGGAAATAAACAGTGTGTGTCTAGTATAACATGTGAAGGAACATGTTTTCCTATAGAATATTTTATCATCACACATATTCTTATCACATGGATATGTTGCATTCATGGTTTCAAATAGTTCATATGTGGAATTCAAGAATCAATGTTAATTAAACAAATGAGACATTTACTCTATATCCTATAGATGAGGTTAGTGTTCATAGAATAATCAAAGGAACATGGAAATCTCTTAAGAAAATAAATTAATATATGAAATTTAAAAACAAAATTAATCTAGATTACAGAAGAAAAGCATATTATTCCTAGAATAGTCCAAGAGATGGACATAATTCCTCCATAAAAATTGGCTAGGATATGGCTTGTTAGTATTAAGTATGAAGCAAAGATAATTTTGCAACATATTTAAATTCCTTCAAATAAAAAATTTCCTAACTCTTCAAACCCAATACATATCCCATATATATACCACTAAAAAATATTTCTTCATTCCCCCATATAAGAATCCAAGGGTTAAATCATGAAATTAAATTTAGTTCCCATATATTACATCTAACTTTTAGGAACAACCTCAACTAACCAAAGGAATAAGAAATTCCATGGAGAGAGAAATAGTGTTCCATTTGGGTAACCCAAACTAAGGGATCAAGACCATCAAACATGCTCATGTTGACGTCTAGAAAGTTATGCCTTGATTTTTTTTCCTAAAAGGGTAAGTTGTGGGAATTTGGAAAGGGTGTCCAAGTTTCCTAATTTTTGGGAGATGAGAATCCTCATTGGTTGGATTTACATGTAGATATGACACCTTTATAGCTATGCGTGATCACATAGATCCCAAATGATGTGTAATAGACATTGATTTTAGTTTTCAACTTCTATGAGAAAATCTTTTAATGAGGACACAGTGTTAGATATGTTGATTTCATGTTGCTGGAGCCTAGTATGTCAGCGTAGGGTTGTTTATAAGATTCTTCCATGCTATGAGTATGGAACATCGAGCCACTTAAGAATCTATTAAAATGTTAGTCATGCATTACATAAATACAACCAATGGGGCAAGAGGAGTCTTCTGAGATATACCACTAACAATGTATTGTTCAATCCATAAAAAAGGGTTAATCAAGAAGTATACCCACATGATCCGTGTAAGGTAAGGAATATTTTGAGATACGTCTCCCACAATTTTGTTGGAAAGATTTGGACTTAATTTTTTTTTTTCTGTTCCAAGAGTACTACTCTTATGGGAGTGTTACTCCTAATTGATTATTAATGAGGTGAAAATGTCTCCATATTCCTTAAGGATGCAAATATGTAGAAATTTCACTAGTTAACTATGGAAGCTAGGGTTTGCAAGATCTCATAGATAGAATGTGAGGTGCAATTTATCTTCGATGTACTTCCAAGGTCCATTAATAATACTCAGACAATATCTCAAGGAATTAACTAAGGATGTGTGACCATGCCCTTAGCCATATGACCCAACTACATTGGTGTTGGAAAATGTAACTATGCTTGGTCTTCATAATTGGTATTTTACTCATATTCATTGTAAAATCAAAAGAAAGAAAAAATAATTTTGAAAAACATGGGTTTACCTTGTCAATTATGTCAAGCTCGTTCTTCATGGTTTAGGGTTTGTTGAGTGAATTGCATATTTCTCATAAGTATAAGACCCTTATGGGAACTTTGTATCAAGAAATAATTCCTAAAATTCAACGTAAAAGTGTCATTTTGAAACTTCCAATACCAAGTTATTTGTCCCAATTAACTTGCCCTAGAAGAGGCCCATTTGACACCTTGAGAAGATACAAATAAGAATATTTTCCCTATTTGGCATCATTGGATCACCAGGTTTGATCCACAACTAAATCAACATGAAAAGGGCAATCAAAGTCTAGAAAAAGAAGGTGAATCCAAGTGAAGAAGCTATAATATGATTTTGACCTAATACAACTCACACAGGTGAGTTTTAGGGTTTTTCTGTCACCACTACAATCCAAAATTGTAGGCCAATAATTGCATGAAGATGACACCTTGAAAGTTGTAGGAAGAAGAAGCGTCGACCTTCGTTGACTTGAAAATTATGCAGAAGATACTTTGGAGAGCTAACTTTGTGTTTAGTGGAAGTCCCTCGATCTTGGTTCGAAGTCTTGGTTGTCTCATTTACACTTAGTTCTACATATAAAGAACAATTTTTGGTATTTACCATAGAAGAGCGTTTTTTCCTTGGGTGAGAGCCTATATCTTGTATCTCTTATTCGTTTGATATTCACAAACTATGAATTGGTAATTACTTGATGATAAAAGTAATAATAAATAATTAAAGGCTAACACATATTCACAAGTAATTATCAAGGAAAGAGGAATGAAAACCCTAATCTTCATTTACATTGATTTCTCAACGTGATATTAGAGCTAAGGTTAAGGAAGGACATTTTTAAGATCACCTTGTTGGCCATCTCTTTGAAGACTCCTTTGAAGCATCTATCCTCAATGGCTAACTACATAAATCAAGGCATCAAGGCTATTGGAAACTTATTGATATCTATCAAAGATTTTGTGATCAAGCTCATCTCAATACTATCTAAGGACAAAGTATTCTTTCTTACTGGTACTTTTGATAATGAAGATATATGGGTGAGCCTCTAGGCACATCATAAGAGAATTTGGTCAACAACAAGCCTTATAAAAAAGAAACACCTCTCATGTAGTGGAGCTTGGAGATAGTAAGAGCTATCCATTCAAAGGCATTTGTTTTAAAACTTTTAAATTATAAGTTAGAGGAATAATTCATTTCAACAACATCCTCTTCATTCCAGGTTTACAGAAAAAATTATTTTCTATTTCTTATCTAGAAGATAAAGGAGATAAAATTTCTTTCATAGGTGGCAAGGACCTTGTTTAGGGAAAAGGTTATATCATTGATAAATCTAAGGTGATTGGGATTCGTGAGGGGAGGTAGTATATACTATTAACCCTTTTCCTCAAGCTCTTGTACATTTTAGATATTAGCCCTTCTAAACGCTGGCATAGAAGTTAGAGTCATCTTAACTATAAAATATTACCCATTTTAAGAAAAATGGTAAAAGACATCCCTGATTTAAAGGAAGACCATGGAGAAGTATGCAAAGGATGTGTTTTAGATAAAATGTTAAAAGGCCATTTACATGCAACGAGACTAGATCTAAGAAAATATTAGACATCATTCATTCAGATGTATGTGGTCCAATGGCAGAAAAGTATCTTGGGGATCATTAATATTATGTAACATTTATTGATTATCATTCAATAAAAACATAGATATATCTCCTTAAATATAAAGATAATGTTTTTGAGAAATTCTAAGAGTTTAAGGTAGAGGTAGAAATCTTGACAAAAAAATGAAACGAGGACTCTAAGATCCAACAATGGTGGGAAATACACTTCCAATCAACTTATAGCTTTCTACAAGGAATCAGGTATTAAGAGGGAGGTTATAGTTCCTTACAATCCTCAACAAAATGTAGTGGCTGAAAGAAAGAATAGAAATTCTATTATATCTATTTATAGATTTTAATTGGGGTGGTAGTGAGACTGATGGAAGAAGCACTATAGGTGCTCTTTTAAACTTGGGATCTGCGATGATCTCATGGATGAGTCAAAAACAAGAATTTTTTTATTTAAGTAGTGTTCAAGCTAAATATGTTACAACCTATGAAGTTGGAAAAGAAGTTTTTTGTTTAAGGAAGCTTCCTACAGATTTATTTGGAGGACACTTCGACCCCACTGTGATATTTTGTGACAAATCAAAGTAGCATCAGAATGACTGAGAAACCTGTGTTCCATGATAGAACAAATCACATTAATAAAAAATATTGGAAGTTTGGTACAATATGGGGCCATAAAGCTACAATTTATCTCAACATATGATCAACTAGCTCATATATTGAGAAAATAGTTTCCCAATAAGAAGCTCGAGTATTTGATAAGTAAACTTGGACTTATGGACATATCTTGTTTGATTAAGAGGAAGGATTGATGGGCCCGTATGATGATATTAGAGTTGGTACCTTGGTACCTTGGTAAGTATCTTAGATGTTACCTAGATCCCTATTTGTTGATTGGTAGGTAGCTTAGATGACATGTGGATTCTTGCTGAGTTGGTGTCTTGGTAGGTAGCCTAGATGACATCTAGATCCTTATTTTAGTTGGTATCTTGGTAGGTAGTCTAGATGATACCCAGAACCCTGTTAGGGTTTGTCTCTTGGTAGGTAGCCTAGATGACACCAGAATCCTTGTTGGGATGGTACCTTGGCTGGTAGCCTAGATGGTACCTAGATACCTTGGAAGTTGGCCTAGATGGTACCTAGATACCTTGGAAGTTGGCCTAGATGGTACCTAGATAACTTGGCAGTTGGCCTAGATGGTATCAAGATCTCTAACATTGTATATGTCAATACTCTTCTTAAAACATTTCAACTTGATATTATTCTTGTACTACTTTGTTTAATTATAAATACCTCCTAGTTAAAGGGAGTGTTGGAAAATGTAAGTATGCTCGGTCTTCATAATTTGTATTGTACTCATATTCATTGTAAAATCAAAAGAAAGAAATGTATAATTTTTAAAAGCGTGGGATCTCATGCTTTATATTTTACTTTGACAATTAGTTCAATCATTTTCTTAATGCATTAAGGTTTGTTGATTCAATTTACTATTTGTCATAAGTATAAGACCCTTATAGGCACTTTGTATCAAGAAATAAGTCATAAAATTCAATGTAAAAGTGTAATTTTGAGACTCCCACTACCAAGTGGTCTCTCCCAATTAAGTCAACCTAGAAGAGGCTCCTTTGACAACTTGAGAAGATATAACTAAGTAGAAGATTTAGCCTATTTAACATCAGTCGATCACCAAGTTCAATATACAACTAAATCAAGAGGAAAAGGGCAAGCGAAGTATAGACGAAGAAGGAGAATCCAAGGGAAGAAAATATAATATGATTTTTTACCTAATACAGTTCACACATGCAAGTTTTAAAGTTTTTTGTCACTTCCATAGTCTAAAATTGTAGGTCGAGAATTCCAGGAAATGGAGACCTTGAAAGTTGTAGGAAAAAGAAGCGTTAACCTTCATTGAGTTGATGATTATGGAGAAGATACTTTGGAGAGTTGACTTAGTTTTTGGTGGAAGTCTCCTGTTCTTGGTTTGATTTCATGGTTCTCTCATTTTTACTTGGTTCTACATATAATGAAGAGTTTTTTTGTTTTCACCTAAAAGAGTGGTTTTTCCCTAGATTAGATCCTATATATTATCTCTCTTATTCTTGTGATCTTCACACACTATAAATTGGTAATTTCTTGATGATATACAATAAAGCATTAAAGGCCAACACATACTCACAAGTAATTATCAAGGAAAGAGCAACAAAAACCCTAATCTTCATTTACCTTGATTTCTCAACACTAGGTACCATAAAGTGACCTTTGATAATATTGTTCTAAATGTACTACTAAACAAAATGGTCGATTGTTTTATCTAGAGTTTCTTTCAGGTAAACCTAGGGGAATTTACATATACACCAAAGCACATGGAATTGAGATTCCATATACAAGTTCTTTTTGATGTGTTACTATTCAAAGAGGTACCAATTAGGGTTACAAGAGTTTCCAATAAAGTGATTCGACTTGTCGATCTTGCATGTGATTTTCCTCAATCATAGTTTACACCATTGTAAAATAAGTCATTTTGTTATTCAAATACAACATAATTTATCTATAGCCTCAAAAAATCCCCACTAATATTTGGAGGCATGTTAACTTAGAAAATAGCTTTGATACCACTTGTAGTGTTCCTTAACCCTCAAAACTATAAGGATATAAGCCAAAAATACAATTAAAAAAGTACTTTTATTATTTTCCCTCCAAAATTCAAAACCCTTATTTTATTACTTTTCCTTAGGAGGCCACTTTTAGGTTCAAATTTCCTCTAATGCCTCTCCATAAACCGGGTCACAACCAGGGGGATTTGGACCTTGGATCTCTCAGTTTTCATAGATTTCACATTACTTCGATCACCAATTAAGCTATCCCTTTGGGACGAAAGATATCAAAGTTGAATATGCTCAGCCCATTCCAATTATGTGTGATAACACTAGTGCTTGAAACATTTTTAATAATCCCATAATGCATTCCAAGACAAACAACATTCCTATTAAGTCATTTATTGAGAGATCAAGTAGCTAAACAAATTGTTGGACTTGAGTATATTTCCACTAAAGAACAAATTACATATATTTTTACCAAACCTATTCCCAAGGAGCCATTTCAGTATTCAAGGAAGCGGTTAGGAATGGTATCTCTCTCACCTCATTAGTCCTATAAGTATGGATTATTGTATTTCATCATCATATGTTAAGAAAATGAATTTCAAAAGGAAGATGTCAACAGGAGGAGAGTTACCAATTAGGAGAAGCATTGGTTCAAGGGAGTTTAGATGAGCAATCATGCATGACCAATAATATCCATTGGTAAGTTATATATACAACACTTTTCCATTGATGTCAAAGTACGAGAAATGTAACCTTGCTTGGCCATTATAGTTGGTCACTTTCTTGGTCACTAGAGTTGCAAGTGAAATATTAAGGAATATCGATCCTAGTAAACTAGCAATGTGTAGATAAATATGGCTTCTATGGTTGTCTTCATGGTTTTTGGTGCAATGAAAATAATTATCCATTGAATGAAAACTTTATGTGGAGTAGTTAAGCATTATAACAATTGAATAACATTTGAAGTTTAGCACAAGGGGAGAAGAAATTTGTTATTGGTATAGTATTTTGGAAATTGATGAAGAATATAGAAATTGTTTGTGAAAGGAGTCAGTGCAAAAAGATGCTTGTGATTCAATGACAAGGGGAGATTTCTAATAGCGTCATCATTGATGTCAAGGATATTAACATCAGGAAGGTAGAAGAAAATAAGTTGAAGAAGGATTTCAAGCTTGAGTGGAAGGAAAGTTAATGAAAAAAAAAACTTCATGCAAAAGAAAATCTTGTGTGCAAGGAAACTTTTTGGAATCAAATCTTGTATAGAAGGAAAGTCTGTGTGGAAGTAAATTTCATGTGAAATAAAATATTGTGTAGAAGGAAAGTTCATGTGGATGAAAATTTTGTGTAGAAGAAAATTTTGTGCTGAATGAAAGCTCATGTGGAAGCAAAGCCTATGCAAGAGAAAATATTGTGCTAAAGGAATTTTTTTTGTAAGAAAAGCTTGTTCAAAAGGAGATTTTGTGTGGATAAAAAGTGTGTATGGAAAAATAATTCTTTGTGGTAGTCTCTTTTCAAAAAGATCCAAAAAATTTAGGTGGAAGTGATGATATTGAATGAAATGTGACACATAATAATTAGCATATGATGGCACAATAAAATAGAATCAAGCATCAATATTGATGTTAGAACTATGTGTGGTTAGGTTTTTATGTGTTAAAGAACATTGACATGCTTATTGTTGATGGATAAATACCATGCAATAGCCCGAAGCACAACACTTAGAGATCCCACATAAGCTCTTGGGAAAATGAAGCATTAAATGTTGAAATGAAAAGGTATTGAATTGTCTCAAAACAAAAAATTCTCTAAGTAATGGGATAGTTAAATGTTAGTTTTTACTGATGTTTGGATTTTAGTCTTGATACAATGTTACCCAGTTCTATTTTCTCCAAGTTCCACGACAAAGTAGTGTTGGTCATAAGTTGTTAGTGCAATGGATTTATGGAATTAAATGCTAATAGTCATTAATCGAGGTAATGACTCTAAAAGTTTATGATTCTATCAAGGATTTAATTACAATAAATTATTTGATAGCATTAAAGGAAAAGAAACTAACCTGGTAGGAAAAGGCAAAGATGAAACTCAATGCAACATGGAAAAGTTAAAATAGAAACAATTTGTTAAAGGATATAGGGAGGGGTGGTGATGGTGATCAGAGCATATATGTCATCATAATGTGTGACTAAGAGAAGCACGAATGTAAGAACTAAATGTACATGTGGTAAGAAAAAGGATGTAGTGAATGTTCAAGTTGTGTTAAGGGACACAAGATCTGTAGAGATATAATCATGTATGGGATGAAAAAAAGCTCAAGTATATTGTGGTGGAAGATTTAGGTTAACATGTGTAAACAAAGTGTGTAATTCTAAAAAGTATGAGATTATAGCTCAAAGGAAGCATGTAGAATAGAGAGTTTATTTATGCAGTGTAAGAGTAAATGGTTATTGAATTATTAAGAGAAGATTATTGCAATGAAACAAAAGAGAGAAAGGGGATTAGAGTTAAAAATATTATCAGAATTGATGAAGGTGGCTCTAAATCCATTATGAAAATATGAGGAAATGAAGATCTAAAGGATATAATCACATCATTATATCTACAAGGGATTGGTGTCTCTATCATGTTTGTACCTAATAATCCAAAGGGATTGGTGCCTCCAACAAGTTGATGGTTGTAAATCTAAGGAGATTGTGCCACTAGTAAGCTAGAGCTTGTAAATCTAAGGAGATCGGTGTCTCCTACATGTTGATGCTTGAAATCATAATTTGTAATATTAGCTTGGTTAGTATTTTAAATCATATAAAGGAAAGACGATTGTGGTTTTCTCCCGAATGGGTTTCAACATATGTATTTTGTACAACTCTCTAATATGATTAGTCTATTTATTTTATTAAAAGTTTTAAGTAATTTCAAAATTGTATTATATTGATTAAACTGCTCTAGTATAATTGATAAATCCAAAAAAAATATAGAACTCTTTGTTGTTGATTATGAATAGAGCTTTGTAGCCTTCCTTGGGGGTGTATGCCAACGGAGGTAGGGTCGTACCTCTCTAGTATACAATTCCCAATAATTATTTTCTTTGGTGTCTTTAACTTTAGAATTTTATAGTTTCAATTGTACTTTTTTGTTCCATAAACTATTTGTACTTATTTCATTTATGAGTTGACTGCTTTTGTGAGTCGTTAAGTTGATTTATTAATGATATTTTTTTCTTTCATTGATGTGCTTTAATTTTTGCAAGTGTTGTTAGCTGAGTGTGGTGTGCTACCAAAAATATGAATGGCATAATCCCAAGAAATCATGAAAAACATGTCAAAAGTTAGAGGGCCAAAATTTATGACCACAAGGATCTTCTAGTTTTGATGTATGATTACAATTTTTGTTAATTTAAATGCTTAATAGAGCTACAAGAGTTTTTTGAACTATTGATTGAACTAAATTACATTAGCCTCAATGTTTAGTCTCGACTCTCAGAAATGATAAATTATGCTAATTACCTTTTGAATTTCGTAAAAGTAGCCTAGGTGCTTTAGTCCTACACATACAATGCTTGCATCTGAAAATTTTATGAACTCTTGAGTTGATATTTTGCTATCATTAATTTAAGCAATAAAATATCCCAACGCATGGGTTGGGAAGAGAAATAATATTAAGAATGGGAACCATCAAAAGATATAGATCTATAAGAGAATACCCCAACAATATGTTGTCATGCATTGACCAGAACTAGTACTACATAAATCCTCAAGATAGAAAGATATATCAAAAAGAAAATTGTAATAGTGTTGATTGATTTAGGTAGTACCCTATTGATGGGTGCAAATGTACCTGCAAGTAGCTCAATGGACTAAACCAATAAGTGAGGAAAAATTAGACTCTCCCATATTTTATATAGATAATTCATGTAGATTATGTGGCTCAATATCTAGTTTTGATGGGATTTAATGATAGGAATGAATGGGGAAAAATTGGGAACACTGCCCACCCTCCATCCTCCAAAACATTATGCTATTAACTATTACATAGGGTATGTTGTCACTCACTGCATTGTGCGATTCAGTTGGTCAAGGTTGGCTAAGGGTAGTGACATTGAATCCATATTATAAGCCATAGGAGAACTTATAGCTAGATTGGAACCTCTCCATTACATAGTGCCCAGAACGAGCTTTCCAATGGTATATAGAAGTCCCAAAATGGACTTATGGATCATAAGATATGGCTTGTTGAAGGTCAGGAGTCCTATTTCCTTGAAGTGAAGGAAAAGAGCTTATTAGAGGGCCCCGAGCATAGAAAGTCAGGCATATTGGCCATCCCCCAGTCCTGCAACCCCACATTCCTGCATGAACCCCGCAGTTCCTTATGGGCCATCCTTAAGGAATTGCGAGAGGGAAACATGTCGATAGTGTTAAAGCCTTGGGGAGGGTAGAGGCTGATTTACACTAAAAAACATTGAAAAACCAAGGGTAGGAAGACCCTCTTTATCTCTCCTCTTGGGGGGCCACGTGGTAGACTACCCGTAGCCCCGCACCCCATAGTCCCGCAGTCCAGCATCTTCACAGTAAATCCCACATATCGGCTATCGGCGGGTCCAGTGGAGCTGTTTATCACATATCAGAGGTCAGGGGCCCTGGGCACAGTGAATCCCACATATCGGCCTTGTCAAAGCCCCACATCCTGCAGTTCCACATGGCCCTCACAATACACGATGGACCATCCTTAACAAATTGCGGGGGGAGAGGGAGAATCACAGATATAATGTGAAATCGCCGGGGAGGGCCGAAAAAGTTTAAAAAAGGAATTCCATGAAAATAAAGGTTGGGCCACCCCCTTCTCACTCCTCCATGTGGAAAAATATGGTAAATCCTACATCCTACAGTCCCACAATATCGGCTGATTAGTGAGGTTATAAACTTAAAAGACCGGCGAATCACTGATTTTGTGATATAGTGTTACATTGCTGGGGGAGGTTGAGAATCATTAACAGAGGAATTTCATGAAAAGCCAAGGCCTAGCGACCCCTTCTCTCTCCTCCATCTAGCAGTACGACATATTGGCAATGGGAAATCCTGCAAACCCACATTATCGACAATCAGCGGAATAGAGTGGTTACTACTCCAAATCCTTGCAGGGTGTGATTCTACAATATTGTGTAAAATTGTAGGGGAAGACCTCGATTATTTTACAAAGGAAACCCATGCAAAAAATAGGGCTGGGCTGTTATTGGGAAATCTAGTGTCTATGCAGAGCTGCTAGTCCCACTAAGGCTGGTAGCTACCTTAGAAACAAACAAACTAAAACCACTTTCGTTTTCCTTTATGAGAAGTAGATAAGAGGGGAATAAAGGGGACCAACCTCTGTCTTGCGCTTGGTTCCTTGCTTGATTCCTCTCCCTTCTGATAGATCTTTGCCACTTGCTTCCTTGTCTACCCAGCTTCAAAGAGCACCTGTAGAATCAAAGCAGCATAACACTATCCAAGAACATAGATCTATTATCATAAACAATATAGGACCATATATATATTGACCACACAAATGCATATATCATCAATCATACAAGAATGTGGAGGAAAACTTGAATAGCTTTATTAATAATCAAGAATAGCAAAGAGGATTACAACCAATTGTTCTGACCCAGCATCATCCTCTCAGCAGGAAAGCCCTTCTTCACCTCATGAAAAGCTTAGATCACCCAACACTATGATGTTGCACCAAGAAACCAGCAGCACTTCCTTACAAGATACAAAATTCCAGCCTCTGGATCTCTGGGATGAGGGATCCATATATAGATGCTTGCAAGGGGGGTGAGTCAGCTTTTGAGATTTGATTAGTGTCCTCTCTCTGATAGTTCTTGATTCCACTTGGAGATTGATGATCTCTTACTCATCCCTCGACGAATGCAGAGAGGCAAGTGTCACAGGAGAAGTTTCTGGAAGATTCCATGATCCTCCACCTTGCAGATTGACCCTGCCATTTGTCCACTCTCGCCCATCGCACCCCATAGAAGGGCTTTTTAGTATGCATCACACCTCCCATGTGTATTTAGGTGGGATGCAGCGCACTTTGACCATGGAGCAGGTGAGATGGTCCAGTTTTGACCAGTTCTGAGTAGTTTTTGATGGAGAACTTCTGGGAGAAGATGTAATCAGTTGACCTTGTTCTTTTAGAGATTGGAACAACACTTTTAGGAACTTAAGAGCCCTTGGTCTATGGACATTTATGATTGGGGTTGCAGTGCCCAAAAATGTCTATAACAATTGCCCCCTAAAGCATGAGGTCGTTAATCTGTTGATGTCGGGTGAAATGCTTTATCATGAGGATCTGAAGTTTTTTCAAGCTGGAAGGTGACCTGTAATAAAATACAGTACAATACATTATCTTCATAATATTTTCATGATCTAGATGAGGCGGGCATTCCCATGCTCAGCTTTATAAATTCATTTTCATGTACATAAGACAGACAATCGTCTGAGTGTAGACTGATGATTCTGGTAGAGCCATCATCCCTAGGATTGGATGATTATCTATGTAGTAATGATGTACATTTGATGTATTTATTTTCTTGAATATATATCGCAGCCCAGATGGATGAAACTAGATCCGGGGTCTTCAATCTTGTTCGATCTTCACTCAAAGCACAAGTCGATCCATGTGAGAGATGTTCTAGAGTCGAACATGGAAAGGCATCGCCTGATTACCAGCCGTTGATGTAAGTTGTTAACAGGCGCGAGAGGAATCACCGATAATGATGATGACCCTCAAGGTACTACAGTACAATTCACGTGGTGTGAATAAGGGACTTGGCGTCAAACACCACGCAAAGTATTTCGGTTGAAGGTCATTGATGTAAACCTGTCGCCGGAAGTGAGAAACTTGCCATTGAGGCATGCAAGTTTCAAAGTACTGAAAGGGTTGTTCCTAGATCGACTTCCTGGATAATGAGCTGATGTCAACAAGAAGCGATCCATCATAGGATGGCCTTAGTGAATCCAACATCAATGACATGGAACGGAGAAAATGATTTTAATGGAGGTGAAAACGATCTGGTGATATAAGGTTCAGGGTGGCAGTCATGAAAGAATGGAGCGTAAATGTATTGCAGTGGATGAGACACAGGTGAATTCTCTGAGCGACTTCTCTTGAACATATCGGTGACACTGACATGATCGATTGGTAGTGTTAACCCCAAATATGGATGGTGTGATGGACCCATGGTGATATGACCAGTGAACGGAACAACCCAACCCGACTCGGATGCGGAGTGAAGGTGTCATGTTCAAGAGCGACTTGCTACCAATAAAGTTTCTTCAAGTTTTCTTCCCAATTTTTCCCCAGTCATTGCTGACCAGTACCTCTTTATTTTTTTCAATCTTGAGGAGGATAACATATTCTTGTTCTATAATTTGCCCTTCGGGCAAACCCATCGCTATGTTCTAATGAACCTAGCGATAGTGAAACTCGTTCTTGTCTATATGGACAAGTTTGTCGCTATTCGGTTTTAACGAGTTTAACGACAAGGATAACTCGGTCCTTTTCAATTTTAGAGAATCTGAAAAAGGGACGTAAGGAAAACTCCAATAATCCTTTTTCGTCATATAATCCCTTGAGTCCGAAAAAGTATAAAACAATACAAAAGGGATGAATTTTCGGTACTTTTAACAAGCCAAACAAAACAAGCACTCGATCTTTTTGTGTAATGATCCCTCAAGTCCAAAAAGATTAAAATCTAAAGGAGGGATAACACTTCCGGTCCCTTTAACGAGCTGGAGAGGCCAATTTCTCGGCAATCTTTTCATATTTTACGAGTCAGTTGAAAAGAGCTTAAAGGAGACTCGTTTTTTGGGGAACGAGTGATAAATTTGGGTAGCAGCTGATTCCAGGTAAGGTTTGGAATTTTCCAATCACGCCAGTGTCATAAGGATGGCTAACAGGATCACTCTTCGCAGCTGTTCCTCAAAAAGGGTAAACAATCAAATGGAGGTGAATGATCGGCCAATATAGAGTGGAGGTACCAAGGCTTCAAAGGCTGATGATAATACATTTACAAAGGTTATTTACCGGAAAATGGTTCATTTTTTTTTAATGAGCTTAAACTCTGGGGGAGCATTTGCGCATTGCTTATGTTTATTTTTTAACGAGCTTGAATTCCGTGTTAAAACTGCTCGATCCAATCGTATAATAAGGATGTCTCATTTAAAAAATGGCATTTTTTCAAAGCTTTGCCCCGCATCCTTTCTTTATGCAAGTTAGGAAACGACCAATCCTACGAGTTTAAAGGGTTAGAGGACCTACAAATTTAAAAAAATAAATGGTTGCTCTTCACTTGCATGCCAAAAGGTTTGCATGCCCCCAGGTATAGTGAAGTAGAGTTTCCAGGTTACCCCTCAATTTGCAGACAAAACATTTGTTTTATTGGGAAAGGCCTACCTTTTAACAGAGGTATCTTATTCCGGTTTAACCCCATTTTCCTAAATGGACGGGTGTGTCAACCAGTCATATATCCTTCACGAAAACCTACCCTATACCCAAGGTTTTCCTGTCGAAATAGGCTAGGGGGCATGCCCCCTGGGTTTCAGTCATATGCTTCGAATCACTCGCGCTCATCAGGAGGACGGACTGGGGATTGATGAGACATTCCTTGCGTGAAAAGACCATTTAGGGATGGTATATGACTATTTGCTATGTGTGAACCGGGGAATGAAAGCTGGTCTATGAGCTTGACCACTCTTCCTTCATGCGGAAAACACATTACTCTAAAGAGTGAGGAGACAATGGCTCCAATGCAATAATATAGTCACGTCCAAGGAGTAGATTATAATCCAGGGGTCCTTGGACTACCATTACATTCATGTGAACAGTTTTCCTTCTCAATGTTATCGGCACATTGGGAAGGATCCCTAATGGTCAACTGGTTCCTTTGTGAAAGACTGTTAGATTTCTCATTTCAGGCAAAAGCGGTCGCGAACCAAGCGCTTTCCAAGCATTTGAGGAAAGGATACTCACAGAAGCGCCTTCATCTATGATGGTACCAGCCATGACCATTCTGTATATTTGAGCAATGATTCGAAATGGTACACTAGCCGGTAAGCAGGGTCTACCTAGTAGATTCCAATCGAAGGAAACAACTAGGTTGCTTGGAGGTGGGACCGAATAGACGGCCGGATATGACTCTGAAGAACTTCCTTCCTGCAGTAAAGGAACGGGTAGACTGCCCCCATGTTCATCGGAGTCTGTGCTTACGAAGAGAATTTGGACGGTGTCGTTCTTGTTCTCCCCGGTGACTATATCATCTGAAGATGGATCCTCTGAAGGCAAGACCAGGTCAACTGCCGCCTCGACCTTTTGAATTTCGTCTGGTGTGGATTCAGATGGTTTATCTTCAATAATAGACGCTTCGGTTGACCATAATGGCGTGTTAGCCGGATTTTCAACTAGTAACGGACTCGGCAAGAGTTTACTATATCCAGGAGGAAGTCGTAACGGTGAAACCGGACGGTCGTCCAAAACTCTTTTAGCCTCGTCTAAGAAGGGACAACGGTGGACAGTGTGATCACCTTCACACAGTTTACAAGGAAATTTACATTTTCCTTTTTGTCCAGGAGCTTCACTTTCACTAGTCGATGGTGTATTTTCAACATGATCATTAGAGGTTGATGACACCAGATTGTGCAAACGAGGAGACCAGTCCCTTAAGATCTGAGGGATGCAAGGACAATCTCGATGATAGTGGTCTCCTTTGCAAATGACACATGGAAATTTAGGCCTGGACTATGCAGTGTGTGGATTTTCGCTAGACGATGCTTGGTTTCCCCTTTTCGCCTTTGGCTCCTTCTTCTTCTTCTCTTTCTTCTTCTTCTCCTTCTTCTTCTCCGTTACTTGATTTTTTTCTTTACCAGCTTCATCAAGCGAAGAGGAAGGAGGAGAGGAAGAATTGGATGAAGTAGAAGGTTGGGGGGTAACTCTGGTATCGTTTAGTTGCTGACTTGATTGTTCAGGAATCACGGTGTTCTGAACGACAGAGGTTGAGAAGAGCCATACGGGCAAGCCGATTGTCAAACCTGGAACTGACAATGTGGCCATATGGGACGCACCAACATCTCCCTAAGAGGAGAAAGGACTAGGATTTCCCCCAAGGGGAACTCCTTGGTTGGTGGACTCCATTTTTCTCAACCTAAGACCAACGTAGGAAAGGTGATATTTATTCCGATTAAAATAAATTTTAGACGCTTTGACACAACTTGTTTTTTCAATTTTTAAGAGTCGAGAAAAAACAAAAGATGACTCTAGTCGCCTTCGATTTTTAATGAGCTTGAAGTGACAAGTGCTTAGATGGACCTTTTCCTTTAAGGAGTCTGAAAAGGAACAAAAGAGACTGCTCTGGAAATCTAGACAGAGGGATTACCAAACCAATCGCAAAACTACAGAATACTTTTTACGGTACGGCAGCCAATCTTCCCGAATGCTGTGTTCAGTGCACTGCGATCGATAGGGTGGCATACACGGCTTCCTATGGATAAAGGATAAACCCTATTGTGGTCTCCCAATATATACTCGACGGTACGTGGGAGCACAAGTCCGTACTGGCACTTATCATCTCAAAGTGGAGGAATCACCCAACCATCAATGAAAACAACAGTTACCAGGTTTTACAATGCCGGAATACGTCTCTAGCCTAGACTTCTAAATGTTGTGCATTAGGTTCCAAAGCATTTTTATATTCATTAAATTTATTTTACAGTTGATCTTGCTTAAGAAATTTGCCTTTCAGGTTCACTGCGTGATGTAGATGTACAATTCCTAAAATGCAATCTAAGATGATAAACAATTGTTTAATCTTCTTTTTGCAATGAAAATCCTAGCTACTAAGGAAAGAGAGATGATATTATTTCAGCATAGAGCAGAGAGCACAAACTATATGCACTGTCTTAAATCAAACCAACAAACAGTCTAAATGCAAATGCACATGCATGTATTTGTTTTCAGCGTTCTTAATGTGTGAATGATAAAAAGAAAGCTAAGCGCGAATTTGAATTATTTTTCAAAGTGACATTATTAACAAGTTTCTTTTCAAGACAAAATGAAGACAATGACGACACTTTGCGATTTGGAATTGAAAACTTGCTTTCGACACTTGAAAAATTACTAATTCAAATCAAATACAATAGTAACAATGTAATCGACTATCAAGAACAATCGGATTCTCTTCTATGACTGAAAACGACACTTGCGACACTTTTCAAATCAAGAAACGACAGTTCAATTACGCTACTTCTTTGTAAAGAGAACTGAAAATGGATCACAATACATAAAAAAATTTACAGTTCATTGCACAATGGAGGCGGAATAATGACAAGGAAGGGGGTTTAAACAGAGGTATACTGACTACAGATAGCAAAACTCCTGAATAGAGCTAAAAAGAGTGAACACAGAAACCAAAATATAAGAGTAGAAGAGGCCTTGTCTGATCAGCGCACCTGTAACACAGGGAAAATGAGATGCAGCGCACCTACTATGTTCGGGAAGTGCGATGCATCCAGAATCCAAAGAAGAGACAGTGCGCTGGTCTGGGCATGAGACTTCAACTGGGTTCTGGGTCACAGTTTGCAGCTCAGTTCAGGGATTTAGGCCGAGCAAGTGGTAATCAGTAAATAAATCACAGGGTAGATCTAAGGAGGTTACTAGAGCCACCACAAGGGCAATTAGAGAGTTTGTAAATCAATTGTTCAATTCATAAACAAAGCCCGGAGATAGACTGAAGCAGCATTGATCTACTTTGCACTTGCATAGCAAATGCAGTTCGAAGGCTAGCTGGCTTGACTTCAGGCTCCGTCTGTAAGTTTATAAAACAAACAAATGTAGACAAGCAAACAATCTATTCGCTCCCCAGTGGAGTCGCCATTTCGTTATCGGGAAATCTAGTGTCTATGCAGAGCTGCTAGTCCAACTAAGGCTGGTAGCTACCTTAGAAACAAACTAAATAAAACCACTTTCCTTTTCCTTTATGAGAAGTAGATAAGAGGGGAATAAAGGAGACCAACCTCTATCTTGAGCTTGGTTCCTTGTTTGATTCCTCTCCCTTCTGATAGATCTTTGCCACTTGCTTCCTTGTCTACCCAGCTTCAAAGAGCACCTCTAGAATCAAAGCAGCATAACACTATCCAAGAACATAGATCTATTATCATAAACAATATAGGACCAGATATATATTGACCACACAAATGCATATATCATCAATCATACAAGAATGTGGAGGAAAACTTGAATAGATTTATTAATAATCAAGAATAAAAAAGAGGATTACAACCAATTGTTTTGACCCAGCATCATCCTCTCAGCAAGAAAGCCCTTCTTCACCTCATGAAAAGCTTAGATCACCTAACACTATGCTGTTGCACCAAGAAACCAGTAGCACTTCCTTACAAGATACAAAATTCTAGCCTCTGGATCTTTGGGATGAGGGATCCATATATAGATGTTTTCAAGGGGGGTAAGTCAGCTTTTGAGATTTGATTAGTGTCCTCTCTCTGATAGTTCTTGATTCCACTTGGAGATTGATGATCTCTTACTCATCCCTCGGCGAATGCAGAGAGGCAAGTGTCACAGGAGAAGTTTCTGGAAGATTCCATGATCCTCCACCTTGCAGATTGACCCTGCCATTTGTCCACTCTCGCCCATCGCAACCCATAGAAGGGCTTTTCAGTATGCATCTCACCTCCCATGTGTATTTAGGTGGGATGCAACGCACTTTGACCATGGAGCAGGTGAGATGGTCCAGTTTTGACTAGTTTTGAGTAGTTTTTCATGGAGAACTTCTGGGAGAAGATGTAATCAGTTGACCTTGTTCTTTTAGAGGTTGGAACAACACTTTTAGGAACTTAAGAGCCCTTGGTTTATGGACATTTATGATTGGGGTTGCAGTGCCCAAAAATGTCTATAACACGGGTGAGCCATTTTCTCTATCTTCCTGGGCCCATGTGGCACAAGGTGATTGGTCCTAATGGTTGACATGGTAGTACGAAGGACACGTGGGACTCAGTTTTGGCGTTTTCAAGGTTTTTATGGGGTCGTTTCTGGGTGACACATATCACCACTCACATGGTGACACATGGAAATGATGACATCACCCTGAGATCAATGATCTGTGGTCGCACAAAGTGAAGGTTCATTCTTCATCGATAACCCTGCCAGTCTGCGATTGTGATTGTGATAAGAAAAAAATGCCCCCGGATGCGATAAGTTATTACAGCATGGTCTATAAACATTTCGCATCCGGGATATCGGTTGACGCGGTATAAAGAGTTGTCAAAGGTGTTTATGGTATTATAAAGTAAAAGCCCCCCTCCCCCGCATAGGAGTCCAAAGCCTTAGCTCTCGAAGGGCTAAGCCCCTGGTTCCAGCCCCCGGTCATATGGAAAAAGTTACAAAATGGGAGCGAAAGTGAAAAGGGCTAAGGGAGGTTAGGTTCCACCTGTTTTATAATATTTTGTATAGACAAAGGTGAGAATGAACAAGTTCCCCTGTATTTCCATCAAGAGAGACTCACCTGATATATCAAGGCGTCGATAGTGCAGGAAAGGGAGTTAAAGGGCATGATGGGTCGGTAGCTGTGCTTTTAAGAAAAATAGATGGTGCATTCAAAGAACAGGATAGGTTGACCAGAAGAACATATTGTGACACAGATCTAGAGGCCAACACTGAATTAAATAAAGGCATAAATGACAGAGGTTGGAGAATCAGTTTAGGAAGCCATACCACAAGTAGAACAATCCTTGCAACAGAGATGATCACAAGATGGGCAAGGAGAGTTTTTGTGTATCTTTTATCTGAGTATTTCTTGTTTACTGTACTGTAACATGCCTCCTTTCATGAGGAATTTAATTCTGTAATATTTTTGGACCACAGAGCCATTTATGACTGAGACAGATAGTCGACCTGACACCTAAGTCTAGACTAGAGATATTTTGTTGTAATGAATGTTCTTGCTCCATCTCCAGATAAATAGGGAAAGGACTTAAAAAAGGTTCAGAAATTCTAAAGAAACATGACATGTTATATTCAGACTATATGGTTTTGCAATACAACTTTTCCAGAATATGAAGAGAAAGGGTGGTGATTCCCCCTCCAAGTATTATAGTATGTTCTCCCTCTATTAAAACCCATTTTGTTCATGTTTCTTCTCTAAATTCATGTAATTATTGATGTTAGAAATATTTCAATACTTCCTCATAGACTCGTTGGTATCAATATGTTATGCATGTGCTTGTAAGCCCCTCACAGATTCATTTTTATCGACATGGTTAATCCTAGTGCCTGCATGGATTATTGAAATGATATCTTTAACCGTCTCTCTTCTTGAATCATAGCACACAACCTCTCTTCTTCCCATTATATATACATCTGACTCAGATAAGTGTAGGAATTCTTAAAGATGCAAGCTCTATGTGTTATGCATAGAATTCTTGATGACGTAAGATCCATTTGATGAGTTAGTCCTCCTCCTCATCCTCTATCATTTATATGCAAAAGTATATTAAATTGTAAGTCCTTGGACTACTCAGCCTCCATTGTTTTATACAAATTTATGAGATTTGTATATGGGAAGAAGTACCAACAAATTCATGTCTTTCTCCTTTAGGAGAATGAACCAACCCATTATATATGTGTGTGTGTGTGTGTGTGATGTCTCCATTACTAGAAAATCATATGAGACACACAGAATCTAGATGTGCCCAGACACTGGTCTTATAAGCAATCTGACGTTGCCTCTTGGAGTGACAACATATTTTGGCACCATTTCTAGGAAACGTATGGAAGGATTTCCCCCTAGGATGCGAAAAATTGAACACTCTTTATGTAAGTGAGAGAAGTTTGTTATGATTGCATCCAGATCACCTTGGTGACTCCATAGCCCCCCATTATCATTCATCATCCTGGCTTTTAAGATACCTCACAGTCGCTTAGATACATCTCAGCAGAAAGCCCCATTCATATCTGACCCCAAAAAAATAATTTTCAGGAAAGTCTAGAAAGAGAAAACCCCCCTGCTGATACTACTATCTCACCAGCCTTTGAAGCTTCCTCGTCTAGCTCTCAACTTGTTGTTACTCACTACTCAGGAGTTGTTCTTAACGCCCTGACATACCCTACATTTAGTCTAGCCACTCCCACCACTGTGCTTTTTGGTCAAGTTCCCTAGGAAAACCTCAATCCCCCTCCATGTATCTAGATGGCTCCTCGTATTTTTTTGCTAAATAAATATGTACCTCTAAATTTACCTCAACCACTGAGTGTAATGCGCCCAGACTACCGAAAGATTTTGCCTAGTTTCAATGGAGAAGATGACAACACGGCACAAAGTCACATTGAAACCTTTAGTTCTTTTGCCGAGAACATAAATGTGGAACAATTGGATGTGGTCATGAGACTTTTTGTACAATCCCTCAATGGAGAGGCTAGAAAGTGGTTCAAATCCCTACGTAATGCCTCCATCACTACTTGGCAGGAACTGGAAAACTCTTTCACACAGGAATGGGGTGAAAAGAGAAACCATGAGTACCTCCTCATAGCGTTTAACTTCATAAAGAAGAGGCCAAAAGAGGATATCTCAGAATCTATAAAGAGGTTCAACAAGCAATACAATAACCAGCCAGCTAAGATAAAGCCTCCTCCAACTATTGCCTGAGTAGCCTTTTTGGGATCATTTGAGTCTGAATTCAACTTTAGTTTAAGGGAAAGGAGGTCTATCACTCTATATCAACTCCAAATTGACGCACTTGAGGTGGAGGAAAATTTCACCTCAGCAAGAAAGTCAAGAGGAAAGAAATAACCTACTGAGAACAAAAGAGGGAAAGAAGAGGCATCTTCCTCTGGTCGAGATAGAGAATCACCAGACCTGAAGATGGATGAACTAGGAAAACTCATCAAGAGTTTATCATAGAAGGTTGGAAAGCTTGATATTGAGAACAAGAGCCTCTTGAGACTGAATGCTCAAGTCAACAGCCGGGGTTACAATCGGCAGTATAAAATACCTCCATTGCAAATTCTTCCAAGGTAGAGAAAGGAGCATATCAACCAGATCCCTCATCTTCTATACTTAGAATATGGTCTCAACGAGAAATTTTCGGATACACAGGAGATGTAGGGAAATTTATATTCCGCTTTCCCTGAAGAAGAATAGGAGAATATGGTTCAAGAGGAGGTCAGTCATGATGGAGAAGCAGCAAATGAGGAAGATATAGATTATTTTTGCAAAAAAATTGCAGATTTCATGCTAGCATAGCCACAACGTAAATATAATTGAATATCTTCAAAGAAGAGGTCAATAGAACGAGAGAAACAGGAGGAAACTGCCCCCCAAGTTATTCCTCTAGTACGAGACAAAGGGAAAGGCAAGCTAAATCCTGACCCTTTCAAGATGAAAGCCTCTGCAAATAGGGAAAGAAATAGTTCAAAGGGACACATTGACAAGGAGGCACCTACTCCGCTAAAAACTGCTAGTGATAATGAAGAAGGAACATAGCTCAAAGGTATAGAAAAATTCCAGCCTACATTCAACCTCTAGAAGGAGCTTGAAAAGGTAAATATTCTTGTCCCTCTCATTGAGATTCTAAAGAAACCTACTTATAAAGCTCAAGTCTCTCAATTCATGCATCCCTCTACCTCAGCACCAACCCATGATAGTTTAAACCTCCAAGAGGAGAGGCCAATGGTTTTTTTGGGCCGCATGTAGAAGAACCTGATCCTTCTATTGCACCTTTCTATGTGACTTTGGTGATCCATGATCTTTTATTACACAACTGCATGTTGGACTCCGCGGCCTCACACAACCGCATGCCACTAGCGGTAATGGTACAATTGGACTTGGAAATCACCGGACCATACAAGGAATTGTTCTCCTTCGACTCCAAGAGAGTCAAGTGCTTAGGGATGATAAAGGACCTGGTCATGAACCTAGCTTAGATCCCAGTGAAGAGTGTGGTAATTGACATAGTGGTGGTGTTGGCATTATGATTCAGGTGTTGTCCTTGATGGCAACTCATTCAGGTGGTAGATCACTATTCTTGATGATCATCTCTCTATTTTTAAGAAAGACGCAGGCAATATGTTCAGAAAGTGCGTCCCCGCAGGTATACCATGCAGAACCCGCGTCCAGGGACGCAGGCCAGCCGTTCAGGGGGTGCGTCCACCCAGTGCACACATTTCAAGACAGAGAAAAGCACGTGGGGGTTTCTTGTGTGGTATCTAGCCGACGGTTTTGTGTTTCTATGGTGTCGGCTCGTGGTATTGTTCCATGTTTTGGGGAGGAGCTTGCCTATATAAAGCAAAAGAGTTCATTTGGATTAATCATCGTCTTTGGTTGAATATCTTTGGTGAGATCTAGTCCAGATCTATGAGGGCGAATCTTCTAATGGACTGTGATCTCTATGGCGCATGATCAGATTTACAGATCTGACTGTTTGGGCTAGTTCCGAAGTCTTCATATCTTTTATATCTGAAGGGACGCAGGTTCAGTGAAGGGCAAGTGCGCCGAGACGCAGTTCAGTAAGGGCTCAGGTGCGTCTCTGAAGCGAAAGACGCGGCGCGATAGTATTATTGGATGCGTCTCTGAAGCAAAAGACGCGGCGCGATAGTATTGTTGGGTGCGCCGGTACGCAGAGCAGTTTAAAGGAACAGTGCGTCGGCACGCAGAGCAGCAGAAGGTAAACTGCGTCCAGTCGCAGGCCTCAGAAAGAAAAATTGCGTCCCTGTCTTAAGATGATCTGTTGACTATATTTTTCTGTTCATAAGGTGTTCTGGGTTAGTTCTGTGATTACTGATCTGATAACTGTAGTGGACTGTAACTGTTGTATACTTGTTGATCATTTGATTCTTCATGAAAAGAAGTAGGGGGTTGTAGCTCCCTTCCAGGAGAGACTGGAAAACGAGAGAGAGTTGTAGCTCTCTGCAGGTTGCAGCCTGCGTACTGGTAAAGGACTGCACCAGTACAAAATCATTGTAAAAGAATTTCTAAATTGAAAGAAGATAGAGACATATTGCAGCAGGTGGTTTTCTCCCACATTGGGTTTCCACCTTACATCTTGTGTTCTTTGGTGTGACTGTCTATTTTCGTTGTTCATGCTCATTATTTTATGGTACTGATATGCAAGAATAATTCAAAAGATCAAATAAGGAAGATTTGTTAAATTGCTAGATAATACTGATTCACCCCCCCTCTCAGTATTATTTCCAACAATTGGTATCAGAGCCGGTCCTTCAGAAAAGCTTGATCGCTTGAAGGTAGATCGTTCATCATGAGCAACTACGAGAGAGAAGCATCAATCAGGCCACCGGTTTTTGATGGGACAAACTTCAATTATTGGAAGGTAAGAGTTACTGCATATCTTCAATCTCTTGGTACAGAAGTTTGGGACATTGTAGAAACAGGCTATGCTTTTCCTTCAGCTACTCCTACAGATCCAGCTGAGAAAAAGAAGTATGAAACAAATGCAAAAGCAGTCAGTACTCTATTAGGAAGTATATCCCAAACAGAATTCATGAAGGTAATGCACTTCAAATCAGCAAAAGAAATATGGGACAAAATGATCACGAGCTATGAAGGAGATGAACAGGTAAAACAAGCTAAACTTCAAACTCTCAGGATTCAATATGAGACTCTCAAGATGTATAATGATGAAAGTGTGGCTAATTATTTTCTTCGGGTAGATGAGATTGTTAATTGTATGAAAAATTTGGGTGAAGAAATAAAAGAGTCTATAGTAGTTCAAAAGATTCTAAGATCATTATCCCCCAAGTTTGAATCTAAAGTATCTGCAATAGAAGAAAAAGAAAATCTCCGTGTTCTCACTATGTCTCAGCTACATGGAATTCTAACTGCTTATGAAATGAGAAAGGGAGGTCCATCAGACAGAAGGGAGGCTGCTTTTAAGGCATCAGGCAAAGAAGATCACTATGAAGCAAGCCATGTTCCAGAAGAAGAGGAAGAAGAATCAAATTTTGTCAGAAACCTTCAAAGGGGTTCTGGAAGGTTCAGAGGTAAGCTACCTTTCAAATGCTTTGCTTGTGGAAGAGTAGGTCATTATGCTGCAAAATGTCCTTATAAGGATAAAGGAAAGGAACCAGCTAGATGGAACAAGAAACAAAGTGCAAATAAGAAAAGCTACTACACCCATGAAGATAGTGATGGCTTATCAAACAGTGATGAAGATGAACAAGGTAATAAATATAGGTTGTTAATGGCATTTGAAAATGATGATTATGAGGATGCTGTAGATGTGGATAACCTTTATGATGAAATTACTAGACTCAAGAGATGTGTAGAAGAAAAGAACATGATCATTGATACTCTACAATTTCAAATTGATGAAAAGGAAAAACATCTTGAAAAATTAGAAGGTGAAATTGTTGGTCTTAGAAAAGAAATTGAGAAAACAAAAGCTATTAATCTCAAGTTTGTCAAAGGATCTGAAACTTTGGATGAGATTATCAGTGTGCAGCGGTCTCCACTAAATAAGACAGGTCTGGGCTATAATGGAGAAACTTCTCAAGCATCCACTTCAAAAAGTTATCTTGATGCAGCAAGAAGAAATGAGCAAAAGCACAATGAAGATCATCAGGTAAAACAGGGACAAACTTCAAACAGAAACTATCAGGGGCAATCCAGCTTAAGGGTGAACAAAAGCCACAACCAGCCACAGGTAAAATCTTCCCAGTTTGGTTCAAGAATAGATGAAAATAGAAATTACAATCAGTTGGCTGGTAGATTCAATAACCGCAGAAGCTTCTTTAATGGACAATGCTTTTCTTGCCATAACTTTGGTCACAAAGCAGCTCAATGTGTTGCGTATAAAACAATCATGACTAGGGAAGCTCAAAAACAAAGAAGTATGACAGGGATTACAAAAAGGACCTATAACAACTTTTCGGCTCTTGAAAATGAAGTTGAATGTTCTATTTGCAATAATTTTGGTCATGAAGACTTTGAATGCAGAAGCAGGTTTCAGGAAAGAAAGGAACAAGAGCGGAAAAAGGAACAAGCCTCAGGCACCAAAACATGGAGAATAAAGGAACCTCAAACAGAAAGATGTGGGATAGCATTTTATGCAGAAGGACAGGAAAATCTATGGTACATTGACAGTGGATGTTCGAAGCATATGACAGGTGATAAAGAAAAACTTGAGTCTTATTCTATTTTAGAAAAGGGAAAGAAAGTCTCTTTTGGAAATGATACTCCTGCAACTATAAAAGGAAAAGGTATTGCTCCTTTAAAAGAAGATGTTAAGGCTGGAAATGTTTTGTATGTTGATGGATTAAAGCATAATCTACTAAGTGTCAGCCAGATGTGTGATCAAAGAACCGAGGTTATATTCAGATCAAATGGATGTCTTGTTCGTGATCTTGATACAGGTAAAACAGTTCTCAAAGGGAAAAGAACTCCAAATAATCTATACATATTTGAAGAAGGACAACAACAATGCTATCTAAGCAAGGATGAAGAGCACTGGTTATGGCATCGAAGGTTGGGACATCTAAGCTTCTCACAAATAAGGAAAGCATGCAAATATCAGGCAGTTCGCGATCTTCCAGATATCAAAATTCCTGACAACACCATATGCAGATCATGTCAGTTTGGAAAACAAACCAGGACTAACTTTCCAGAGAAAGAAGGATCAGCTAGCATGCCTCTTGAGCTAGTACATACAGATGTATGTGGACCATTCAGGAAAAGAACACCTAGAGGAGAGGAATACTTGATATTATTTATTGACGATTTCTCCAGGTTTGTTTGGTTAGGACTTATGAAGCACAAAGATGAAGCATTCGAAAAATTCAAATCCTTCAAAGCCTTGGTTGAAAATGAATCAGGTCACAAAATTAAGTGCCTCAGATCCGACAGAGGTGGGGAATTTACTTCAAATGAATTTTTCGATTTCTGTGATGAGCATGGGATAAGGAGAGAATTTTCTACAGCTAGAACTCCTCAGCAAAATGGAGTTGTTGAAAGAATGAACAGAACAATCCAACAAATGGCTCGTGCTATGCTTGATGAATCAGGAACTCCCGCAACTTTCTGGGGTGAAGCTGCACATGCTGCGGTTATTATTCTCAACAAGACAAATATCCGGGTGAACAGCACTCAAACTCCTCATGAGCTCTGGAGTGGTAAAACTCCTTCGGTAAAGCACTTCAAAATCTTTGGGAGCAAATGCTATATCAAGAATACTGAGGAGCAGCTTGGCAAACTTGATCCTAGAGCAGATGAAGGCATTCTTCTTGGCTATTCTCCACATAGCAAAGCATACAAATGCTACAATAAAAGACTTGGCAGAATTGTTGACAGCATTGATGTAGTGGTTGATGAGAAGGGATACATTCCTAGGCAAATACATCGTGAAGACATCGAAGAAGATGAAAGCTACCCTCAAAGACAGAATGATGAAGAAGAAGAACCTCAAGAAGAATCTCAAGAAGAACCTCACGAAGACGCAGAAGAACGAACAAGAATAGAAGAAAAGACTCCATCCAGATATGTTCAGAAGAACCATCCAGAATCTCAGATCATGGGACAGAAAGAAGCAGGTATACAAACTAGAAGAACAGTTGCAGAAGCCTCAAGCTATTTGGCATTACTCTCCTCTACTGAACCACAAAATGTGAAAGAAGCATGCAAAGATGAATGTTGGGTGAAAGCAATGGATGAAGAACTTGAGCAAATCGAAAAGAACAACACTTGGGAGCTGGTTCCTAGACCAAAGGATAAGAATGTTATCGGAACAAAATGGGTCTTCAAAAATAAATTGAATGAAAATGGAGAAGTAATTAGAAACAAAGCCAGACTTGTTTGTAAAGGGTATGCGCAGCAAGAAGGAATAGACTTTGAAGAAACTTTTGCTCCTGTTGCAAGACTTGAGGCCATCCGAATGTTCCTTGCTCTCTCAAGTTTTCAAAACTTCAAAGTATTTCAAATGGACGTGAAATCAGCCTTTCTGAATGGAGACTTGGAAGAAGAAGTGTACATTGAACAGCCAGATGGGTTCATTCTTGGAAATGATCCAAATCTTGTATGCCGATTGAAAAAGGCCCTCTATGGTCTCAAACAAGCTCCAAGGGCTTGGTACTACCGGTTGGACAAATATCTTCATCAACAAGGTTTCTCAAAAGGTTCAGCAGATAGCAATCTGTATATAAAAGTTGAAAATGACAAATTGCTAATACTTGTTGTGTATGTAGATGACATTATTTTTGGCAGCAATGAAGAAGCTATGAGTCAAAGCTTTGCCTCGGTCATGCAGAAAGAATTTGAAATGTCCTTGCTAGGAGAACTGACATATTTCCTTGGTTTGCAAATCCAACAGAAGGAAGGAGGAATCTTTTTATCTCAAACCAAGTATCTCAAGCAGATTTTGAAGAAATATGGCATGGAAGATGCAAAACCAGTATGTACACCCATGGTCACAGGATGTAGTCTCAGTGCAAATGATGAATCTGCAGCAGTACATCAACCAACCTACAGATCTATGATTGGAAGTTTACTATATTTGACAGGTACCCGACCAGACATCATGCATGCAGTTGGAATAGTTGGAAGATTTCAGGCAAATCCGAAGGAGACTCATCTTCAGGCAGTAAAGAGAATTTTCAAATATCTTCAAGGGACTCAAAATTATGGCTTATGGTATCCTAGAGATACAGATCTCACTCTTCATGCTTATACAGATGCAGATTGGGCCGGAAGCGTGGATGACAGGAAAAGCACAAGTGGTGGTGCGTTCTTTATGGGTTCCAGACTGGTATCTTGGTTCAGCAAGAAACAGAGTTCAATTGCCTTGTCTACAGCTGAAGCGGAATATGTTGCTGCTGCATCTTGTTGCACCCAACTCCTTTGGATGATGCAGACTTTGCAGGATTATCAAATCACTTGTACACCTCCAATCCCTATCTTATGTGACAACACAAGTGCAATCAGCATCTCAAAGAATCCGGTTATGCATTCAAAAACCAAGCACATACCAATCAAGTACCACTTTCTCCGGGAACAAGTACTTGAACAGAAGGTCAAGTTGGAGTATGTTCCTTCTAAGGAACAAGTTGCTGATATTTTCACCAAACCGTTGCCCAGAGACACTTTTGAATACCTCAGGCAAAAGCTGGGGGTTGTTGATGCATCATCTTATTGCTGAACATCTTCTTATTGGTGGTATAGGCTCAGGGGGAGCACATGATGCATTGTTGGCATTATGAAGAAGGAGATCTTGGAAATAGCTGCAATATGTCTCTATCTCTTTCATGGTGGATTTCTGGTTATTTGCAGATCTGGAGGAGCATGAGAGTAGGGGGAGCATACCCTTTGCCCTTGATGTCAAAGGGGGAGAATGAAGCTGAAGATCATGAGGTTGCCATCAAGTCCAAAGGGGGAGATTGTTGGCATTATGATTCAGGTGTTGTCCTTGATGGCAACCCATTCAGGTGGTAGATCACTATTCTTGATGATCATCTCTCTATTTTTAAGAAAGACGCAGGCAATATGTTCAGAAAGTGCGTCCCCGCAGGTATACCATGCAGAACCCGCGTCCAGGGACGCAGGCCAGCCGTTCAGGGGGTGCGTCCACCCAGTGCACACATTTCAAGACAGAGAAAAGCACGTGGGGGTTTCTTGTGTGGTATCTAGCCGACGGTTTTGTGTTTCTATGGTGTCGGCTCGTGGTATTGTTCCATGTTTTGGGGAGGAGCTTGCCTATATAAAGCAAAGGAGTTCATTTGGATTAATCATCGTCTTTGGTTGAATATCTTTGGTGAGATCTAGTCCAGATCTATGAGGGCGAATCTTCTAATGGACTGTGATCTCTATGGCGCATGATCAGATTTGCAGATCTGAGTGTTTGGGCTAGTTCCGAAGTCTTCATATCTTTTATATCTGAAGGGACGCAGGTTCAGTGAAGGGCAAGTGCGCCGAGACGCAGTTCAGTAAGGGCTCAGGTGCGTCTCTGAAGCGAAAGACGCGGCGCGATAGTATTATTGGATGCGTCTCTGAAGCAAAAGACGCGGCGCGATAGTATTGTTGGGTGCGCCGGTACGCAGAGCAGTTTAAAGGAACAGTGCGTCGGCACGCAGAGCAGCAGAAGGTAAACTGCGTCCAGTCGCAGGCCTCAGAAAGAAAAATTGCGTCCCTGTCTTAAGATGATCTGTTGACTGTATTTTTCTGTTCATAAGGTGTTCTGGGTTAGTTCTGTGATTACTGATCTGATAACTGTAGTGGACTGTAACTGTTGTATAATTGTTGATCATTTGATTCTTCATGAAAAGAAGTAGGGGGTTGTAGCTCCCTTCCAGGAGAGACTGGAAAACGAGAGAGAGTTGTAGCTCTCTGCAGGTTGCAGCCTGCGTACTGGTAAAGGACTGCACCAGTACAAAATCATTGTAAAAGAATTTCTAAATTGAAAGAAGATAGAGACATATTGCAGCAGGTGGTTTTCTCCCACATTGGGTTTCCACCTTACATCTTGTGTTCTTTGGTGTGACTGTCTATTTTCGTTGTTCATGCTCATTATTTTATGGTACTGATATGCAAGAATAATTCAAAAGATCAAATAAGGAAGATTTGTTAAATTGCTAGATAATACTGATTCACCCCCCCTCTCAGTATTATTTCCAACAGGTGGTCGATATTCCTCCTCAGTTCAGAATGGTCTTATCAGGATCTTTAGGTTCCAAGCTGGGGGGCTCTATCAATCTAGATATGACTTATGCTATAATTCCCACTTTTGGAGGCAAGCAAAGGAGGTTGTATAGAGAATCGAGGTTTGTGAAAACTATGACCCTAGCTAAAGGCTCTGAAAAATCCCCAAATCATGGAAAAGAGAGCGACCTCTCCTATCTATTCTTAGAAGAAGATGAGAACCTCTTAGAAGAAGCATCAGTACACCTGGCAAGGTAGTTGAAATACCAACACTTAAATGAAAATGAAGTATGGAAATTGTACTTCGATGGACCAAACTAAAAGGAGGGAAACGGAGTTGGAATATTGTTGGTATCTCTAAAAGCCAGCATGATACACCTCACATTCAAGCTCGAATTTGAGGTGACCAAAAATGTGGCAGAGTACAAAGCATTTCTCCTTAGGTTACAAACAACAGCAAATATGAACATTGAATTCCTATCGGGCTATGGAGACTCTGAGCTAGTCGTAAGGCAGATCCGAGACCAATGTCAGGCCAAGCACCCCAGACTAAGGACGTACCAGAATGAATTATGGGACCTAATTGATAATTTTTCTTGGATTTTAATATCCAATTTCTGCCTAGGGAAGGAAACAGAATCGCATACTCCCTTTTTGTAGCTACGAGCACTTTCAGGCCGCCGCAAAATCCGATCCTCCAATATGAGGTAGAAGTCAGGTAGAAACCTTCAATACCTGATACTCTCAAGCACTGACAGGTATTTGAGGATGATGAGCAAATAAAAAGATTCATAGAAGTTGTTGGGCAATTTTCCCACTCCACCATCAATCAAGAAGAAGAAGAAGAATATCAAGAAGCCATTTCGTGTAAAGACACAGTGGTTGGGCACAAAATTTTTCAATTGAAAGGGAATACCATCCTTCACAAACTGGTCCCACTTAAAATGATTTTTAATAAGGATGACATAGTCTCCAAGCCAATAGCCTTGGAGATAGATGATCAGGTAGAAGATGGTAACATCAGATCAGAGGAAGAACCCCAGATGACCAGGTTGTCGAAAGGAATCCTCTTGCAATACAAACAAAGGTATTTAGAACTAGTCAAAACTTACAAAGATGTATTTGCTTGGTATTATGATGATTTGAAATCATTTGAGACTAATATCATTCAACATAAGATTCCTTTTAAGAGTGGGATAAATCCATGCAAACAAAAACTCAGATAGATAAATCCACTCTTACTCTCATCCATTTAAAGGGAGGTAAAGAAGATGTTGTAGGAAAAGATCATAGTACCTTTAAGATACTCTGATTGGGTAGCTAATTTAGTCCTTGTCTGAAAAACAAATGGAGAGATAAGGATGTGTGTTGATTTCCAAAATCTAAACAGGGCATCACTGAAAGATAACTACCTACTGCCCAAGATGGATCATATACTGCAGAAGGTGGTAGGTTCAACCAGCATGTCCATGATGGATGGATTCTTTGGCTACAGCCAAGTGGTAGTCCAACCCAAGGATCAAAAGGAAATTGCTTTCACCACCCCATGGGGAACGCTCATGTATGGTCGCATGCCTTTTGGGTTGATGAATGCAAGGGCCATATTTCAGTGAGCCATGTACATATATTTTGTAGGAGAGCAAGGAAAATTCATGGTGGTATACCTTGATGACATTATAGTATTTTCTAAGACTTATGAAGAGCACATCCTCCATTTAAAAATCACTTTTGAAAAATGCAGGAGGTATGGTCTTTCTCTAAATCCTAAGGAATCCTAGTTCCCCTGAGTGAGGGGAAGCTACTTGGACACATAGTAGCACAAGAAGGAGTAAATATCGATCCTGAATGAGTCAAAGCCATTAGCCTTATTCCCCTGCCTAAAAACAAGAAAGAAATTCAAGCCTTTCTTGGGAGAATAAATTTCTTGACGAGGTTCATACCCAATTACGCAAAAATTTTCAAGGTTATTACATACATACTCAAGAAAGAAAATGAAGTGAGATGGAGCTATTCCCCCATAGATTATTTCATCGGAATCAAAGAAGATCTAGCTAAGGCCCCGATACTAGCCGGTCCTAACTATTCAGTACCTTTCTACATCTTTTATTTCACCTCTCCACATACTATCATTGTTGTACTGCTACAGAGAAACAAAGAAGGTTATGAGCAGCCCATTGCCTTTTTCAGTTAGGTCGTAAGGGATGTTGAGCTGAAATATAATATATTGGAGAAACATGCCTACACACTACTCAAGGCTCTCAAATCATTTCGTATGTATGTGCTACAATCGTAAATCATAGCATTTGTCCCAACAATAGTAGTCAATGACATCTTGGTGCAGGTAGACAACGAAAGAAAGAGGGGCAGGTGGATAGCTAAAATAAAAGAATATGAGCTATGCATAAAGCCTACCAAGCTCATCAAAGGCCAGGGGTTGGCCAAGATTTTATTTGAATCTAACTGCCAAAGTCTTGGGATAAAACTGATCTCAAAGGAGGACAGACCCGAGGGTCATCAGAGCAGGATCAGAACATCAGAGTAGAAAATCTATGCCAAATATGAGGGATCCCCATGGTATAAGAACATTGTTCATTATCTCTTATTCTTGAGGTTCCTGTTGGGGGTAGATAAATTCAAATACCGAGCCCTAAGGCTCTAAGTGCAGAAATATATCATATCTGATGGCCTGCACTACTAGAAGGACCCAGCAGGGGTATTGCTATTATGTTTGGTGGAGACTGAAACCCATAAGGTGACAGAATATTTTCACAGAGGATTCTGTGGAGGACACTTCAGTTGTAATACCACAGCACATAAAATTCTTAAGGCAGGGTTCTATTGGCCCTCACTGTTTGGGAATGTTCATTCCGAGGTCAGGTCAAGCCAAAAGTGCCAAGTATTTGCTCAGAGGCAAAAAAATTATCCTCTCCCCCTGATCCCAGTACATTTGGAGAAACATTTTAGATAGTGGGGACTAGACTCCATTGGATAAATAAACCTACCATATAGTGGCCAACATAAGTGGATACTGATAGCCATTGACTATTTCGCCAAGTGGGTAGAGGCCATCCCAACCATAAATGCTACATATGTTGTGGTAATCAAATTCATGGAGGAGAACATATTGTCTTGTTTTGGGTGTCCCTCCAAAATTATCACTGATAATGCCTAGGTCTCCAAATATTCCAAGTTCATCAGCTTCTGCCATAAGTTTACTATCATCATCAGGCACTTCACTGCCTATTATCCTCAAGATAATGGCTTCGCTGAGTCATCCAACAAGACTATCGTAAGCGTGCTGAAAAATATCATTGCTGAAAATCAGAGAAACTAGGACTTCCAATTGAAGTTTTCCCTATGGGCCAACCATGTAACCCCTAAACGATCCATGGGGAAGTCAAATTTTGATCGAGTATATGGTAAGGCTGTAGTTTTTCCGATCTAATTAGCAATTTCGGTGGTGAGATTACTACAAGAAGCAGAGGAAGAGACAAATTCCTCAACTAGAAGGATAAATCAGCTAGTCGAGCTTCATGAAAACAGAGAATAGGTTGGGACCAAGCTGTTCAATTACCAACAAAAAATGAAATATTTGTTCGCCAAGAGGGCAAAGAACCGACCTCCTCAACTAGGATATTTGGTTCTCAGGTGGGATGTCTGACGGGAAGACAAAGGAAAACATGGGAAATTTGATCTGCTATGGTAAGGCCCCTTCATGATTGCAGAAGATAGGGGAAAGAACACTTACCTACTTGAAAACCTGGATGGTGAATTGTTGGATCTTCCAGTAAATGGTCAGTTCCTCAAATTTTATTTTCAAAATTAGAGGTATATATTTTACACTCACTGTAAATACTGGTGTGCATGTAGTGTAATTGTTATTTGAATTTCTCAGTTTATGATTGAAAAATTCCATTTCCACGGACTTATATTTTGTTTAAGAATGACTCCATTCCAAATGGAAGGAAAGTTACTGGTCTGCAGGTTCTCGGCACCTCGCTAGCAAGGCACTGTCCCTAGTTGGAGCCAATGTTGTCACTCACTGTATTGTGGGTTTCAGTTGGTCAAGTTTTCCCAAGAGAAGTGAATTTGAAGCCATATTATAGGCCACATGAGAACTTAAAGCCAAAACGGAACCTCTCCATTACATAGTGCCTAGAACAAGCTTTCCCACTGTATATAGAAGTCCCAAAATGGACTTCTGGATTAGAAGATATGGCATGTTGAAGATCAGGAGTCTTGTTGCCTTGAAGTGAAGGAAAAGAGATTATTAGAAGGCTCTGGGCATAGCAAGTCAAGGATATTGGGCACCTTGTAGTCCTGCATGAACCTCGCAGTTCCTATGGTCCATCCTTAAGGAATTGCGGGAGGGCAACATGCTGCTGTGTTAAAGTGTCGGGGAGGGTAGAGGCTTATTTACACTTAAAATCACTGAAAAACCAAGGGTAGGCAGACCCCCTTTATCTCTCCTTTGGGGGGGCCATGTGGCAAACTACTAGTAGTCACACACCCCTCAGTCCTGCAGTCCCACAGCTTCATAGTAAATCCCACATATCAACTATCGGCATGTCCAGGTGGAGCTGTTTATAACATATTAGAGGTCGAGGGACCCATGCACAGTGAATCCCATATATTGGCCTTGTCAAAGGCCCACATCTCGCAGTCCCGCATGTCCCCCATAACATCTGATGGGCCATACTTAATGAATTGCGAGGGGGGGGTGGGGGGGAATCGCCAATATAATGTGAAATCATCGGGGAGGGCTGAAAAAGGTTTAACAAAGGAATTCCATGAAAAAAAAAGGTTGGGTTGCCCCCTTATCAATCCCCCACATGGTGGAATACAGTAAATCTGTGATTCCACAGTCCTACAATATTGGCAGATCAGTAGGGTGTTAAACTTAAAAGACTGTTGAATCGTCGATTTTGCGCTATAGTGTTACACCGTCGGTGGAGGTCGAGAATCATTAACAAAGGAATTTCACAAAAAACCAAGGCTTGCAAAATCAACGATTCACTAGTCTTTTAAGTTTAGAATGATCAGGGAAGATCGAGATCATTTTACAAAGGAAACCCATGCAAAAAATAGGTCTGCGTGGTCCATTTTCTCCCTCTTCCTGGGGGCAACATGGTGTAACGTGATTGGTCCTGATGGCTGACATGGCAGCTAACATCATCAATGACATAGCAGTACAAAGGACACATGGCACTTTATTTCGACGTTTTTAGGGGTCCTATGGGGCTGTTTCCAGGTGACATGTGTCACCACTCACAGGGCGACAAATGATAGTGATGACATCACTCCACGATTAGTGATCATACAAAGTGAAATTTTATTCTCCGTCGATATCCCTCCCGGCCTGCAATCGTGATTGCGATAAGAAAAAAAGGCCCCCGGATACGATAAGTTATTACAGCATGGTCTATAAACATTTCACGTCGGGGATATTAGTCGATGTTGTATAAAGAGTTTTCAAAGGCATTTCTGATATTATAAAGGAAACACCCCACCCCCCCGCATAGTAGTGGAAAGCCTTAGTTCCCAAAGGGCTAAACCCCTAGTTCCAGCCCCTGGTCATATGGAGAAATTTACAAAAGGGGAGATAGAGTGAAAAGGGTTAAGGGAGGTTAGGTTTCGTCTGTTTCACAACAGTTTGTACAGCTAGAGGCCAGAATGAGCAAGTTCCCCTATATTTCCATGAAGAGACACTCACTTGGTACATCAAGGCATCGATAGTGTAGGGCAGGGATTTAAAGGGCGTGATGGGTTGAAAACTGTGGTTTTAAGAAAAATAGATGGTGCATTCAAAGCACGAGATGGGTTGATCCAGAAGAAGCCTACTGTGACATGGATCGAGATGTCGATAGTGAATGAAATAAAGGAAGAAATGACAGAGGTTGGTGAAGCAGTGCAGGAAGCCATACCACAAACAGAACATCCCTTGCAGCAAAGATGATCACAGGATGGGCAAGGGGAGTTTTTGTGTATTTTTTATCTAAGTATTTCTTATTTACTATACTATAATGTGCCTTCTTTCATGAGGCATTTAATTCTATAATATTTTTTGGCCACAGAGCCATTTATGACTGAGACATCTAGTCGACCCGACAACTGAGTCTAGAATAGAGATATTTTGTTGTAATGAATGTTCTTTCTCCCCTCTCCAAATAAATAGGGGAAAGTAGGACTTAACAAAGGTTCAGAAATTATAAAGAAACACGACATGTTATTTTCAAACTGTATGGATTTACAATACATATTTTCCAAAATATGAAGAGAAAGGGTGGTGATTCCTCCTCCAAGTATTATAGTATGTTCTCCCTTTGTTAAAACCCATTTTGTTCATGTTTCTTCTCTAAATTCATGTAATTGTTGTTGTTAGAAATATTTCAAGACTTTCTCACAGATTCGCTGGTATCAATATGTTATGCATGTGCATGTAAGTTCCTCATAGGTTCATTTGTATCGAGATCGTTAATGATAGTGCCTATATTGATTATTGAAATTATTCCTTTAATAGTTTCTCTTCATGAATCATAGCACACAACCTCTCTTCTTCCCATTATATCTACTTCCAACTCAGAAAAGTATAGGAATTCTTAAAGTTGCAAGCTTTATGTGTTATGCATAGAATTATTGATGATGTAAGATCCGGATGATGAGGTACTCCTCCTCCTCATCCTCTATCATTTATCTACAAAATTCTATTAAACTGTAAGTCCTTGGACTACTTGGCCTCCACTATGTTATACATATCTATGAGATTTGTATATGGGAAGAAGTACCAAGGAATTCATGTCTTTCTCCTTTAGGTGAATGAACCAACCCATATATATATATATATATATATATATATATATATATATATATATATATATATATATATATAAACTATATGTGATGTCTCCATTACTAGAAAATCATATGAGACACACAGAATCTAGATGTGCCCAAGCACTGGTCTTGTAAGAAATCTGAGGCTGTCTCTAGGAGTAACAATAGGGTAAATGTAATTAAACAAACATGATTATCTCATTTATTGAATTTAGGTTTCTGTGATCCATATCAAGATTTTTGAGAAGATTCTTCGGCGTAAATCACATTGGGATGCTTTTGTCGACGCGTTTCGAACCAACAAGTGTGGTTCATCGTAAGGACAAGTTGAAGAACCAAATCCTAGCTACAAGTTAAATAGAAGAGCAGATCATCCACCAACAACTATATTGGATTGGGCAGCTAGAATTTCTAACGGCTATATTTGACAGGGAAACGACTAACTAGAGAGGACTATGGAATAGGGGTGGGAGAAATAACATTATATATTAATAGGAATTAATTACCGAAAGTTAATTAAAATCCTTTCGGTAATTTTAATTAACAAGTTGTGTAATTAAACAATTAATTATCAAATATGAAATAAAATGGGCTAATATTATCTAATTAAATAGTTAATTGCGAGTTATTTATGTTATAGTTAATATCATAACCTATTAATAAAAACTAAATATCATATTGAAGTTTTTTAATAAATGTATATGTAAGTATGCATTTAATTAATATGAATCCAAAGGGCTAATATAATTAAATAATATAACAGATTAATAGTTTGTATAACCTATTAATAGAAACTATTAAATTAAGTGTAAACCTAAACCATTAAGTCATAAACTAAAACTATCTAATAAAATTTTTTAGTCAATAATAATATATAATAAGGGTATTTCATTAAAAGGATAACTAATTAGGCTAGATAAATCAAGGACCATCTAAGATAATAGGAAGAGGATAAGGGGCGAATACCTTAAGAGTGATCGAAACAATGAGGAGCTAAAGAGAAACGAAATAGATTGTTTTAAATTGGTAGTTAATTAGGAGCAATTTTCATCTATTCAATAAAATTTAGGAAAAGAAAATATAACAAGAGGAATTCTTATTTAGGAAGGACCAAGAAGAACACCCCAGGGATCAGATTCGACTAGGAGGAGAGGGTAGGGATCCAACAACTGCTAATTTTCTAGCCATCATCTCTATTGAGATTGTTCGGCCTTTTTTCAATCTCAATGGCTTCCCTAAATTTCTGGTGATGAAATTGCACAACCTTAGCAATAACACGGGCCTCCTCAATACATACATGATGTTTTGTCTTCTCAGCATGTTCTGCTAGGGTGGAAGACTGGGTCCTCCCATGTTTTAAGTTGGCTGAGTGCTCATTAATCCTCTGATTAATAGAACGACCAGTCTCACCAACATAGGGGGTCCCACAGGAACAGGGAATAACATAGACACCTTTCATCTCCTTGGGGTCGATCGGGTCCTTTACCGATTGGAGGGAGCTACGGATGGTGTTAAGGGGTCTAAAGGTAGAGGGAACATTATGCTTCCTCAGAATCCTTGCAATCTTATTAGTGGTCCCTTGGACGAAAGGGAGATGAACCCCAGAGACTCGATCTTTAGGGTCTTTCTTGACCAATGAGCTTTTGTTGGCTTTAAGGAAGGATTTCTAACCAAGGTGCCTATTATAACCATTATTAATAAATACATTAAGGAGATGGTCCTTCTCTTTACTAAGGCTCTTTTCATCAGAGATTCTCAGTGCATGAGTAGCTTAAAGGCATAAGGCTTGACCCTGAGGACATTCTTGTGAGTTTCGATGTGGTCTCCCTTTACACGTTCATTCCTATATAGGAAGCCATTGGGGTTATTAATCGACTCACGGACGCTGACACCGCTTGGTTAGTTGAGATCTGTCTCACTTCCACTTTTTTCAGCTTTGAAGGTGAGTTCTATGAACAGACCTATGGTGTTGCCATGGGCTCCCCCCTGTCCCCGGTTGTTGCTAATCTATTTATGGAAGATTTCAAATCCAAGGCCCTGGCCTCAGCCCGTCTTCTACCCAAACTTTGGAAAAGATTTGTGGATGACACGAATGTCATCTGGTCACATGGCCAAGATGAGCTGAATCTGTTTTTCAAGCATCTCAACAATCAATCCCCCGCCATTAAGTTCACTATGGAGCAAGAAGTCGATGGATGCCTTCCTTTCCTCGATGTTCTTATTTCAAAGAATAATGATGGATCCTTATCCCACCAGGTGTTTCGGAAGAAAACACATACTGAGCAGTATCTTCATGCCAGCTCCCATCATTTCCCTGCTCAAAAACTAGGCGTTCTCAACACGCTTGCTACTCGTGCACTGAGAATCTTTGATGAAAAGAGCCTCAGTAAAGAGAAGGACCATCTCCTTAATGTATTTATTAATAATGGTTATAGTAGGCACCTTGGTCAGAAAACCTTCCCTAAAGCCAGCAAGAGGTCATTGGTCAAGAAAGACCCTAAAGATCAAGTCTCTAGGGTTCATCTCCCTTTCGTCCAAGGGACCACTGATAAGATTGCAAGGATTTTGAGGAAGCATAATGTTCCCTATACCTTTAGACCCATTAACACCATCTGTAGCTCCCTCCAATCAGTAAAGGACCCAATCGACCCCAAGGAGATGAAAGGTGTCTATGTTATTCCCTGTTCCTGTGGGACCCCTTATGTTGGTGAAACTGGTCATTCTATTAATCAGAGGATTAATGAGAACTCGACTGACTTAAAACATGGGAGGATCCAGTCTTTCGCCTTAGCAGAACATGTTGAGAAGACAAAACATCATGTATGTATTGTGGACGCCCGTGTTATTGCTAAGGTTGCGCAATTTCATCACTGGAAATTTAGGGAAGCCATTGAGATTGAAAAAAGGCCGAACAATCTCAATAGAGATGATGGCTGGAAAATTAGCAGTTGTTGGATCCCTTCCCTCTCCTCCTAGTCAACTCTGATCCCTGGGGTGTTCTTCTTTGTCCTTCCTGAATAAGAATCCCTCTTGTTATATTTTCTTTTCCTAAATTTTGTTGAATAGATGAAAACTGTTCCTAATTAACTACCAATTTAAAACAATCTATTTTGTTTCTCTTTAGCTCCTCATTGTTTCGATCACTCTTAAGGTATTCGCCCCTTATCCTCTTCCTATTATTTTAGATGGTCCTTGATTTATCTAGCCTAATTAGTTATCCTTTTAATGAAATACCCTTATTATATATTATTATTGACTAAAAAAATTTTATTAGATAGTTTTAGTTTATGACTTAATGGTTTAAGTTTACACTTAATTTAATAGTTTCTATTAATAGGTTATACAAACTATTAATCTGTTATATTATTTAATTATATTAGCCCTTTGGACTGATATTAATTAAATACATACTTAGATATACATTTACTAAAAAACTTCAATATGATATTTAGTTTTTATTAATAGGTTATGATATTAACTATAACATAACTAACTCGCAATTAACTATTTAATTAGATAATATTAGCCCCTTTTATTTCATATTTGATAATTAATTGTTTAATTACACAACTTGTTAACTTTATTATAATTTTAAATATTTAATTATATAGTTTGTGATATAAAACCTCTTTCATATTAATTAAATACATTACTTCATTTACATATGGTAATAGTTATGAAACTAACTTATATTAATTATTTAATTAAAATCCTTTTGGTAACTAATTCCTATTAATATATAATCTTATTTCTCCCACCCCTATCCCGTAGTCCTGTCTAGTTAGCCATTTCCCAGTCAAATATAGCCATTAGAAAGTCTAGTTGCCCAATCCAATATAGCTGTTGGTGGATGATATGCTCTTATATTTAACTTGTAGCCATGGTCTGGTTCTTCAACTTGTCCTGACGATGAACCACACTTGTTGGTTCGAAACGCATCAACAAAAGCATCCCAATGTGATTTACGCCGAAGAATCTTCGCATAAATCATGATTATTTCATATTCACTAAAATACAATTCAATAGATAAATTTCAAGGAACACATTGAAAGAAAATTATAAATGAAGCAAATAAGATTATTCCACGATAAAATAATTACAACTTAGATATCTAAATTAATTGCAAGAGGTAAAAGAATTAATCTAGTGTTAGGAATTAGGAATTACTGATAGGGAGGTGAATCATTAATTTAAAATTTTTTCTTTTAGCATAAGAATTTAATCAAATAATGGTGAAACATTTAATCAACTCATGAGAGACCAAAAATCACATAACATATTGAAGATAATTATTTAACATGGAACCCTTGTGGGTGAAAAACTACCAAAGATTCCTTCGTATTATGATGTAAGGGAACCAACTATGATTACATCAAATGTTTATGAGAACCCACTCAGAGGAGGCCCCTAACCCCTTCAAACAAAAATCACCTACTTGCATAGAGGTACCAACCTAGAACAATTGCCCTGCCTCTATAACCTAGAACTTGTTATATATATCTTTGTTTCTCTTCACATCTCTCTTTACTTCCTTTAGCTCATTCATTCTTATCTAAAAATAACGCTACTTCCTTTACTCTTCTACATACAACACATCTACTCTAGCTCTCCAACAATATATTTCTCTATCACTACATTACAACCCCTTCACTCTCAACTAGAAAACATATATCCTCAGCAATCCCACACATTCAACTAGCCAACTCCAATGTATATATTTTTCTCGATTACAAAATGTCATGTAGGGTCTTTTGTCAATCTCTCATGACTCGTAGTCCTACATCATGGTGCACATGGATCAATGAATAGTTTCATTCCTAGCTCCAGTGTGGGGATGCATTGTCTACTTCATATGAGATTGAGGATGGCATTTGATTACAAAACAAAGTCTCATTTACTGCATTCCCTTAACTCCACGGTAACTTTTGCACACTCACCCCTATTTTTCTCCATACAATAGTGGAACAACTATATATTTGCTCACATAGAGGGAAAACACCTCCACTAACATCACACACCATGAGAGAGACTGCAAAATTCAATTCTCCATAGCTTGAGAGAGAGATCCTGCAATCTAAATATGTCCCTCAAATTAAAAACATAGTATGGCTCACACTACTAGAGACTCAATTTCATCATTTTTTCCCTAGCTCCAAGTATTTATCTTTATTAATTTTGTATGGCTCATAGTCCTTCAATATGACAACTATGATAATAACTCAACTCGATAGCTGGATTTTTTCATAGATATCTCACCAAATTCAACTTCCTCCTTTAATTTTTATTATATAAAGAGGAGGACCATCATTGAAGCAACCAACTCCACTAGCTACATTATTTGCTGCATTCAAATATTATTGATCCTACAAGATTAAGCCCTTTTGTATAAGTGTTATGACCACAGATAAGTGATGGAGTCCCTTAACTCTACCCCTGCTCTAGGCTCCCATGCCCTTAGTTTTTTAGGTCTCTTCTTATGTGACCATGGTTTAATAGCTCTCATTTCTAGGTGCCATGAATCTACCATCAGGTGATGGTGATGGGAATAATCTCTATCTCTTCGACCCATATCTTAGCCATTTCAATTGTTGCCACTTTCGAAACCATCAAGAATCCCTTTAGAAATGGGGTGAGACATGAAACTTCAAGTTAGTAGACAGAGAAGTTTCCCATCTCTTGGTCACGTCTCTCAACCATTTCCATTGCTTCCCACATCCAAAACCACCAAGGAAAGATATTTCATGCTTTTTTCACCACTACCACATGTACTTTAATGGAGGTGCCATGTGTGAGATATTTTTGGCCCTCTTGGCCATCTAAACCACTGAAACTACATGCCACTTTTCATTATCCTGGACTACCATATCATCTCAAGATCTTGTACTGGTTATGTCATCTTGAGGATCCTAGACTACTGATGTCATGTTGACATCATCTTAGACATCTAATCAGCATGCACCATTTTTCCTACTAACATTGGTCCATGGTGACATATTATCCATGTCATTAGTACAGAGGATTGGTCTTGGGCCACTAATTTTCCATGAATTTCTTCATAAAATGTTTAAGGTCGAGGAGAGAATTTTTACAGGGGGAGACATAAATATTTACATCAACCAACAAGAAGGTGGTTCAATCTTTATCTCATAGTCTCAGGGCCTCGGGACCCTTGAAAAATGCACCAATGGGAAAAAGGGCAGATGACATGTCCCATGGTGGGACCAAACCTCCTTTGGCATGTTGAATTCCATCGGATTTCATTTATCCCTCTTGAGATTTGAAATGTGGGCCCATGTTGCCAAATAATGCCACCTATGTTGTGAGTGTAGCATCCCTCATAAGATTTATACTTCAATGATTTTGTTAACAAAGGAATTTGTTAAAAATCACAATTTTTATATGTAACCTTGGGGCATGGAACCTTGCCAAAATTTAGAATGCAGTAAATCCTTCATCCTTAGGAGTTTTTTAGGACACTATATATCGTTGGAAAGCTCTTTTGAAGGCCTATTAAATAATTTCATTTGCACGACCACATCAGCTCATATGGTTATCCATAGAAACACAACCTTTGACATCATTGAAAATATTTTCCCTGATAATCTCCTCCTTTAGAATTGATCTTAAGATTGGAAAACATTGTTACAACATTGATGGCTATAACACATGGTAGCACTCCCCATAACACCTTTTAGACTCTTCTCTTGTTCAAAACACTCCCCCTAAGATATCACAAATTCTGGGCAATTGATCCCCCTTTTACATCAATGGTAAAGGGTAATACCATCTGCACAGAAATCCATGCCCAAATTTGATATATTTCTCCCACATCTTACTTGTTAAATTAATCATCAAAATATGTAGCTACCAACCCTTACCAAAGTAGAGTAATTTGACTATAATAGAGACTAATTCTAGTTTCTTCCTAAGATATTCAAATGGTTCCCATGGTAAAGGATTTGTAAATGTTGAAAATGGCAACAAAAAATGTTAAAAATACAATCTAGAAATTCTAATTTAATTTTTCCTTCAATTAAATTGTGAATTAAATTGTAATTCTATTCTCATAGCAACTTGTAATTGTTAATTAAGTTAAATTGACTCAATTGACTTAGGATATTTGAGTTGGAAGTCTATCTAGAGTAATATAGAGTGATCACTAAATTTTAGGGGCTCGAGTTCAGTTCTTTTGAGTTGTAATTAGATAACTCATTCTAACTAAGTTATAATCAACTAAACTAGGTCTAACTATTGGAGGAACTAGTATAGGTCTAGTAGTGGAGTAGTTAACCAGTGTATCACCAACACCACACCAATTAACTAAATATTCACTCATAAATAACTCATGCATGTCAGTTAAGAGGAAGACCTAGTTGATATTAAAGTTCAGGGACAATTTACTATCAGTTGTATAATTTTCTGAGTTGTACCAATGGTGAATGCAATTAGTTGAGGACCTAATTATAGATTGCGAAGTTATGGAGAGGGAATTTCCACATTAAATAGAGGCTAATTCTCTTAGGGATTGCGCAAGGAAGTAGTGGCTTGGAAGGCTAGTAAATTGGCTAAGTTTTCGCCAGAGGCAGCCTAGGAAGTAGAGAGTTAGATTTTACTAGTGTAGGAATTGTTCAGGATGAACAAGCATTGTATTTTATTCTTATATCTTCTGGTTAATGCAATATAGATAGTCGAGCTTTTGGGCAATTTCTTTCCCTAGAAAAATATTGTGTTATGTGCGAGTGATATTTTTGGCTTATTATGGCCTGACCTAGGTTCAGAGTTAAGTTAGCCAAACAAATCCCCGTACTACTGGCCCTTTTGGTAACAGTCCGCGGAGCACGAACTAAGGTCTCACCCGAAGTAGTATGGGGGGGTACTAGAACCAGGTTTTTGCACCCTGGAGATGTCTGATGAGTTCAAGTGGTCTGTAGTTTGACCCTGCATGCACGTCACTACGCGCACTTTACTGTACCTCGCAGCCTGAGATGCTACCTTCCTGCAACCCTACTCAAGGGCTAAACATGCGCTTCTGCATTATTACCCAAGACTTCACTAATATTCCACTATTATTTGATTAATTTAGCCTACTTGCATGCCTTAAGTTATACTTAACAATATAAACCATTCATACAGGTGCGCGAAGTAAATAAACAATATATTTGCAATTTATAGCAAACATGCATTAACCCAAGAACATATACATAAATTGGTAACAAAACTTCTCTTTATTAATTTCTTCCTCGGTTACAAACTCAACTCTGCCCTGCGCACTCAGCTTCAGGGGTCCATGCACTCAGCTGCGGATTACTAGGCCTCTATGCACTCAGCTACAGATCATTCTCCTACTCTATGACCCAATGACACACTTAGTCACTTAGACTCTTTCTCTTTCTCTCTACTACTTCTACTTCGCTTTCCTTTCTTTCACACTTAGAGCCTCGATCTATTTATACAATCCCATGGTCTATGGACCATGGGTAGGCCGACATTACATTACAAGACTAGGGCGGACAACCCTGTGACTCTAACATACTTCCGCGCCTGCAATTCGTGGAGCTTTACAACACCATTCGGTCAAAACTTGGGCTTTGAGCCCCAAAACATGCCTTGGGGGGATTCCATGCCCAACAAATATTCTTCCTTTTCTTCTTATTTTTTTCATCAATCAATTTTAGTTTCCACAGAAGAGTAGAGTAGATTCTTGTCTTATGTTTTACCATATCACATAAGTTTTTGAATCTACAGTAAAAATCTACAAGGTATTGGAGTTGAAGGCATTATAGAAGAGAATAATTACAGAGCTCTAGTTTAGGGCAGATCCAGAAGACCCTATGTGCAGACTTCTTAATAGAGTTAGAAAGCTTCTAGTGGGTAGATCAATGAGCCAATGTTTAGTGACAAAAAAGTTGTGATCATTGATATTGGCAGATTGAAGAGCAGGATTTCTTTGTGCGATGAGTTTGCAAAGAAGATATGAAATTTTTGTTGAAAATTTTCAAAAAAAAATAATAGATCTAGATTCCTTGCGAAAACATACCAAAATTCAAAAAACAATTGGTTGAATCAGAGTTCGGATGAGGGAGATATCATCGATTTAAAATCCACCCTTTTTTTACAAACATTTTTTATGGTGGATGTGCATCTCAAGAATTTCTATGCACTTTAGGTACAAGATGCATGCAAAACCTTGAGGAGCAAGGCAAAGGTTAGAGACTTGGTGTTTGAAAGGGAGAATACATTATCTCTGTTGTAGTGTTTTCTTCTCAAAGATGTACGAAAAGAACCCACTTAATATTGTTGATGACAAACAATTTGAACAATATAAATGGATGCTAAACATTGTAGATCTACAACAACTGATAGAAACAAAACCTGCCAAAATTTTGATCTATGCCACAATCATAGTTAAACAACAAAAAGAAATAGTAATAACTCCAATCATCCAATGGAAACCAGATATACAAAGAATAGTTTTATTATAACACCTGTGAAGGGAACAAATAAATGTTACCAATCCCCCTCTATGGGATGGGTTCTTGGCTATCCTCAAACATCTTCATCTTGTGTAGAGTCTCTCTCCTCTATAATGTGTAAACCCAGCAAAAATATGGTGTGTGACAATGAAAATAATCAAAGTTACAACAATGAGTGCAACAATGAAAATAATCAAAAGTGAATAATGAATGGAAAACCCTTCTATTTATAACAAAATATTGAGTTATCCTTGAATAATGAGCAATAATAAAATATTATTAACCCCATTCTTGGAATAACCACTTGGAATATTTTATTATATTTGGTTAGGAGGGAAAAAGTATTTAAACTTTTGTTTAGAAATAATAAATAAATAAATGATTTATTTATCATCCCAAGGAATTGATCAAGGAATAATAAACAAATCATGATTTATTTAATTATTCCTAAGGGATTTAGTCAAATTTGACAAAGAATAATAATTAATTAGTGATTAATTAATTATTCTTAGAGAAAAATAAGATAATTAATTATTTATCTGTTTATTTTTCATGATTGGATCGAATATGACAAGGCATAATATTTGAAAAATGGTTTAATTAATTATTACTAGAAGAAAATCAAATAAATAGTGATTTATTTAATTATTCTTCATGGGTTTAATTATAAATTACTTAACAAAGGTGGTTTATTAAGTAATTTCTCATAGTGAAAGCAATTTTACTATGGTGAAATTGACTTTACATGGTGTACTTTGATCCATCTAGTAAATTAGGCTAGATGATCAATTTTTTGGTGATAACAACCTCTCAACATGTAGCCCCAGAGGAAACCTCAGAAGTAGTCTCGAAAAGTTGTGGAGCAACCACAATTAGAGAAGAAGAGAGGAGACTGAGTGGAGACATCCACTCAAGAAGAGACCTCCAGTAGGGAGAAATTTTGAGCCAACTAGGAAAAGGGAGCACATATAGCCATACCTCTAGGTGAGAGGTGGGGCAATGTGAAGTATTAGTCCCAAGAGTGCAGAAATTTGGGCAGGGTCGATTGAAAGGTTTTGTCTCATGGATCACTACCTTACTAAGGGAGACCATAGTACACAGTAGCTGGATGGATCAATGGCGGTTGATGCAGTCAGATATCAGAGTGATAGAGATAGAGGTTAGCAGTAGTCACATAATACAAAGCACAGAGCAGAGTCGACAAAGTGAAGATTGCACAGAGGAAAAGTTAGTAGAAGCATAGAGTTTTCAGTCAACAGAGGTAGAGCTTGTAGTAGTCAAAGACTCTGGTGACAGATGTATCATACATATTCAATTTGGATGCTTTTTGGTTGCAGATGTTGCATTAACAATGACAACAATGACAAGTGTTGCATGCAGAACATTCCAAAGGTACCAGATCGGCATAGATTTGAATCCCTTTCTTGTTGAGAGGTAGGTTTCAAAATGGAAACAAGAAATGCTAAAAATAACATCTAGAAATTTAAATTTAATTTGCCCTTGAATTAAATTGTAATTATATTCTTATAGAAACTTGTAATAGCTAATTAAGTTAAATTGACTTAATTGACTTAGGAAATTCGAGTTTTAAGTCTATTTAGAGTCATGTAGAGTGATCCCTAAATATTAGGGGCCCAGGTTGAGTTCTTTTGAGCTGTAACTAGATAACCTAGTCTAATCGAGTTATAGCCAGTTAAGCTAGTTCTAACTGTTGGAGGAACTAATGGAGGTCTAGTAATGGAGTGCTGCACTAGTGCATCACCAATACCACACCATTTAACTAAACATTCACTAATAAATAACTCATGCATGTCAGTTCAAAGGAAAACCCATTTGAGATTAGAGTTTAGGGACACTGTACTATCAGTTGTATAATTTTCCGAGTTGTACAGATGGTGCATGAAATCAATGAGGACCTAATCCTGGATTGGGCAATTATGGAGAGTAAATTTCCAAATTAAATAGAGGAAAATTATCTTAGGGATTGCGCAAGGAAGTAGGGTCTTCGAAGGCTAATAAATTGGCTAAGTGTTGGCCAGAGTCAACCTAGGAAGCAAATAGTTAGATTGTACTAGTGCAGGAAATGTTCAGGATGAACAAGCATTGTATTTTCTTTTCAAATCTTCTGGTTAATACAATATATATAGTAGGGGTTTCGAGTAGTTTCTTTTACCAGAGAAATATTGTGTTATGTGCGATTGATATTCTTCCTTTTCTGCTGAAGAGTAGAGTAGATTATTGTCTTTTATTTTAGCATATCACATAAGCTATTGAATCTACAGTAAAAATTTACAGTAAATATATTTGCAAGATTCTCATTAGTATCCACATATTCAATCTGAACAACACTAGCAGCAGGGAAAATTTTAAGGATGGAAGTTTATCTTAAAGTTTACAAACCTTGGCGAATCTTACTAGACCCTAATATGCAAATTGTAAAAATTTTGGTGATATTTTTTCTAGAAATATTTAGATTTCCAATGATTTTATATTAGTCAATATAATATTTTGTTGATTTATAAGGTAAAATATTCATGTATTATAAAATATGGGCGAATCATTTTAGAAAAAAAATGGAGATTGGTGAGTATTTTTTTTGGAAAAAGCATGGAGAATTAGCCCACCTACGAATATTAGCCTCTAAAATTTTCCCTGACTAGCAGTAACCTGATCTATCAAGAAATGAAATTTGATTGGAATATGCTTTCTCTTTGAGTGCATAGTTAGGTTCTTGAAGATGTCGATAGCCCTAGTGTTATCACACAATATTGGGATTAGATCATTTAACTCAACCTTGTTGTATTTTAAAGTATGATTCATTTAAAGAATTTGAGTGCAAGAATTGACTATAGCTATGTAAAGAGCTTCTACTATAGATAGAGAGATTGAGTCTTGCTTTTTGCTTACCCAAGGCATAAGGTGGTCTCTAGAGAAAAATGTTTCCCCAGAGGTACTTTTCCTATCATCAGTGCTACCAACCCAATCAACATCCATATAATATTTTAAATAGAAGTCTTTACCTCTTTCTTACCACAAGCCAAATTATGTTGTCTCTTGTAGATATTTTAAAATTCTCTTCATTGCATTGGCATGGCTCTCTTTGGGATTTTCTTGAAATCTTGATGCCAAGTCCACTTATTTCATTATTCTTGGACTTGAAGCGATTAGGTATAGCAATATTCCAATCATATATCTATACGATGTCCTATTCACAAGAGGTTATTGATCTTCTTTACCTAGATTACATCCATTCACCATGGGGGTACAAATTGTCTTGCACTCTTCCATTCCAATTTTCTTCAATGTTTCCCTTAAATACTTGGATTGGGAGATAAATATACCTTTATTAGATTGGATAAATTGTAGTCCAATGAAGAAATACAACTCCCTTTCCATAGATATTTCAATTTTTTTTTTGCATTATCTTAGAAAATTGTTATCCCATCTACTCCAAATCAATACCAAAGATAATATCATCTTCATAGGCAACAATAATTAGCAAATTGTCATTTTCATATTTTATATACAAATTTCTATCTATTGTCACTCTCTTGAAGCCTTTCTACTAAAGATACTTGTCCAACCTAGCATACCAATCACTTGGAGGTTATTTTATCCCATATAGAGCTTTTCTCAATTCAAAAGCATAATCTTCATTCTATGAGAGCAAGAAACCTTCTGGTTCTTCAACATATACTTCTTCTTATAATTCACCATTAAGGTTGTTTTTAAATCCATTTGACATAATTTAATATTCTTATGACTGGAAAAAGATAGGAAGATTCTAATGGCTTCCAGTCTTGCTACAATTGCAATAGTTTCATGAAATTCTATCCCTTATATTTGTGCATAACCTTTTCATATGAGTCTCAATTTATTTCTTACAACATGTCCTTCCTCATTTATCTTATTCTTGAAATCCCATTTGTTTCCTATAACATTTCTGTCTTTTGATCTAGGGACAAGCTCCCACATATCATTTTTCTTAATTTGGTCTAGCTCCCCATTCATTTCCCTCACCTAGAACTTTTCACTAGCTAGACTAAAACTTTTAGTCTTAAGTTGTGATAGCAAGGAAAGATTTTCATGGTTGGAGTTCTGAATGAATTTCCTTCTAATTTTGACACCAAGCCTTTTATCAACAATTATATGAATCTTTGGCTGTTGTTTTTACACATACGTTGATGGGATCATGTGCTTCTGCATTGTATCTTCTTCCTCTTCTTCTTCATGGTTTGTGTAATTTAAGTAAGGGTCTTCCTCCTTATTTGATTTCTCATTTTCTTTATCCTTTTCTAAATGGGGCACCATTTCATCAACTATGACATGGATGCAACCTTCAATCCTTTTTTTCTCTTATTGAATAATTTGTAGCCTTTTCTCTTAGTCAAGTATCCAAGGAATATATCATTATCAACTCAAGAATTGAACTTTCTAAGGTATTTATCATTTATTTTGATATAATATTTACTCCCAAATACTTTGAAATGTTTTACCAATGTTTGTCTTCCTTTCCATGGTCCATGAGGATATTTTTCATTGTTAGGCTTAAGTTATAATTTGTTTGATAAGTACTTGCTTGAGTTTATTATGTTAGAAAAATACTGGTGGGGGACAGGGGCGGGGGGGGGGGGGGGGGGGGGCGGCCCGACTGAATTAGTATTTTATTTCACTTATTCTTCTATTTCAAATTTAGAAAAAATTATGCTATAGTTCTTCAAACAACTTCCATGTGTAAATTAATAAATTTTCACAATTTCCATCAATGATTAACTTAACCATTGTATAAGTATTTCATTAGCCATTCATTATGCATTAACCATGAGAAGTAATGGAAAATAAAATATAACACATAATCAACACATCAACACATAGGGACACTAGGATTTTTAATTGGAAATCGAATTTGGGAGAAAACCACTGTTATTGACATCTTTGTATTTTTTATTATTATAAAGAAAATATTCATTACATATTATATTGGTGAAAACTCTTACCAATGCACAGGCTCTTACCTATGGGAAGCTACAACCTTTGATTACTCTAGCTCCAACTGGAAGGAAGCTACTACTCCCTGATTAGGTTTACCATCTCCTACTGGAAAGAGGCTCCTACTCCCTCAACAAGTTTACTAGCTACCAACGGAATGAAGTCCCTACTCCCTCACTGAAGGCTCCAATCTCAGCACATTTCATAATTTTTATATTGGATCCACCTGTTTCAAATACACATAAAAATATTACAGGCCACCTTTCATCAAATTTCCAAACTAGAAACACACCCAACAATATGCTCAATCTCAAAAACTTAATAACAATAAAATCTCTAAAACCAAACATTAATTAATCAAATACGTTCAAATTGTATAAATGTATACCAAGATATCAATCACTCCTTTAAAACTAAATCACTGATCAGACTCAAATGAAATAAGAAATCACATATCATCAACTGATATTGTTAGATACCAAACATCCTAATTAAGATATCCTTGATAATCAATAGAAAAGAATATGGAACCAATCTATTACCATAAAAAACCAACAATAAAAACCCCAATCAAATCATATTATATGCGTGACCCTAATTAAGAATATATATGTGTGTGTGTGTTTCATGCATAATTCCTGCATACAGATCTCAAATCACGGAATATTGTATCCAAGTCATTTTGTTTGTACAAAGAAAACTTCATCTATCATGATCGTATAAATCAATCAATAGCAAGAGAACATCCAAAAACCCAGATCAAGTAAAAATATTAAAAAATTATTAACACAAAATGTATACGTGACTATTATAGGGTAGATTTGCATAAGTATGATATAATTGGGAATACAACCAGCATACATCGCTTAGAACATTAATATGCAAACACAATATCTTGTCTTTGCATCTGCATTCACACCAAAATCATATCTTTGCAGATAATATTTATTCTACCCAGAATAAGCTAAACTTTGCACATTCATCCTTTTATTTGTTAGCAGCATAAAACATTAAACATTATATTTATTTGCCAACAATTACTCCTGCAATGAGAAAATAAAAAATCATATATTTCCAAGACATCTTCATATATCTCATCTCTAAGCCTCCTCCTTGTGCATTGATGCACACCTGTTACAAAGAAAATTACATTGAACAACTCATCAAAGAAGCACATGCCAACTGCTCAATATCCTTGTCCTTTTATATACTTTAGACTTTCCAATACCATAGGAAAATCCCTTGGGTTTGTTACTGGTAATTGTTGACGAGATGAAATAGATGTTTCCAACACAAAACTTTTCGAGATTACCATGGGAAATGCTCATGGTATTTTATTTTCCATGTCCAAGGTCATGTAAATTACTCTTTTTCATGAAACATATGTATGTGCAGGACATTTCTTCATAGAAGCAACATATTCTTTTCAAACTTCACATTTTCCATGCATCTTGTGACTAAGCTACTAATACTCCTCCTTATCCTCTACAATACATGTACAAACATTCATGTCATCTACAATAGTTTAACAAATCTCTGGAATCATCAAGGAAAACGCATGTCATTAGAGGAAATTTCAGCCTAAAACTAGCCTCCTAATGAAAAATAAAAAAATAATAGTTAAAATAATAAAATAAGAGATATGAATTTTGGAGCAAAAATAAGAAAACTACTTTTTTTTTTTTAATTGTATTATTTGGCTTATCTCCCTATAGATTTACTCAAATTTCAAGTGTAGACACTCGTTGGATGCGGAATTAAATTCCACATCCAATGAGTACCCATTATGAATACTTTTTAGTAGACCCACGTCGAAAAAAATTGAAGATACATTAAACATCTTGTTGAAAACGCGTTTTTAATGTATCTTCAGTTTTTGTCGATGAAGTTCTTCTCAAAAGTATGCATAATGGGTACTCGTTGGATGTGGATTTTAATTCCGCATCTAACGAGCATCTACACTTGAAATTTGTGTAAACCTATAGGGAAATAAGCCAAAAATACAATTAAAAATAAAGTACTTTTTCTTCTTTTCCCTCCAAAATATTTACACATACCTATTTTTAAATTTAAAGGATTTTGATTGGTTTACATACTATGACATGGAAATTACATGAAAATTTCATGGGCACTTTTAGGCTAAAATTTCCTCTAATGTGATATCAATGTTGACATCATATTCTATCTAGGTTGATGGAAACTTGATGCCAACAATCTCCCCCTTTGGACTTGATGGAAACTTCCTATAAAACATGATGGTCTTCTCTCCCCCTTTGACATCAAGGGAAAAGGATGGAACCATGTTGAAGGAAGTACTCCCCCTATCATGTTAAACACTATAAATCTGTTATGCTGATTAAAATCATGAAATATGCATATTTCCCATGCTCCCTTTGAGCATCTAGAGATATGTAATGTATGTACAAGGTGTTATGAAGAGAATATATGGTTACCCATAAGTACATATAACTACATCAAAATATTATCATACATATCAATACATGTATATCATGATCAACATTCAAGATATTCATCAACAACATAATATGATATCACATTAATAACTTTCCATAATCAAGAGACTCATCAACAACATATGTGAAGGAAAAGAGGACCTCCATCATCACAATCTATTGAATAGAATAGGACTGATCAACAACATATTGAATATTAACCAATATAAACCATGACAGTGATACATGTACTCTCATGATCAACATTTAAGACATTCATCAACAACATAATATGATATCACATTAATAACTTTCCATAATCAAGAGACTCATCAACAACATATGTGAAGGAAAAGAGGACCTCCATAATCACAATATATTAAGTATAATAGGATTGATCAGTAGCGTATTGAATATTAACCAATATAAACTATGACATAGTAGCTTGTATATCTTCCAATAGTAAGCAACTATTGTAAGAAGACTGGTCATAGAAATAATAACCATGAACTCAATGAAAACCAAAATGCCAAAAATGAACCATTTGAAGCATAGAAGATTCTCCCCCTAAACCTATGTCAACTCTTCATCATCAATCATGATCGCATTATATCCTCCTCATCAATGAACATGACAATAGGCAATATAGAGAAGAGACAGATCAACAACAGTAATAATATTTTAGAGCAACTCACCAACACACTTTCATACATTCCTAAGCAACATATGGGCATCATCAACAAACTGCAAAAAACCAATGTTAGAACCATAATGCCAATAATGAACTGATGGAAGCATATGAGGAGCTCACCCTTAATCTGTGGCACTTTGTTGTAGCGGCTACAACCACCCTCCAAAATTTTTCCTATGCTTCGATTTTGGAGCCTTCCTTCTAAACCACAATAGCTCATCTTGCACTGATCTAGGTATCCATGCTTCGAATGAGACATATATTTTTAGTTTTTCTTGTGTTTACTTAGTTTATTTTGCTAGCCCCCAAGCTGATCTCCTGATTTGGTCCCTCAGCAGTTCTAGGCTTGCCCAAGAAAACTACATAATTCTTGAGGGAAACTAGCCTTACTATTGGGAATTGTAAAGTCTTGGCTGCTAGTGAGCCTTGAGCTCTGGAAATATGTAGTCATGGGGGGAACCCTAGTACTGAGCCTAGAAATTGCACAAAACTTATTGAGCTCAGAAACTACACAGTTCACTGAGCCAGAAAGTTACCTAGTTCCCGAAACTGCGATGTCTTTCTTGGTAGTGTGCATGGTAATTTTCCCTAGAAAAAGAAAAAAGAAAAAAAAAAAGGCATCCCTAAAAAATAGGGATCTATTTTTAGTATCCTGAAGGAGACAGTTGCGTTATTTTTAGAAACTTTCACCAAGTATCGCTTTTTTCTTGATTTTAGGCATGCGCGTCACAAACCGCAACTTGACCAAATATATTTGATTGATCCTACTAGAGCTCATTTTCACACTCAATATTAGAGCTCTAACATTCCTTAGGAGCTCAAGGAGCCTTTGGTGCGATCATCGTCACTTTTCCGATAGAGTTTTTCTTTTGTCTTTTTTCACCTTTTTTTTATCGCTTTTTGTTGTTTATCTTGTGTGAGTCTTGTTTCACTTGTTTATCTGCATGGTTTCTAGCATTTTAACTTGTTTTAGCTTGTAGAAGTGTTGTTCTTTCAAGTTATAGATTTCCTTTCCCAAGTGTCGCATGAGTTTTCCTATTTTTTCACCAACAATCACTGTTATGGAAACTCTCATCACATGCTTCATTTTCCTTCATTTTAATTAATTTTGCACTTGTTCATATCCATGCATCAACACTTCGTCATATATACACTCACACTCATACTATATTTCATATCTGCTTGTTTTTCACACTACCCTTGGGCAGATCTAGGTCCCCTTGCCCAGATCTCACTTTGTACAGCTTTCACTGCACAATATGGAGACTCAAGCCTTTGGCTTGGCTTCTAGAATTGTGTAGAGCATAGCCTAGGCTAGCTCCAACTACGAACTTCACAGTTCCTTGAGCTAGCCTCCCATCTTGGCCACTGAGACTGCGTAGTGTGCAGTCTCTCCTAGGCCTTGGCCCAGGATGAACTACACATTGTGCAGTTCCATTCATCAAGCTCCCACATTGACTAATGGGATTACGTAGAGTGTATTTCCCATAGTTAGTCAGTCACCCCTCTCAAGAAAAATTGTGTAATCCTTCCCATCAAGTGCCTGACTTTCTTCTTGAATTTGCCTTGAAGTTGTTTTGGTTTTTAGTTGACATTTGCTTGCCATGAGTCTCCTCTCTATCCCTCAGATATAGTAGTTGTTGAGCATCTCTTCAGCAATCAAAGTTAACATGGAATCCAAGAGAGATGCATCAAAGGAAACCACCGAGATAATTACTGGGGAAGAAGTTGAGAAGATATCAGTTGATTTACAAGTGTATGCACATACTCAGTTGTTTATTGAGAAGGGAACAACAATGACATGGAAGCAGATCAAAGACACTTTTGCAGGTGACTTTAAGGCAGACTTAGAGGATTGGAAGTTTTATCTTAGTATCCAGTAGTCATTTTTATACAAGGTTGCAAGCAGGTACCTCACCTTCCCATGTGCAGACATCATCAGTTGGATTGTCTCACGTACATATGAACAGACTATGACATTGAGCAGTTCTAGCGGGAGGAACCCTGCCATCTTCAGGGAAGAAGACTTTCAACAGATGCATCACTTGCCCAAGCAGTGAAGTGCATGGACTCACTCTTCTATGCGACCCATAGCCATGTGAACACGAGATAAATTTTCAAGCGCTGGGTGAAAGAGTCATCAAAGTTTAGATAGACACCCTCTCATGTTTACAAGATAAAGTCCCTCAGGAAGATTTACCAGTTCTCGATCATCTTCACTTGTAGAATATATGTCTAATAGAGCACAAAGACCTTCCTTGAAGGGTGGGCAATCTTACTGGACTAGTTGGTGAATGATGGGGGGTCATTCAACTAGTCATATTTTTTGGCTCAACAACTTATGTCCCATGTAGTTAAGGCTAGGAATCCATCCAATTATGAGAAAGAAAGGTTTTACATGTCCTTATACTTACTAGATGCAATCTGTGCATAAAAACAATTTCCTGGCATGACATGGATATGGACACCACAAGATACTGCCATGAATATCTATTGCAAGTTTCTTTCCGACTGCAGCTATTGAGGAGTGATGGTAAAGCTAGTTGACCACTTTATCATCCTATTATACAAGCTTATATTTGAGCAAGATCCACCTTGCATGTCCCGAGAAGAAATGGAGGCGATAGTAAACATTGTAGATTGGTATGTCTCACCAGGTGGCACCTTCATCAGAGTGTTTGGCAAAGAGAAGCCTCTGCATGTCCTAGCAAGGATGCCATTGAAAAACTAATCATGCAAGAAGTTTCCTACCATATCGCTATAGGGTTGTCAGTAAGACTGCATAGAAAGAAGAAAATGCCATGGCCCACTCTTCCTTTGTGGATCGGATTATACAAGGTTAAGAATTTGAAATATGCATTTGTAAAAGCTAAGGACATAGTGAAATTTGAGTTTAGTACCAAGGATTTTAATCCGTATGATCCCCACGTTATTTTCAATGACCACTGTACGAGAGTTTACTTTCCGTGGATCCACAGGACATTTCATTGGCTAGAGGAGGATCCTTGGTGGTACTTCTACAATGCCTCCAAACTCAAAACTTGGAAGGCTTCTCTACAAATAGCAGCAGCTTTGCAAACAACAACAACAGCAAGAGAAGGCAGCAATCCATTGTAGGACAACGGAAAAATGAAGATTGTTGATGATCCAAAGGGAGAGAAAAGTTGTAAAATGATGCTAGATCTTGTTATAGCAAAGGAATATTTGGCAGTGGAAGCAAAGAGGGAGAAATAGATGAAGAGATCAGGTCGGAGGAAGAGAGAAAAGAAGAGGTTGTAGGAAGCATGATTGAAATTGTAGGAGACAGAGAAGCAGTTGAAGGAAGAAAAAGAGTTGAGGAGGAGAGGAAGAGAAGAGAAGAAGAGAAGAAAAACATTCGTACTCACACACAAAGTTGTAAGCACTGTGGTGCAAGTGTCATCACGGTCGTCCGAAGGTCTATCACTAGTGTCATGCTTGTCGCTCTCAACTCCAAGATAGTATCACCAACGACATGTTTTTCCTTATTTTCATGGTGGCCTATGTTGTCTCATCGTCAAGTATGCTACGTGTACGATCACAATGTTAGGTCCTCACAAGTTCCTAAAATCTGTCCAACCGAACAACCCTCTTCCACCAGACCCAGACTGAGCTACATTATGTAGTCTCAACACATAGTGACACTGCTCTACTGCCCAGAAGTGTGCAATGCTTGAGGATGTCCTCTAAGTCAGCTACATTGTGCAGTCCTGGAGGTGAACGGCCTGCCTGCCTCCCAAAATTGCACAGAAGTTGCCTCTATGTCCAACTGAACTACACATTTCTCAAGAACAATCATCAATCCTCCTTCTTACCTGCCAGAATCTTGCACTACTCTAAGACCTGGGTTTGTACTATTCTCCTAAATTTCATAGAACTTCCTAGTTGGTCCTCTGCTTCGTTGCTTTGCACTATTCCCTAAAACTATGTAGGCATGCCCAGCTGACCCTCTGCTGCCTGTCCTGCACTGTTCCTAGAAATTGCATAGTCATGCCTTAGCAGGTCCCTTGCAACCCTATTTTTCACTGCTCTTAGAAACTATGCAGAGATGCCCAACTGGCCCTTGTTTCCTTGCTCCACACTACCTCAAAAAATTGTGCAGACATGTCTAGTAGTTCCCCTCTTTCTTGTCGTGCACTATTCCCAGACATTACACAGTCAAGCTCAGTCGGTCCCTCTATATCCCTGCTCTGTCTTCCATCTGGAAATTATACAGTGATGACCAAGAGTCTCTCCACAACCCCGCTCTACCCTCCCTATGGAAACTATGCAAAAACTGCCCCCCCTCAAGGTCTAACCTTTCAGGTCACACTGGTGACTTTCACTGCACAATTCTGCCTCCTAATGGTCACTACACATATTTTCCTGATAATGCAGGTTGTCCTTCTGGAACTCCTCATTCTAGCCTAAGTTGCACTCTGTGTTGTCTTAGTGGGTTTTCCTCCCTCCTTGTCACCGGGAACACGAGAAAATGCATCATGCTAGACTAGGATATTTTGGATTTGATTTCATCCTGTCATGAGTGAATTGCAGGAATAGGTACACTGATGGATCATGGCAAGATGACGAGTGGGATGGAGAAGGAGTGCACATGGTAGAGCACTTTCTTGCAGTTGGATGGACGTACCAAGAATATCAAGAAACAAGCGAAATGAACACATGCATTGAACAATCAAGCAAGACCAAGACCATCGAAGACCCTGTAACACTATATCATGTAGAGGAGAAGATAAAGCCCACCAAGAGTACATCCATCGCTCAACAAAGAAGCAACCTAACATGGACAGCACAGTTAGCTAGTACATGTCAACAGTGTCACGTCGAGTTGTGTCATGAGATGTCTTGGCCACATCACTATTATGGGCCATATCCATTGTAAATGAATGTAATGTAAAGTGAAGTCCAATGGATGCACACAAGAAGTCGAAGAGTCATGTCAGTTGAAAATTCAAGGGAATTTGAATGGTCATGAGGGTAGTCCAAGAGTTACAAAGGTCAAGCATCACCCTTGGATATATATACCCCTCCCATTTTATGAGAAAGGACTTTTCACCTTGCCTCCTCCCACATAGCCTTGAGAGTGTGTAGTATGTTCTTTGAGGAGCGAGGAATGGCTCCAATGTCCCACTACTTGGACTAGTAATATTTGGTGTACAAATGTGTCTTGGGACTTTTTCTTAATTCAAAAGCCTGTTAAGGCCAGCACGTTTTCACACATCTTTTGTAGATGTTTGTAAGACTAATCTTTAAACGTTTGTAATGCATGTTTTCTTAACGTTTACTAAGATAGTTGTTGGCTTGTATGGGCTTGACCTAGGTTTAGAGGTGATTTAGCTAAGAAAATCCCAGTACTACTGGCCCTTTCAGCAATAGTCTGCGGGGTGCGGACTAAGGTCCCACCTGAAGTAGTATGGGAGGGTGCTAGTACTAGGTTTTTTCACCTTGGGGATGCCTAATGAGCTTCTAGAGGTCCGCGGTTTGACCCTGTGTGTACGTTGCTATGGGCACCTATTAGTCCTTCGCAACCTATGATGTTGCTTCTGCGCGGCCTTACTGAGGGTGCGATCCATATTATACCTAAGGTCCTTACTATTTAAACTGTTATTACCCGATTACTCAACTTATTTGTGTAAGACTGATTATAAATTAACAGTATATCCAACAATCATATAAGTGTGCGCGATAAACAAAAAATTATAAATGTAAAGAAGGCAATACACAAGCAGATGCACAAAAATTGGAATCAGCTTCTCTTTATTTGTTCTTCATTAAATATTACAGACTCGACACTGCCCTACGCACTTAGCTGTTGACTCTACTAGGCCTCTATGCACTCAGCTACAGATCCTCTTCCTACTACTACAACCCAATACACTTAGACCCTGACTCTATGCTCGAACCATGCGTATTCATCTATATCTCCAATATGCTTTTTTACAACTTAGAGCCTCACTATATTTATACAATCCCATGGTCCGCGGACCATGGGTAGGCTGACATGACATTACATTACCTTACAATACTTAGGGTAGACAACCCTATGACTCAACCTATACTTTGCGCTCCATGCTCACAATTTGCGGAGTCTTACAATACATTTGACCAAAACTTGGGCTTTGAGCCCCAAAACATGTTGTGGGGGGATTCCATGCCCAACAGGCCCCCAACACAATCATCGTGACTCGTTTTGAGTCACTCTATTGGTGCGGTGATCTTGGAGCAGAGCCCCTCCAATCTAGCCCTGACGACCTAATTGTTGGTAGCACACTGAGCTACTGCCTGTTGTACCTGTTGCATTCTTGCTTCTGAATCATCCATGTCTAAATCATGTCCTTACCTTGGTACCAGCATTTGTTGCATGTGTTTATAGTCCCACACCTTTCTCTTGCTCTTCGAGTCACGAAGACTGTGCTTCGGCTGGTTAGTCAAAGAGTCGGCCCACCTGTGTAGGGTTTCAAGCGACTGCCATTTACTTTTCTTGGGAAGGGTTCTCCATTTAGTTTGACTAGCTAGACCATGCCTCCCTCTATGACCTCCTTAACCACATACGGTCCCAGCCAATGCATTCTAAATTTTCCCGGAAATTTTTCAAACTTGATGTCATACAACAACACTAAGTCATTTACCTTGAAGGTGCGCAACTTGATATGGCGGTCGTGCCAGGCCTTTTCTCATTGATTCTATACCTGCTGATGAAAGCTAATCAAAAACCATTTTTCCCCAAGTTCTTCTAATTGCGCGATCCTTTCTTCCAAAGCTTCGCGGTTGGTCATGCCTATGAGTGCTGCTATTCGCAGACTAGGTATGATGTATTCCATCGGCATGAAAGCTTTCGTGCCATAAACTAACCAGAAAGGTGTATGTCCCATCAATTTATTGCACGTTGTCGTGTACACCCATAATATGGCAGGTACGCACAGGTCCCAGTCGTTTCGCTGCATGTTACATACTTTGGTCAGCTCAGTCTCTAGTATTTTGTTGAATGCCTCTATTGTCCCATTGGCTTGTGGGTAGTATGGTGTACTTTTCTAATGATACACCTGGAACTCTTCTGTGAACACGTTGATGGTTTCATTCAGGAAATGTGTTCCGTGATCGCTCATTAAGAGTTTTGGATAGCCAAGTCGTGTGAACATGTTTTCGAACAAAAAATTCGTGGCTATAGCGGCCGTGTAGTCCTTGACCGGCTGCACTTCTACCCATCGTGTTAGGTACTCTATCGTGGTGATGATGTAGCGTGCAACAGTCTTTCCCTGAGGTTTGATCAAGCCCACAAAGTCAATTGTCCATTTTTCAAATAGTTGCAGTGTCATTTGTGGATTTAGTGGCATATCATCCCTTTGTGATGGTTTTCCTGTCCTTTGGCATATATCGCAGGCCTTACAGTGCGCTTTCGAATCCTAGAGTAGGGTTGGCCACCATAACCCTGCGCGAAGAATCTTCTATTCAGTCGTGCATCCTGCATAGTGTCCTCCTATAGCACCCCCATGTGCTTCCACAAGGATCTGACTTTATTCAAATTCAGGTACGTATCTTTGCAATATCTCATCATTGCCCATTTTGTAGAGGTACACTGCGATGATAGAAAAGCCCACCATGCACACCACCAATTCCTTCTTCTGTTGGACTAAGTATTCCTTCAGCGTAGTCCCTATTTCTAGAAAATGGATTATGTCTTCGAAGTGTCCATCCGCGACGTGCACTACAAAGAGCTATGCATCAGGTAATCTCTCTTCCAAATTCGTTGGTTCCTCACCCATCTCAATTTGTGACAAGTGATCTGGTCCTACGTTTAGGCGTCCTGACTTGACTATGACCTCAAAATCATATTCTTGAAACAGTAAGAGCCATCTGCATATGCGCCTCCCCAACACAGGCTTGTTCACCAGGTATTTCAACGTGGAATGGTCAGAGTACATCTTGAAATGTCCCCCGAGTAAATAGTGTCAGTATTTTTGGATAGCATACACCATTGCCAACCCCTCGCGTTCGGTGGTGGAATAGTTCTTTTCTGCTTTGTATAATCTTTGACTTGCAAACGCAATCGGGTGATCCACGCCTTCTGCGCCCTCCTGTGTGAGTATGGATCCCAGCGCAATACACGACGTATCGCCATGTACATGAAATTCCACATCCCATTTTGGGAAGACCAGGATTGGAGCGGAGGCTAGTTTCCCCTTCAGGACATCCAAACTCTTCATGCAATCATCATTCCAACAATATGTAACATCCTTCTTCAATAGCTTTTCCATCGGTGCTGTTATTTGGGCATAACTTCTGATGAATTTCCTATAGTATCCAGTGTGTCCCAAAGTAGTGCACAGTTGTTTAACACTTCGCAGTGCTTCCAAATTTAGAGTAATGGCAATCTTCGCAGGGTCAACCATCAAGCCTTGTTTGTAGACAACATGTCCTAGCAGGTTTCCAAAGGGAATGAGGAATGTGCACTTCTTCAAGTTCAGCCCCAATCCGGTGTCAGCGGCAAGTATCCAGCATCAAGTGTAAGCTCGTTACATGGTGCTTAACTAATCCAAAGACAGTCCAATTATCCAGATAGACCTCCAATAACTTGTGGATGTATTCTTTGAACTTGGCCACAACCATGCGTGAAAATATAGTTGGCACGTTCTTTAGTCCAAACGGCATAACGGTGTATTGAAAGTAGCCCCATTGTGTTGCAAAGGTCATCTTGCTCCTATCTTCCAACATGATCTTGATCTGATGGTACCTTGAGAACCCATCTGTGAATGATTATGCTTCCTGACCACCAACATTCTCCAGTACTTCATCCATTAAGGGTGTCGGGAATGGATTGTGTACACAGGTGTTGTTCAACTTCTTGAGGTCCACGCATATTCTTGTTTCACCCTTCTGTTTTTCTCTTGTATTACCATAGGACTCACCTAGTCAGATTCTTCCATTAGTTCAATAATTCTGGCTGTGAGAATTTTGTCTAACTCATCGTGGACCTTTTCTTTATACTTTGGATTCAAGTGGTAAGGGCGCTGCTTAACTAGCTTTGCATCAAGTTTCAGGGTGATCTTCATCATCCCTAAGTCGCCAACGATCCCTTTTAAGTCCCTAATTTTGGTCGGGAACAAGTCTTGGTATTCACAGAGTAACTCGGTGACCTTATCCACCGTGGCATTGTCCCAAGAGTCTCCAAGCATTGTGTACTTTGGCTTTGCCTATGTTCCAATGTTAACCTACTTTGTCTTTAGCAGCGTGGTGATGTCGGGTCTTCAAGTGATGGTCCCTGAATCTCGCGATAGCCTTCCATTTCTAAAATGTTAATATTTCACGGGTCCTCATCATCCTCCTCAACATTTATGTTATAACACACTAATGTGCAGCTCAACTGTGTCACCCATTATGGCTGATGTACTTCCATTGGCTCCTGGGATATTTTGAAGATAGCTACTTTTACTACCTATAGTGCATCGTCAACAGTATTTGACCAATGATCCTCAAACGTGAATGTTAACAGAAATCCCTCATGCAAGACATCCCATTTGTTCGTATCCCAAGAGAGCTCCATCTAAGTATACCAATTCATGGGTATGACATCTAGGGTATGATAGAATAAATGTACCCATTCAGGTTGTGACTCTTCCCCATAGACCTTGGTCCATTTCGCGAGGTGTGTGCATGGATCATCTCGTCTGTCATATTTATCTACTAGTCGTATCTGCAGTTTCCCAAATCGTAGGCGCATCATTCTTCTGCATCCACACCAGTCCTCAAAATTTCCTTGATGCATACCCCATCATCATGCTAGCATCGCATGCAGTGCCCACTTCAACACATCGAACTACTGCTGTTTTGGTACTGGGGTTTCAAATTTTCTCAGGAATTCATCCACCGCTTTTAACCCACCATATGTTGGAAGATCCCTTGGTTCTATTGTTACGCAGTGCAGTGATCTAACCATCATGTTGTAATTAAGCATTGTTACTTCGTGTAGTCGATTCTGCCATCGCTCTATCTCTTCGTCTGAATTCGAGGTGCAGGAGCTTTCGCACTCCCACGAAATCCTTCCATCTACGGTCAGATTCACCCAATCCTCTTCTCGTGCAGTTATCTTGTAAATAAAATCGAGGTCGTCATCACTATCATCATCACGCATCGGTTCCATGTATCGCGCTCCTTCTGCTGGATCTAGTGGTACTACTATGCATAGTGACTTTTTCTCAAAGATCATTTTGCACTTCTTCAGATTTATGACTCCATTCATATCAGTGGCCTAGTCTATTCCTAGTAGTGTGGGATAGGGATTACTGTCATCCACCATCTCTATCACTTCAAAATATGCCTGCATGCTTGCACCTTCAATATCTACTATTACTCCTTACAATCTTCCCATGGGCAAGATCTTCTATTGGTTTGCCATTCGTAACTGAATAGGAGACCATTGTAGTGCAGGTCTGCCCATGCGTTCCCATGTTTTTTTTGGTAATACATTCACATCTTATCCTAAATCCAGGATTACCTGATCCATTTCATACTTGCTGATTGCGCAGTCAATCTCATTTCCCTTCTTGTGCACAATGCATGCTTTCTAAGTTTCCAGACCACACACGGTTCTCCTGACCCCGCGCACCTAGTGATAAGTTCCTATAGTCCTTTCACTGCCTTGCTATTGTGTAGCAGTTTCACGCATGTCTCCAGAAAGGTAGTCAACATTGAAGGATCCATCGCTGGTTCTGGTTGATCCTTACTACTTGAAGTGGAGGCCTCCGTGAAGCTCTTCTTAGCTTCCATGAATATCTCCTTCGCGTGTTCTAAATCAAACTCAGGTTCCTTAGTAGGAGCCTTGTGAACCCACACTTTCTTCTAGTTACTTACCTTTATCATCGCCAGTGGTCACACCGCTCTTGAGCATCATGTTTACATTCAGGTCTTCTTTGCGTGGTTCAAACCTCATCATCTGCAAATTTTGAGTCAGAGGGGGCTGAAGTACCCCTTTTTCGCGCAGTCTCTCTATCAATGTAGGGCAGTCTTCCACCTCATGATCAAACTGAGTACAGTACAAACATGATGTCCTTGGGGATTTGTACAATTGCGGGCATAATGCCCTGACCCTCCGCAATTATAACAAATTAATTGTTCGTGACCCCTTCCTGGTCCAAGTCCACCTTGACCTCAATCGCGCCCCTGAAATCCACTGCGCACCATTCCTGCATTCAGGTCAAGGGCTCATGTTTCGGTCTACACCCTGTAGGCAGGGGTTCGATCCATCATTAGTTCGTAGCTTCTGCAGGTGCGCTCATCATGGCCTATCGACTTGCAGAAGTTACAAAACAATTGCTGGGACGTTTGTGTATATTTCTACAATAGATGACAATTATCCATAGTGTGCTTTCCTCCTATCTGACATATCGCACACCATAATGGAGGTGCTGCACTCGGCCCTACCTGCACCTTAGGTCTTAATAGCATTGGCCCTCCTCCTGCCAAGTAGTTTGCGAACACTGGACAATGGTCCTTGTCATGCCACTGGCCTTTGAATTTTATGCACCATACCTCCTCGCGCACCTCTGGCTGAGGTGTCCTGTCCTGTTTCAAACTTTGCATTTCCATACACAGATTTTGCAGTTGCGTGTGGAATTTTTGGACTCCTAGACTAGGGTCTTCTATAGGGGTCTCATGCAATCTCATCGCCATTTCTAAAGCTTTAGCCTGGGTGGAAAGTTTTTGCTGTGACAACGTCATCCTTAAGTGTGGTGTTAGTGATGCTGCAAACCATGCATGGTGCTGTCCATCCGTCAACGTCATGTTGGCTTCATGAATTATACTCTTCAGGCTTTGGTATAGATCCCATGGGGTCTCGCCCAGGAGCATCGTGATCTCCTTAAACCTGATGATTGATTGTGTTTCCGACCTTGGCCTGCTAAATTCCTTGTTCAGTGCAGCCTGGATTTCTATGATTCCTGTGTTTGGATGGTCATTAGAATGCTTGATGTACCATGTTAATGTGCGATCCTGCAACACGCTCACTAGTGTAGCCTTCCTGATATTTTCATCCGCGATGGCTTATGCTTCCCATACTGCTCTTACCATGAACCAGAATTGGTCCGGATCTTCATTCCCTACTCCTCTGAATACCGGTAGTTTGATCGCACTTGCCATACTGAATTATGGTGGTGGTGGAGGTGGGGTGGGTGGAGATGTAGGTGAGGAGGGTGAGATGGGTGGCGGTGTAGGTGGAGGTGGTAAACGCGAAATGTGCTACCTTATTAGACTGACTGTGCTTCTCGGAGAAACTTTCACGAGCTCTTCCTCGCTTTCCCGCGAGGGGGAAATTAAGGGACTAGTTTCCAATTCTTCACTACTTCTACTTCTGTAGATCTTCCCACTTCGCATAGTCCCAAACATTAATTTATTCACATAACCCGCTTTTCACACAATAGCATCTTAATCCAAGTGTTCAAAGATTTAATATACTTACCTCGCGGTCCCTTGAGGAAATGTCGCTCCGCCTCATTGTAGTTGACAGTCATATATACTATGAACTCAGTGATAAATCCTCCTATAATTTGGTCGAGCCAATGGTCCACAGCTCGCACGATCTTATCTCCTGACGCTTCTAGTCTACGCACTAATTCCGAAGTCCACACGATTGGTTTGTCGAGCCTACACCTTCCCTGACTGTCTGCTAGCTTCACGATCCACTCATACAGCTCAGAAGGAAAGGTTACAAAGAAAATTTCGTGGATTTCTGTATACAAGTAGCGCTCCAGCCACTGTTCCTTAGATACTCACGGATTTCTATTTTCCTGCGCTGTGAACTCGTGAATCTTCTTGTCCAACCACTCTTCAATTTCTTTCTTTGTTGGATTCCAGTGGCACGACATCAAACATCCCTTATGAAGATCCCGGTCCTAGCAATGGAACCATTTGTTGGCTTGTATGGACCTGACCTAGGTTCAGAGGTGATTTAGCCAAGCAAATCTCGGTACTACTGGCCCTTTCAGAAACATTCCACGGAGTACGGACTGAGGTCTCACCCGAAGTAGTATGGGAGGGTGCTAGAACCAAATTTCCACACCCTGGGAATGTCTGATGAGCTTTTGGAGTTCCGCGGTTTGACCCTGTGCGCACATCACTACGCGCACCTATTAGTCCCTCGCAACCTGTGATGTTGCTTCCGCACAACCTTACTCGGGGCGCGATCCGTATTATACCCAAGGTCCTTACTATTTAATATGTTATTACCCAATTACTCAACTTATTTGTGTAAGAGTGATGATAAATTAACAGTATATCCAACAATCATATAAGTGCGCGCGATAAACAAAAAAGTATAAATGTAAAGAAGGCAATACACAAGAAGATGCATAGAAATTGGAATCAGCTTCTCTTTATTTATTCTTCGTTCAAGATTACAGACTCGACACCACCCTATGCACTCAGCTACAGGGGTCCGCGCACTCAGCTGCGGACTCTACTAGGCCTCTGTGCACTCAGCTACAGAGCCTCTTCCTACTACTATGACCCAATACACTTAGACTCTGACTCTATGCTCGAACCATGCGTATTCATCTATCTCTCCAATATGCTTTTTTTTACAACTTAGAGCATTGCTCTATTTATACAATCCCATTGTCCATGGACCATGGGTAGGCTGACATGACATTACATTACTTTACAATACTTAGGGCAGACAACCCTATGACTCAACCTATATCTCGCACTCCGTGACCACAATTCACAGAGTCTTACAATACATTTGACCAAAACTTGGGCTTTGAGCCCCAAAACATGTTGTGGGGGGATTCCATGCCCAACAATAGTTGAACTACTTTGGTTGTTTTAGTACTTACATTGTTGAATATGTGTTGTATTTCTTATCACCAATGTCTCATCCATGTGGACTACTTTGCAGGATACTAGACAGACCACCTTTGTGTATTATCTATCACCATTGTCACATCATTGTGAACTATTCTACAAGATACTTGATAGACCATCTTTATTTTATGGTTATAACAAATGTCACATCTGTGTGGACTACTCCATTAGGTGGTGTCTGTGTTGTCACCTTCACCTCGATTTTAGTGACTATCACATTTGTTGTGGACTATTTTGCTAGATGCTACATAGACCATTTTTGGTTCGTGTGTGTCTCTACCTAGGTAGTACTACTACCTCTCATTTAGAGGCTCACTTTACTCTCCCCCTTTGTAGTAAGAGAACCTTGACATAGTTACATTACACACTCATGAGGCACACTTACCTTGTTGTTTGAAGATACGAGTGTAACATTCTCATGTGTTGACAACAAGATCCAAGGCACTTCTAAGTATATGGAAACTGGTCCTTCATAGGAGATAGGATCCCTACATCAAATGGTGTGAGTTCTAGTTGGGACTTCATATCAGGGAGATCCCCTTTGTTGGTGGGTCCAACACCATTAACAAAATGGCACTAGAAGGAGGGCTAGGTGACGCGCTCTGCCTGTAGAGTTTGGTTACAATCTATTATTTAAAAATGGCTCTTCTAGACATCATAATCTTGAGATGTCTTTCTACAAAGTTTGAATGTACCATCCCCGTGGAAGTTATCCATGACCTGTCCAAGTTAAATTTCAATGGTGAGGGTGAACCATCTTTTCGTGCGCATGTGCGCCAAGTTATAAACTTTTTGCTCCGCCACAAGATAGAGTACAGAGATGTCTAGACTGTATTACTCACCCTCATGTTCGAAGGTTGTGCTCAACGCTGGTGTTACAAATTACCCTTTGCCTCTATCAATTCATTTGGTCAACTTGCGAAAATCATGATTAAAATGTTCGATGAGTATAGCCACTGATATTTCCATGAAAAAATTTGTCATTTAAGTATGGAACCTAACGAATTAGTCAAGGACTTTGTTGATTGCTTCCTTCACCTCTGTTACGAAATTCTCGAACAACTTGTGAACTTCTACTTCTTGAGAGAAGAGTTTAAACGCTTGTTTCATAGTTCTCAATATGGTGAACCTCCTGATTTCCCTTCCTCCCCATCTCTTACGGATCATGAGGCACCTCAAATTGCATAGGAGGAGCCCAACACCCTATTTGTTCCTTGTCCTCCTCCCTTTCCTGTCCTGATGTGGGTGCCCCCTTCTGGTGATTGCAAAACTAAGAAATATGCAGAGTGGGTGCCCCCTTACAGTGCTTTCAAAGCTTAGAAATTTGTACAGCATGTCCCCATCCCATCTTCTCATCCATCTCCCACTTCAATGGAGAAAATTCCAGAATGGCTTAAGAAGCCTACAACGAAGAGTCACTCCTCCATTCCGCAAGAGAATGTCACCATTCATAACTCAAGTCTTGAATTTGATCTGCATCCTTGCCATCCTCCATCATCCACATGCCATGACTGCTTGTACCATGACTCGCTTGATCAATCCACTTCACCAGGCAGTTATTTGCATTCTCTTGATTCTCTAGTGGCTGGCTCAAATTGCTATCAAGTGCAAGGAAGTTACATTACACAAGCATAAGAGCATAAAGGTGAGGACACTATCAACCTTCCCTCTCTATTTCAAAATTGTGCACCTCAAAACAATGAACTTACATTCTTGAACGATTATCAATCAGCTAATCTCAGTGGAACATCCTGTACAATTAATTCTTTCCGTCAATGCCCACTCTTGGTCAATCATCACTCCCATGCTTCCATATGATATGAAGAACACCTAAGCACATCATGTGATCTTTCATTTTCTCATGAAGACTCTAAATCATATGTAGAATGTGCTCGGTTCAAATAAGACGTTCATATCGAATCTTCCTCTTCACCTTACTTGCCTGTGTGTCCTACCATTCACAATGCATCCACATGCATTAGAGATACTCCATGTTCTCTTGTTTCTCCATCTGATGAGTTATCTCCTCAATTGACACAAGGAAGTGAGGTTGTCCATGATAAATTTGAAAAAATTATAATCACAGAGTGTTCTTCCCATTCCCCGTCATCTCTTCTTTTGAATGAAGACAACTATTCAAATTAGCTTGCTCAAGCTGAAAATTCTAGTGAAACCTATGACAAAGATGGTTTCCATCCTGAGAGTTGTTTTGAAATCAGCAACAACAACCATATTCAATCCATGCATGATCTGGTTCATGCTTCAAAATATGTTTTTGAAATTCTGGAAATTTCCGGGACATACCAGGGAGTCGAGGCACTTCAACGTCCATTGATGGTTATGTTAGGACCTCATGACTCTGGTAAGACTCCCGAATTAAATCAGATCTGGTTTCTCCTAGACAATCCTTCTATCTACATTGTTTTATTCAATGTGTATCCCCGTGTAAATAATGTTTGGTATTCCGTGTATGATCTTTCAAATTTTCAAAATTTTACTTATGGCTGAATCCAAAAATCTGTTACAACACATTCATCTTCATGCACATATCTTACATCAAACTCGATTTGGGAATGTTTTTCTCTCATGAAATCATGGAATTGTGAAGTCAATCATCTCAAAGAATGTCTTTTCCCACAATCATACCTATCGATATTTTCATCTCATGATCATCTCCTTAGTCTTCTTATGAATCTTATACTACGAATCTACCCGCTCATCACACTAGAAACCCCCCTGTGTGATGATGTAGACATGAGATATCACATGAGTCAAGTTCCTCTCCCCAACTAGTTTCACACATTCATAATGCTAGCATCTCTGTTAAATTCCTGTGATGACCATGATGCCTGTGCAGTTTTCACCATTTGCAGGAAGGCAGTCCATCATATCTAGCTCACAACAAACTTGGTTCCATTGTTCAGAGCATTCGCAAGATTTTTCAAATGAATTTTTCTTTGTTCATTTCAAACTAGGAATCTGATGTCTCAACTAGCTCATCTGATCATTACTCTATCTTGGCTGGTTGTCACTCGGCTTCTCGTTTTCCCATCATCACATCCAATGTCAATTGCTTTGTGCTCTCTGATCTTCACTTTTTAACATCTCTCTCTTCAGATTTCCAATAAGCAGATGAGGCACTTCAGCCTGTGCTGATAGTTATGGCAAGTCCTCACTATCTTGGAATAACTTTTGAGGATGATCAAATTTATTTTTCCTTATGAGATTTCAATTGTGATCCCATTTATCAAATCGAAAATTCATCTTTTCAAATATTGTGAGGCTTTCCAAACTGCCATCAGGAATCTTATGATCCAATCATTGAATGGTTGGAACAATATTACTTGGCAATCCATGTTGGAGGGAACAAGTTGCAATCCTTCCTCATGCTTTGTAACGAGCTCGGTGCAGACAAGGACATATCCACAAGAAGCTTATGAGGTTTGTTTAGAAAGGGTGTCCATCAGAGGGGTAATTAGCATGGGTGGTTGTGACATCCTTCTACCCACAGGCAACACCTTCGTTTCCATGTGCAACTTGCTCAAGGTTTTGTATTTTCTATTGAACACTACTTTTTATCTATCTTAATCATTTGTATCTTCGTGGATGCAGGTTGGGAGCGTCTATGGTGGCTTCACTAGAAATTTCATCTCACATAACCCCGACCGTTTAGCTGTTAGAATAGGAGTAGGATTAGTTGTATCTTAGTTTTCCCTTCCTTGCACTCATCTTACACTTGTAGTCCATCATGGTTTTCTTATTTTACATCCTATTGCTTTAGTCATTTTTATTTGTTGTCTTCTGGTTTTATTTCCTTTTTTTGTATTCCTTTCCTCTCATCTTGTTTTAACTTTCATGTTGAGTTTTCTGTTTGTTTGCACTACGTGAATAAGTGTTGTCCTGCACTGTGTTCTAGCTTCTGAATGTGCATGTGGTTGAAGTTCAAAGAGTATTGTGACACTACAGCGTTTGGTGAGTCCTGTGTCCTTCTTCTTTGTGCTTGGTTGTAAATTATGGTTGGTCTTGAAGGAAAATATGATCCGTTTATAAGGAAATTTTTGGTCAAACCATGAACCCATGTCCAGTCTAGGAAGCCTCATGCCTGTACTTGGGTTTGTTCTTTGTGTGTTCAAACTTATCCAACTAGTATAAAGGGAGAAGGGGAAATCTAAATGAGAAAACCTGAATTGGATGTCTTTACATGCTTCTCTGAAGGAAAAATCTCTTCTTCTCTCAATAATTTGGATCCCTCTTCCACCCAAAAAATAAATAAGCGCCTATGCACAGTTCTCTTTCAAAAATAACAAAGGAAAAAGAAGAAAAAGGCTTCCTGCATAGAGAGGTGAAGGAAGAAACTCCATCAGGGTACCTTCTAGGCTCGTTGATAAAGGAGAAATGCTCGTGTTCTTGCATGACTCCGCTAGGGTACTTTCAACGCATGCTGGCAGTAGAGGAACACTAGAGATGCAAAACTATACTATGAAAATCTTAAGCTCACGAGCCAAATTACCCTTCCCGATTTGTAATAGTGTGATCTCATTGAATTTTGTGTTATGTTCCACTGAGTCAGTATAGTGTGAACCATGTATGTCCGTGGGGTAAGCAGAGAAGCTGAAGTGATCTACACAATGAATCAATACTCCCCTAAAGGCCAAGTTCCTACACTGAAAATGAACCAAAAAAGAGAAGCTAGTATTAAACTAGTGCATCACCAAGAGCTATAGCAGCTACATCACCCTAAAAAATTTTGTCTTGCATCCAAATTTTGCTACCTTCCTTGGTTTTTCCTTTGATGGTTGCAAACACTCAAACTCACCCCATGAGCTCTTGTGAGATCTTTTTCACCTTTTTCTTGTTTGACCCACAGTCGTCTTTCGGCATGTTGACTTCTTTTTCATGCTTGCAATCTTATTCTAGAAATTTTGAAGGTTTTTCTTTGTGTGTTTGGGTTTTCTTCGCTATGTGAACAACCATCATACTCACACACAAAGTTGTAAGCATTGTCGCAAAAGTGTCTTCACAGTCGTCCAAAGGTCTATCGCAAGTGTCGTGCTTGTTTTTGCCAACTCCAAGACATTCTCACCGAGGGCATGTTTTGTCTTGTTGTCATGGTGGTATATGTTGTCTCATCATCAAGTATGCTAACTGTATGATCATAATGTCAAGTCTCCACAAGTTCACCTCCTTTTGACACTTAGCCATTTTCCTAAAAATTTGTCCAATCGAACATCCCTCTTCCACCGGACCCCGACTGAGCTACACTGCGCAATATTATCCCTCAGTGACCCTACTCTGCCAATCAGAACTGCAGAGTTCTTGAGGATTTCTGCTAGGTCAGCTGCATTGCCCAATCTTGGAGGTGAGAAGCTTGTATGCCTCCCAGAATTGCGTAGAAACTAACTCTATGTCCAATTGAACTGCGCATTTCTAAGGCATAATCATTAACCCTCCTTCTTTCCTATGGGAAGCCCGCACTACTCTAAGACCTGGGTGGTCATTGTTCTCCAAAATTGTGCAAAATTGCCCAGCTAGTCCCCTGCTGCTTTGCTCTACATTGTTCCCCAAAACTGCATAAACATGCCCAACTGACCCTCTGTTGCCTTACCTGTGTTGTTCCCAGAAATTGCACAGTCATGCATTAGTAGGTCCCTTGTAGCCCTATTCTATACTGCTCATAGAAACTATGTAGACATTTCCAGTTTACCCTTTCTAACTTGCTCTGCACTGCCTCCAGAAATTGAGCAAATGTATCCAGCAGTTCCCCTGCTACTTGTCTTGCATTATTCCCAGAAATTTCTTAATCATGCTCAGTTGGTCCCTCTACAGCCCTACCTTGTCTTCCCTCTGGAAATTGTGTAGTCATGACCAGTAGTCCCTCTATAGCCTCGCTTTTTCCCCCCCTCTCTAAACTACACAAAAAGTACACCCCCTCAGCGTCCCACCTTGCAGCTGACACTGGTGACTTTCACTGCGCAATTTTGCCTCCCAGTGGTCACTGCATAGTTTTTCCCAACAATGTAGGTTGTCCTTTCGAAACTCCTCATTCCAGAATGAGATACACTCTACAATGTCTCGGTGAGTTTTCCTTCCTCCCTGTCTCCTGGAACATGAGAACAATAGATCATGCTAAACTAGGAGGTTTTGGATTTTATGTCATCCCGTCATGAGTGAATTGCAAGAACAGGTACAATGATGGATCATGGCGAGACGCCGAACAGGATGAATAAGGAGTGCACATACTAGAGGACTTTCTTATAACTGGATGGATGTACAAAGAATATCATGCAACAAACGAAAGGAACACATGCATTGAACCATCAAGAAAGACCAAGACCATCGAAGACCCTGCAACACTATGCCATGCGGATGAGAAGGCACAGCACACCAAGAGCACATCCATCACTCAGCAGCGCAAACACTTGACATGGACACCTAATTCAGCTGGTACATGTTAGTAGTGTCATGTCGAGTTGTGTCATGAGCTTTCTTGTCCATATCACCATTATGGGCCATGCTCGTTGTAATTGAATGTAATGTAAAGTGAATTCTAATGGACACACACAAGAAGTCAAAGAGTGATGTCAGTTGAAAAGTCATGGGAATTTGAATGGTCACGAGGGTATGCCAAGAGTCACAAGGGTCAAGCATCACCCTTGGCTATATATACCCCTCCCATTGTATGATCAATGACTTTTCACCTTGCCTCCTCCCACATAGCCTTGAGAGTCTGCAGTCTATTCTTTGAGGAGCGAGGAGTGGCTCCAATGTCCCACTACGCGAACTAGTGGTGTATGGTGTACATATGTGTCTTGGGACATTTTCTTTATTCAGAAGCTTGCTAACGCCAACACACTTTCACACATGTTTTGTAGATGTTTGTAAGACTACTCTTTAAACACTTGTAATGCATGTTTTCTTAACATGTACAAAGATAGTTGAACTACTTTGGTTGTTTTAGTACTTACATTGTTGAAGATCTCTTGTATTTCTTATCACCGTTGTCTCATCCCTATGGACTACTCCATGGGATACTAGACATACCACCTTTGTGTATTAGCTATCAGTGTTGTCACATCCTTGTGGACTACTCCATGGGATACTCGATAGAGCATCTTTGTTTTTTGGTTATAACAACCATCACATCCGTGTGGACTACTCCACTGGGTGGTGTACATGTTGTCTCCTTCACCTTGATTTTAATGACTATTGCATCTGTTGTGGACTATTTCGCTGGATGTTGGATGGACCCTTTCTAGTTCATGTGTGTCTCTTCCTAGGTGCTACTACTACTTCTCATTTAGAGGCTCACTTTACTCTCCCCCTTTGTAGTAAGAGAACCTTGACACATTTGAATTACAAACTCATCAAGTACACATACCTTTTTGTTTGAAGATAACAGTGTAACACTCTCATGTGATAACAACTATAGCCAAGGAAGATCTCTAAGTGTATTGCAACCAAGCCTTCATAGCATATGGGACCCCTACACCAAACGGTGTGAGGCCTAGTTGGGACTTCACATCAGGGAGATCCCCTTTGTTGGTGAGTCCAACACTGTCAACAAGTTGCTAAGGCTATAGAACTTTGTTTTTTGTTGAACGAAAAGACTAATCATTGTCTCAAGAAGAAGGCTCCTCCATGGGTTCTTTTATGATCATCAATGCTACAAACTCCAATCTACATCAATATAGGCTTGTAGTGTAAAATTTGTTTCCTTGGGAGACCATAGTCCAAGCTCTTGAGTTCCTTGCAAATACTTAAACATTATTTTGACATCTTTGAGATTAGTTTATTTAGGATTTGTTTGGAATCATATAATTATGGAAAATGCATGCATAATATCTAGTCTAGTACCTATAAGATAGAGCAAACTCCCAATCATAGTCATATAACCAAATTGATTAACAGTTGGAGAATCATCATCTTATCTTAGACTACCGCCTATTACCATAGGTGTGCAAGCAAGTTTACGATATTCCAATCCATATTTCTTCATGATATTCTTGAGATATTTAGTTTAAGAAAAGAAAATAACATCCTTAGTTTGATGTACCTATAGACCAAGAAATAATGTCATCTCACCAAGTAACACATTTCAAGTTCTTGTTACATGGCTAAAGCAAACCTTTTACTCATTGAATCAACTTTTCTCCCAAATATGATTCATAAACATAAACAACTACTACCAAGAGTTATTTCTTTTTCTATATATATATATATATATATATATATATATATATATATATATATATATATATATATATTACCATCTGCAGAACCTTTCTTGAACACTTGTTGTTGAATATAATTGTCAAGGCGATAATAGCAAGCTTGGGGAGCTTGTTTTAACCCATATATGTCCCTTTTGAGTTTGAAAATGAGATTCTTATCATTTCCAACTATAAAACCCTCTGGTTGTTCAATATAGACCTCTTCTTCCTAATTCCCATTCAAAAAATCAAATTTAACATCCATATGATACACTTTAAAATTATGAAAGCAGGAAAATTCTAGGAACATTCTAATGAATTCAAGGCAAGCCACAGGTGCAAATGTTTCTTCAAAATCTATTCCTTCTCATTGAGCATATCATTTGTAGACAAGTCTTGATTTGTTCTTGACAATTTATGTATGTTAATTTAGTTTGTTCTTAAACACCCATTTGGTCCCAATTACATTTTTATTTTGTGGACTTGGAACAAGTTCCCATGTATGATTAGTTTCAATTTGATCATGTTCTTCATTCATAGCTTTAATCTAACTTTCATCTTTGCTTGCTTGGTGAACATTTTGAGGTCCAATTGTATGTAATAAGGCTAAGTGACTAGAGGATCCAATAAGTGTTCTTTTCGTTTGTATTACAACCCCTTTATCACCAAGAATTTGGGTTTCAGGATGATGTTTCTGTACATACTTTGATGGGGTCTTTTCTTGCCCACTTACTTCTTGAGTTTCTTCTTTTGATGCCTCACCTTCTTCTTCATCCATAATTTCTTTGATATCAGTGGTGAATTTTTTATCATCATCATATTGTATTTTTATTTTAGGGTGCACATATCCTTCATTTGCTACTACATATATGCATTCAAAAATATTCTGAATCCTACTATTGTAACATTTGTACCCATTCCTTCTGGAGGAATATATGAGGAGAATTCCTTCGACAGCTCTAGGTTCAAATTTTCTAAGCTTATCATCATTTCTTTCGATTAAACATTTGCCTCCAAAAATTTTGAAGTACTTAATAGTTGTGGGTTTTCTATACCATAGTTCGTCTGGTGTTTTGTCACTATGGACTCTTATGTGGGATTTGTTGAGGATATCAATAGTTGTTTGTACTTCTTCTCCCCAAAAGGTGTGAGACACTACAGTTTCATCAAATATTTCACATGCCATTTGTTGAACCATTATGTTCATTCTTTTTGCAACTCCATTTTGTTGAGGGGTTTTGTCTATAGAAAACTATCCGTTTATACCATGTTGATTGGAAAAATCAAAGAATTCATTTGATTTGAATTCTTCTTCTCTATCAGATCTAAGACATTTTATTTTTAAGTCCATTTCATTTTCTACCATAGCCTTTAGTATCTTAAATATTTCAAAAGATTCATCTTTAAATTTCAGCAAACTAACCCAGCACATCGTGTTGTATTCATTAATTAAAAACATAAAATATCACTCAACTCGTGGATATTTTTTTTTCACTAGTCCACATAAATCTATATGAATTAAATTTCGATGGGTTTTTTCTAAAAAGATTTATTTTACCTTAAATTAAACTCTTGACTTCTTACCAAATTGACAGGATTTGCAAAAGCTACTTTTTGAAGGTATGATATCTAGCATGTCTTGAAAAACTCCCTTTTTGCTAAGTTTATATAATTGACTGAAACTAAGATATCCCAACCTTTTTTGCCATAGCCAACTTTCTTTAGTTTTTATCAAGAAGCAGTGTTCACTATCATCTTCTAAGATGTATACATTATCTATAGTTCTAGTTGTTAGCCCACTAATTTACTCTCTTTTGGCCATTTTTCCCTTCCTAAATTATAACCATTTACTACTGTTTTACCTCTCTTATACACCCTCATCTTTCACTAGTCCAAGAACGATGACATATCTCGTATGAACTTTATATTTCATATTTTTAACTCAACTTAGAATTAATTAATTAATTATTACATGATTTCTTACTTATAATCACTCTTGTAACTTATCGATATCTCCAATGTTTATTTCATAGTCAAGTGCTTACCGTGATCGCTGATCCTAGTGCAGGATCAGATCTTGCATCGGTGCCAGCACAATGAATCCTTGCAGCAGATCTAGACCTCCTTGATCACCACCTCGTTTTGCACAGCTTCAGCCACGACAGCAAGATAGATCTAAAGGTAGTCGAGCTCTAGCCACGACAGCAAGGTCAATCTAAAGGTAGCCAAGATCAAACTTATGAAGAATGAATAGCTAGAGATTGGCTATGGCCAATTTTGTTGAACTGCCTAATTTTGAAGGCTGAGAAGCTAAATTCTGCTTATTGGTTATGTAATTGGTTAAACGATCTTTTTGGCCTTCGGCCAAAGATATATATAATGATGAATGTAAATAGGACGAGATAGTTTTTGATAGAAGATTGTATAGAACAGAGATATAACTAGGGAGGCAGTAACAGGCTTGTATTTTTGTTATCGCCCGAATCCGGGCTAGACTATGTATTCACGCATGTATTTTCCTCAATGAATTAATAAGAAAGAGAGCTCCACCTCATGTTTTATGAATTACATTTCTTTGTTTGAAAGCCGATGAATTGATAAAGTACTGAGTAGCATTTCTATTTGAAAGGGAAACACGCTGGTTGGCTAGGGCCCAGCCAACCCAGCACATTTACCCTATTTCGTGTTTCTTGTAATTTATGTTTATATATTGACAAGTGTGATTTAATTTCTAGCACATGCATTCTTGTTTGAGTGAAAGCAGATCTACTGTGTGAAGTAGTTAGATTTCCTTTTCTTGCACTTGATTTCGGATTGGTTTTCCCGCCTAGTCCAAGCAAAAGAAATAACGTTGCACCAGTGCACGTTGGTGTGCTATTCATTTTCCTGCACTTCATTTCAGATTTGTTTTCCCGCCTGGTCCAAGCAGGAGAAATAACCCTGCACCAGTTCACGTTAGTGTGCTATTCATTTTCTGTAGTTCTATTTGATTGGCTTTCCTCGCCTAGTCCAAGTAAGAGAAATAAACCCGCACCAGTGCGCAGTGGTGTGCTATTCATTTTTTTCAATTTTGTTTGATTGGTTTTCCCCACCTAGTCCAAGCAGGAGAAATGAACCTGCACCAGTGCACGTTGGTGTGATGCAGCAAGCCTTTCTAGTTTACTTCTCACAATTTTCTTGATTTCATTAACACTTTATGACAGGATAAATTATATGGATTATTTCTTTATTTTTGCACTCTGTTAAAATTAGAAACATTCATTTTTATGTGTGCAATTCGATTTCATAGTATAATAACACTTGCAGTAACTAAGCACTCATTTTAAGAACAAAATGCCAAGTGCAAGAAGCTCTGATCTAGTGCAAGAACTAGTTTCCTGCCACGGGATCTGAGTGCTCTAAATCTGAAAAAGTTCAAGCTCTTGTAGGAAGTAAAACGCTTTTAGTAAAGACACCATTCGTACCCTCTCCATAAATCTCTGTTCCTGCACTAGTGCAAGCAGACTGCGATAGTGCAAGAAGGAAATCTCTACATAAGCAAGTTTGAAGGGCCCATCTGATGAGACTGCTAAAGTGTCTCTGCTAAAGAAAAACACACACTTAGTAGTTGATCAATAGTTAGCTAGAGTGATTGCCCCTTTATTTCTAAATCCCTTTTGCAAATGCATTCTTCCTTGTTCCAGTCTTAGATTATTTTGATGGTTCAAGTTGCCTTTTTCTCTTTTTAGTTTGATTCTGCAATCTTTCCTTTAAAGAAAGTAGGGATTGACATTAGAAATATTCATACCATCTCTGGCATTGCCTGTGCTTCGTCTCTAAGTTTACGAATCCCCCGGGTTGACAATTTAAGTGTTGAGGAGTTTGCTTAAGTGTAATTCCTACACCCAACATTTTGGCGTCGTTGCCGGGGAGGCGATTTGATTTGGTAAGAATTTTCTGATTATACAATAGAGGTAATTTTTCCTTTATTTTTTTTGCAGGAAAAACTTCTTTGAAGGAATTTTACTGGTGTTGATTGATTTCTGACAACATTTTTTATTAGAAATTGTTTTGTTATTTTTCTTTCTTTTTTTGAAATGAATGCCTAGAAAAGGTAGGGTTTCAAAGCCCACTAAGGGCCGAAAGAATTCTAAAAATAATTCTCATATTGGGTCTCCTTCTGTGAGCAGGAAGCCCAATCCAATTCAAACCCATCACGCAGGAACAGTCCACCTGGATTCTGGTGACAACAGCTCAGGTGTGGTTTAGTCTATTGGGAGCAAAAGGGAAACAATGGCAGACCATGAAGATCATGTGGAAGGGACTGGTGAAAACTAGGTAAGTGGGGAACAATCCACTTTTTTGTTTCCAATTTTGGACCCTAATATTGTGGTGCAAATGAAGAATATTCCACCATCATCTCTCCCTCATTTCCATGGTAAAGCTCATGAAGATCCTGACTCTTTTCTATTCGAGTTTGATATTCTGTGTAGAAGTTATGATTATTCAACTGATGCTTAGAAGCTAAGATTATTTCTTATTACTCTCAAGGACTCAGCTTTACGCTGGTTTATGGGGTTAGAAGGAAACACTATAGCTTCTTGGGATCAGATGAAGAGATTGTTTTTATCTAAATATCAAGAATATTGTAAAACTTGGGACATGCAGGATGAGATTTTTACAATCATACAGGATGATGATGAAATTCTTGAAGACTACCTAGAAAGATTTTGGTATATTTTACAAAGGTCGAAACTGAAGCTTGATTCCAGTACTATTAGAACCTTGTTCTTAAGAGGACTTACTGATAATGCTAGAAATAATTTAAATCTGTTAGGGCAAGGTGATATTTCTTAGCAAACTTTTGAACAAATTTGTGAATTATGCAGGAAATTTTCAAGAAATCAGTATAGATCCAGTAGAGGAACTCGAAACTGAAATAGGAAAACCGAATCTACTAATGCTATGATTATTGGACTAGAAAATAAAATGGAAAACATGAAAATTGATATAATGAATATTATTACCAAACAGTTGGAATATTTAAAATTTCAGCGAAAACTCATGAAGGAACAAGAGTCATTAAGTATTTTCTGTCCTAAATGTAGAGACAAGCATCCTCCTAAAGAATGTCCTCTTAATTTGAAAGAAACTAATAAGTGTGCTATTTGTGCATAAGACCATATCACAGAAAAATGTCCCTCTATACCAGGACTTATGGCTGTATTTACACGAAGACAGCCTAAAGCTGAATACTTGTATGCTATGGGAGCAAAAAGAAATTGGCCTCAGGTAGGTGTAGGTATGGCTCCTAAATTTTCTCCACACTCTTTTGGTTATAATTCACATGCATATTCTTATCCTAACACTAATCAGCAGTGGCAGTATGGGAACCAATATCACCATGGGTAGTCTTCTCAACCATGGCAACAAGGTTGGAGAGGGCCAACTCATTCCCCATATTCCTACTAGCCACCCATGCAGTCATATCCATCTACACATACACCTTATTCAATGCCTCAACCTTCGAGTCAGTCTACTCCACCATTACCTTTACCTCCACCTTTTCGACCTCCTCAGTTGCCTGCTCAACCTATGCCCAATCCTAACAATAATAAAGCAGTGCAAATGATCTATGTAACAAACCCACCTTTATTCGAGTACCAGTCTATTCCAGTTCAGGTTCATGATATTCAATTAAGATCGGGAAGGACTGTAAGATTAGAAAATCAGAAGCAACCTAGAGTGATTATTGAAGAGAAAGAAGAAGAGGAAACTCTTAATCATTCTCTGAAAGCTGTCACTAAGCAGCCCTTACCCTCTGAATCCTTGCCATCTTCATCCAACAAGCCTCCCTTTCCAGAGAGGCTAGTAATGGAAATAAGTGAGCCTATTTCTAAGACTAGCTTGGCATCAGAGCTTCAGAATCTTTTCATTAAGATACCTTTGCTCCAAGCCATCAAAGAGATCCCTATTTGTACCAAGATTATTAAGAAACTCTATCTCAAGAAACTTGGGAGGAAGAGATTGGAACCCCAAACCATTCAATTTGTTGGTAGGGTAGCAGAGTTGATGACGGGATGTGCGTCAATGGAAAAATATATTGATCCTAGAAACCCTGTTGTCTCAATTCAGATTGGTAATGTCCTTGTGTCTAATGTTCTTATAGACCTGGGAGCAGCCATTAATGTCATGACTAAGAAAACCATGGATCAACTTTGGTTATCTCATCTTCACCCTACTCCCACTGTGCTTGAATTAGCGATTAGATCTAAATTAAGCCAGAAGGAGTATTGGATGATGTGATCATCTCATTAGATTCTTTGGAATATCCTGCTAATTTCATTATGCTTCAGCCAAAGAACCCAGTAGGAGGACATCCCTTGATCTTGGGTTGACCATGGCTTGCTCCAGCTGATGCATATATTGGATGTCGTTCCGGTGATATGTATATTTCGCATGGAGATTCTAGGAAGAAAGCTACCTTATACCCCCCTGCCAGATCCATTCAGGACCTTCGAGATACTTTATGGTTGGATCAAAGCAGTGATGAGGAGACTCAGCCCATTTCCCTTATTCATTAGTATGCTGGGTCTTCACAAGAATATGAGATTCAAGATTTCCTGAATAATCTAGACACTATGCCTAATTTTGAGCTATTGAGCTAGATTTTCGGCCTAGATTTTCAAGATAATCATGATTCTCATCCTTTTTTACCACTGCATTCGGCCAACCCCTTGAGTGATCCTGAGCCTGATACTACTCTTGTTGAGATCAACCCCAGTAAATCCTTGTATATTAGTTCAGATTTGGACTCATCTCAGCGAGAGCAGCTTGTGAATTTGTTGCAAAACCATCTTAGTACCTTTGCATGGGGTTATGAAGACATGAAGGGTATTCCTCCTAAAACTTGTACACATCATATCTATATTTAGGAAGGAGCCTGACCTATCCGACAACCCCAAAGGCGAATGAATCTAGCTCTAAGAGATATTGTGAAGGAAGAAGTACAAAAACTCTTGGACGCTGGTTTTATCTATCCCATTTCCAATAGTGAGTGGGTCTCTCCATTAGTGCTAGTACCTAAGAAAGATGGAAGATGGCATATTTGTATTGATTATTGAGAATTAAGCAAAGCCACTCTCAAAGATTACTTCCCTCTCCATTTCATTGACTAGGTACTTGATACCCTTGCAGGAAAGAAATATTTTTCCTTTTTGGATGGCTTTAGTGGTTATAACCAGATACATATTGCACCCAAATATCATGATAAAACTACTTTTACATGTCCATGGGGTACATTTGCTTATAGAGTGCTCCCCTTTTGTTTATATAATGACCTGGCTACCTTTCAAAGGGCAGTCCTGGCCATTTTTGCTGATCTAGAATTTGTAAAGATTTATATGGATGACTTTTCTATGTTTGGTGATTCTTTTCAGAAAGCTCTCGAAAATATGGAAAAAATACTTCTTCGTTGTCAGGAAGCCCATCTCGCCCTGAGTGATAAGAAATGTAGATTAATGTGCAAAGTGGGAGTGTTACTTGGCCATTTGATTTCTAGTAAAGGTATCCAGGTTGATCTAGCAAAGATCGAAATCATTCTGCATCTTCTTGCACCCAAAACTCAAAGGGAAGTAAGAGGTTTTTTAGGACATGCTGGTTACTATAGGAGATTCATTGAAAAAAATTCTAAGATAGTTGCCCCTCTTTTTCGACTTCTAGTTAAGGATAGTGAATTTTCTTGGACCACAGCTTGCCAACAGTATTTTGAAACATTGAAGGAAAAGTTAGTACATGCACCAGTTTTGAGAGGTCCTAACTGGTCTCTGCCTTTTCACATTTCCTCTGATGCTTCAGATTTAGCTATTGGTGTAGCTTTAGGACAAGAGGAAAATAATAAATCCTATGCTATTTATTGTATTAGTAATAATTTTTCTTCCGCTGAATTAAATTATACAGTTACAGAGAAAGAGTTTTTAGCTGTAATTTTTGCAATTAATAAGTTCAAGCACTATATTACAGGATATGAAGTATTTGTACATACTGATCATTCTGCGATTAAATATTTGATGAATAAACCATTAACTAGCGATAGAGTGACTAGGTGGTTACTATTGCTGATGGAATTTAATATTACTATTGTTGATAAACTAGGAAAATCTAATGTTGTAGAAGATTTTCTTTCTAGATTAGATAATCCTGCTGAAGCAACTCTTGTTAACGATGATTTTTCGGATGAACATCCTTTTGCTATGTCAACAAATTCCCTGGGGTTTTTGACATTGCTAATTACTTGGTTACTAGGAAAACACCACCCCACTTGTCCGATCGTGAAAACGGAGTATTGTTCAGAAAAGTGCTGCATATTCCTGGATTCAAGGAGATCTCTTTTACACTGGTCCAGATCTAATTATCCGTAGGTGTGTAAGAGAGGAGGAAGTGTTTGACATATTGAAATCTGCTCATGATGAACCTTGTGGAGGCTACTTTACTGATAAGCAGACTACATATAAAGTATTGCGTGTTGGTTACTTTTGGACTTCCTTGTTTAAGGATGCCAAACAGTATGTCAGGCATTGTGATAGCTGTTAGCGAATGGGCTAGCCTAATCAAACCAACGAAATGCCTTTATGCCCCCAAGTTATGATTGAGCCATTTGAAAAATGGGTTATTGATTTTATAGAGCCAATAAATCCAACATCATTAAGTAAAAATCATATCTTGGTTTGTACAAATTTTGTTACGAAATGGTTAGAAGGTAAATTTGCTTCTTTTGCTATAGAAAAAGTTGTTGTGGATTTTCTTTTTATTGAAATCTTTACTAGATTTGGTGTGCCTAGAGAAATTGTTTCTGACAATGGTCTGCAATTTATTTATAATCTGGTACAGGGTGTGATGGATCAATACAAGATCCGGCATAGGAAATCCATGCCGTATCACTCGCAAGCAAATGGCCAGGTGGAATCCACGAACAAGGTGATTGAGTCCATTATGACAAAAATAGTAAATATGCATCGGAAGGACTGGGCTGAAAGATTACCAGAGGCTTGTGGGCATACATAACCACTTGGAGAAATAGCACGGGACATACACCATATGAGCTGGTATATGGCAAACAGGTTTTGTTACCAATTGAATTCTAGATCAAAACATTCAGAACTGCAGTTCACTTAGGACTAGATCTCTTTAAGGCACAACAACAACATCTTCTCCAATTAAATGAGTTAGATGAATTTCGTAGGGATGTTGTTCAGCAGAACATACTAATTCAGTAGCAACATAAAAGGTGGCATGACAAGTCTATTCAGAAAAAGAAATTCCAACCAAGTGATTGGGTGCTCCTTTATGATTCTAGATTTAAAATATTTAAAGGGAAATTCCATACACGTTGGATGGGACCTTATGAAGTGATCCGAGTATTTTAGAATAGAGTAGTAGAAGTTAAAACTATTGATGGACAAAATTCAGTATTCTTGGTAAATGGACACAAGTTAAAGAAGTATTTTCAGCCACCTACTGGGAAAGATTTTACACAACAAGTTCAACAGCAATTTGGGACAGTAGTGGTGAATGGTAATACCAACCTTTTGAAAACATGAATTCTCTTTCTTCTCAAAAATAAAAATAAAAATAAAGGTAAAGAAAAAATATTTTCCTGTAATTATGAAAATCAGTTCACTGATATGATTACAGAAGGATCAACTTGAAAACCAGCTTGTTGGCAGGAAGATCAAAAATTATTAATAAAAAGAAAATGTTGCTTGATCTTTAGATATGCTAGCGACCACCAAGTAAAAGCAGGTTCAGCAGAACCAACCTTTATACAATTGGGGTAATTAACATGGATATTTTTACTCAAGTAATGCTTAATTTTTGCTGCAGTTATTTTTCTTCTTGCACCAGTGCAGGCAAACCTTCCAGAAAATTTTCTTCCTTTCTTCATATTCCACTTTCGTCATATTCCCTCAGTTTTCTTCTTCAATCCTAGAATAATTAACCTTCCCACATTCTTCTAAATTTACCATGTCCGCTTCAAAAAAAAAAATCCCACTTTACGCTTGAATTTTTTCCCTATCCACTTTTGTTTATCCCCTCTTTTGGTACTATTCCTGGAATCCCTGTAACATAATTCCTTCCCATTTTGAAATTTCCCTTTTCCCACTTCTTTATTCCCTCATGAATTCATTGCAGGATCTCGTGCACAAAGAGCAAAAGGATATGCTCTGAAGCATCAAGAAAGGGCGAAGCAAATTTTTAGTATAAGTTGAGGAGGTCATGTGGAAGTCCAGCCTATATTTTATTTAAATTCTCTGTTTTTAGATATTATGCTTGCACTAGTACAAGCATGTTATCCTATATGATAAAGTAAGCAGAATGGTACCAGCAAAATAGTATAATTTAAGTGATGCAAGCAAATCAGTGCAAACATGCACCTCGTCAGCAACATAGTACAAGTTATTATTTTCATAGCATATGGCATAGGAAAGTGGTTATCATGAAAATTTATATGAAGTCCTTTCACTTAGCTGACAAGTACTTATGCTATCATACTAACTAGGAGAAAATTATTTAAAGTACAAGGTGTCTTTAAGTTAGAAATCATGATCTTTTTTTAATGAATGCTAAGTTCTTTTTTTGAATATGAAGGAATGTGGAAATGTTTTAACCATTTCTTGGACTTAATTACCCCTCTCTGCCATAATCCTAGACGTCCTTCACTCATAATGGTTACCTCACCTAGCCTTTAAAACGCCACCACAAGTACCAATCCATCCTGACCTCAAAGATGTCATGCATCTACATCAAATGAACCGATTATACGATGGAAAGGATGGTGGACAGTTGGATCTCTATTTATAAGAACTGATTTCCCTGGTATTGCATGTAAAATTTCAGAACTTGACTGTTCATAGACATTAAGCAGCGATGCCACCTATTTGGAATGAACCCTTGTCTCTCAGCAAGATAGAACAGACTGTCGAGTATCGCAATAGTCTTGCACTATTGTGAGACTCAGGCTTTCTTCAATTCTTGCAGAAGTTTGACAGGCACGATAAAGAAGTGGCTTTATAGTTTGCCATGATTTTCAGGAACAACCGAGTGAAAATTGGGCCTCTCAAATTTAAAGTCACGGAAGAATTTATAGTAGCAATGACAAGCTTGGAGAACACTGGTGAACAATGGTTTAAAAATCAGAAGCTGGAAAGGAAGCGATGGTAGTGTTCCATCGTCGACAAAAAGATAGAGGTAGAATGGAAGCTAGGAGTTTCGCGCAGTGCCCTGCTGGGTCAGTGGAAATACCTCCTTTTCATCCTATAGAAGTTTGTGACCTGCGATGGAAAATACACCCATACTTTGGTATATCATTTTAGAACACTGCGACATTTTGAAGCCGGCCGGCACGTCCAGTGGAGGATGAATTTTCCCTATTTTCTACTTTAGAGCTTGGAGAAAATGGCTAAAAGTGTGCACGACAGACAGGCATACCAGGCTGACATGAGGCTATATCACCACGGCCTGATAAAAATTTTGGTGTTGAAACAACTACACATGGGAGGCACTGTTAAAACAACTACACAAAGAGACAGCCACTGGAAAGGAGACAGAGGACCCCGCCAGCACAAGCAAGGGCTAGAGTAAAAATGAAAAGGGGAGTCCTTCTTGCACCAGTGCAAAAAGGAAATGACCTAAAAAAGCAAAAAAGGCCTCATCTTCAAATAAGAAGACAGCTAGTGCACCAGTTGAAGAGACCCCTTCTACGCCACCAGTACAGACACAGACCCTCGAAAATGACAACCTATCAGTCCTTGTGGATGCAGCAAAATTTACAGAGGTCGAAGACGATGCTTTGTTGGTTAATTTCATCAAAAAGCCTCGGAAAAAGAATAAAGTATCTGATGCAGGCAAAGAACCACAGTCCCCACAAGGTGTGGAATCCCCTCCTACACCAATACAAGAAGAAGCACTAGTGTGAGAAGAAGAACTGGAAAAAGAAGAAGAAAATGAAGAAGTAGAGGAAGAAGAGACAGGAGGAGAAGATCTAGATGACAAAGAAGCAGGAGGAGAAGAATACAAAGAAGAAGAAGTAGAATCCGAAGAAGGAGAGGCAGAATTTGAAAAAGAAGAGGTAGAACCCATAGAAGAAGAAGCAGAAGAAGAAGAAGAAGCAGAGGAGGAAGAAGGAGAAGAAGAAGAACCAGAGGAGGAAGAACCAGAAGAAGAGGGACCAAGGGAAGAAAAGTTTCCTGATGTAACCATGCTAGATATTGAGGTCCCTAAGGAAGACACAGCCCCTGCCGAAACAGAAATGGAAAAAGATTTCGTAACTCCTGCTGCTCGGGTAGTTGAACTAGAGCTTCAAGTGCAGAACTTAGAGCAGCTTGTAGCCAAAGCGCAGGAAGATAAAGAACAGAGCATAGGAGAATTGACGGTGGAGATCCAGAAAAAGAAAAGAGAAGTTAAAGTCTGGAAGTACCGAGCTGCACAATGTTTCAAGTGACTTAAAAAGGTGACAAAGAAATTAAAGAACATCAGAAAGAAGAATTATGAAACATTGCAGGCTGATGATAGTATGCTAGAGAAGGATTGAGCTAGAATGCTCAAAGTTTTGAAGTTTTCTGCAGAGGTAAAGAGTTGTGTGAGAACACACAATAGCTTAGGGATGGCAGGATGTTAGCCCCCTAATTTGCTCTGGCCATTTTTCCCTTCCTAAATTATAACCATTTACCGTTGTTTTACCTCTCTTATACACCCTCATCTTGCACTAGTCCAAGAACGATGACATATTTCATATGAACTTTATATTTCATATTTTTAACTTAAATTAGCATTAATTAATTATTTATTACATGATTTCTTGCTTATAATCACTCTTGTAACTTATCGATATCTCCAATGTTTATTTGGTAGTCAAGTGCTTACCGTGACCACTGATCCTAGTGCAGGATCGGATCTTGCACCGGTGCCAGCACAGCGAATCCTTGCAGCAAATCTGAACCTCCTTGATCACTACCTCATTTTGCGTAGCTTCAACCATGACAACAGGATAGATATGAAGGCAGCCGAGCTCCAGCCATGACAGCAAGGTCAATCTAAAGGCAGCCAAGATCGAACTTATGAAGAATGAATAGCTGGAGATTGGCTACGACCAGTTTTGTTGAATTGCCTAATTTTGAAGGCCGAGAAGCTAAATTCTGCATATCGGTTATGTAATTGGTTAAACGATCTTTTTGGCCTTCGGCCAAAGATCTATATAATGAAGAATGTAAATAGGATGAGATATTTTTTGAGAGAAGATTGTATAGAATAGAGATATAACCAGGGAGGCGGTAACAGGCTTGTATTTTTGTTATCGCCCGAATCTGGGCTAGACTATGTATTCATGCATGTATTTGCCTCAATGAATTAATAATAAAGGGAGCTTTGCCTCATGTTTTATGAATTAGATTTCTTTATTTGAAAGCCGACGAATTGATAAAGTACTGAGGAGAGTTTCTATTTAAAAAGGAAACGTGCTGGTTATGTAGGGCCTAGCCAACCCAGCACATTTACCCTATTTCATGTTTCTTGTAATTTATGTTTATATGTTGACAAGTGTGATTTAATTTCCAGCACATGCATTCTTGTTTGAGTGAAAGAAGATACGCTATGTGAAGTAGTTAGATTTCCTTTTCCTGCACTTGATTTCAGATTGGATTTCTCGCCTGGTCCAAGCAGGTTAAATAACCCTACACCAGTGAATTTTGGTGTGCTATTCATTTTCCTGCACTTGATTTTGGATTGGTTTTCCCGCCTGGTCTAAGCAGGAGAAATAATCCTGCACCAGTGCATGTTGGTGTGCTATTCATTTTTTGCAGTTATGTTTGATTGGCTTTCCTCGCCTGGTCCAAGAAGGATAAATAAACCTGCACCAGTGCACGTTGGTGTGCTATTCATTTTCTACAATTTTGCTTGATTGGTTTTCCCCGCCTGGTCCAAGCAGGTGAAATGAACCTGCACCAATGCATGTTGGTGTGATGCAGCAAGCCTTTTTAGTTTACTTCTCGCAATTTTCTTGCTTTCATTAACACTTTATGATAGGATAAATTATATGGATTGTTTATTTCTTTCTACACTCTGTTAAAATTAGAAACATTCATTTTTATGTGTGCAATTTGATTTCACAATATAATGACACTTGCAGTAACTAAGCACTCATTTTAAGAACAAAATGTCAAGTGCAAGAAGCTCTGATCTGATGCAAGAACTAGTTTCTTGCCACGGGATCTGAGTGCTCTAAACCTGAAAAAGTTCAAGCTCTTGCAGGAAGTAAAACACTTTTAGTAAAGACACCATTCATACCCTTTGCATAAATCTCTATTCCTACACTACTTCAAGAAGACTGCAATAGTGCAGGACAGATTAATGCAAGAAGGAAATCTCTACATAAGCATGTTTGAAGGGCCCATCTGATGAGATTGCTAAAGTGTCTCTATTAAAGAAAAACACACACTCAGTAGTTGATCAATAGTTATCTAGAGTGATTGCCCCTTTATTTCTAAATCCCTTTTGCAAATACATTCTTCCTTGTTCCAGTCTTACATTATTTTGATGGTTCAAGTTGCCCTTTTATCTTTTTAGTTTGATTCTACAATCTTTCCTTTAAAGAAAGTAGGGATTAACATTAGAAATATTAATACCATCTCTAGCATTGCATGTGCTTCGTCCCTAAGTTTACAAATCCCTCGGGTTGACAATTTAAGTGTTGAGGAGTTTGCTTAAGTGTAATTCCTACACCCAACACTGGTTTCCTTAATTATTGTCTTCCCTATACCCAATTCGTTGACTAAATAACTTTTAGATCTAAATATAACTTTATGCCCTTGATCACACATTTACTGAAACTCAACAATTTATGTTTCAATCTATCTACAAATAGTACATTTTTATCTTTGACTTTATCTGTTAACATCACGGATCCTTTTCCCTTAATAATAGTAGGAGAATTATTACCAAAGGAGACATTATTTTCTTTCTTAACTTCAGCAAAAGAAAAAAACTTATCTCTATCACCTAGCATTTGTTTTGAGTAGTTTCTATCAATATAGTAGATATTCTCTTGATATGTTTCATATAGGGCTAACCCGCATCTTTCAGAAGAAGAATTGATATTTCTTTTCCATATTTTGGGAGGCTCTATATTTTTGTTCACGTTGGTAAGATGGGATCATCTTTCTTCTGCATTCACTTTTCTCATGTCCAAATTTATTGCAAATAGTACACTCAATTTCATTCATAAGATGACATTATTTGATAATTTCCTTAACTTCATTAGATTTTGCTTTGCTCTTACTTCTCTAGTCTTCATGGTTTCATAAGCCACACAACCAATTTCCTTGTGACTAAAGTTATGAGATGCAAAGAAGGAACCATGAAAATACGAGTACCTCGGAGCAAAGAACTTTCTTGAATAACTTTGTTCTTGATTATGAGAGAAATACCTTGTTTTCTTCCATTTCTTTAGATTTGCATGGATTGATCCTTCTTGCTTGTGAGTCTTGATACCCTTATCACTACCATTTTCATAGAATTATCATAACTCTTTGTACCCGCACTAATCATGGATCCTAATGCTTTTTACCTTGATTTGCATTGTATCCAAGGCATGTCTTAATTGATAGGGAACGTTGCACCTTAATAATCTCTTCTAATTTTTTTGACCCCCTTTTAAACTTTAGATTTAGATTCAACTAAGATTTTTTTTTATGAAATTCTTTCCTTAGCTACACAATTTCATATTCTAGTTTCTCACAATGTTTTTCCTTCTCTTGAAATTGATTCCTTAGAAATTAATCTATTCTTTTAGACTCCTCTAGACAAAATTTTAGTTGATTCATTTCTTCAAATAAGCTATTGATTTAAATTTCTTTCAGTGCATCCAATAAATCATAATTACCTGAGTCACTTAATGACTTGAAGAACTTGTTTTCTCATTTTTTTTGGATCTCCTTCTAGCAATCAAGCTACTTCTTGAAGGAACCGTGCCCTGATACCAATCTTGGAAAAATACTTGGTGAGGGGGGAATCATTATTTTATGTCACTTATTCTTCAATTTCAAATTTAGAAAAGTGTACACTACATTTCTCCAGAAAACTTTGTTGGCTTGAGGGGGTTTGGACCTAGGTTCATAGTTAGCTACGCTAACCAACAAAAGCCTACACTACTGGCCCTTTCAGTAATAGTCCTCTTAGCACAAACTAAAGTCTCACTTGAGGCAGTATTCGGGGATAATAGAACCAGGGTTTTGCATCTAGAAGGCTATGTGATGTAGCAGCAAGGCATGTTCTTAATCTAGGCTTGATTTGACCTTCGTGAACCCTTATCTTCATAATCACAAAATTAAGTCGATTTCTACATAATTAGATCTATGAGCTTCGCCTAAGTGTTCTAACATGCATAAGTTAACATACAAAAGTAGATCTGAACCTTGGCGATGCACTTAATACAATATTACAGAGAATTGATCATAGCTAATCATAAACACAAGAACATATAATTATACAGAGAACACACATAATTGCTTCAAATATGTTTTATTACTTTAGATATTCAATACGTACACTTCTTCTGACCCTGTGCACACAGTTGCAAGGGCCCGCACACTCAGCTGCAGACTTACCAAGGTCTCTACGCACTTAGTTGCAGGAGCCTTCCTTTCACCAAAATACATAATTATAGACCCAAATATTATTCATCAACTGAATTTCATTGCCTAATGACTCCTAGATGACTTCCTTTAATATTTTTTCACATTACATTACCATGGTCCACGAACCATGGGAGGGAATCAAAACCATCCCATCTATTTAAAAAATAAAAGGCTTTGACCTTCCCAAAAGCCCCTTTGACTCTTAATGTTTTGCGCGCCTCACTCCTCAAGATGCAGAGACTTTACAATAATGCAAAATTTAAAACTTAGACAAAATTGGACCTGGGGGTCCCCATCCCAACATGCCCCCAACACAAATATGTGACTCATCCCAAGTCACTCTATTGGTACGTCCTTGACGTGCACTTTGAGGCCCTTGAACTCTACCTTCAATGCTTGAAGCTCTATTGTGCACTGTGTGGTAGCCTCCCAAACCTCTTCGACCAACTACTTAGTAGTTGGACCCTCGATTTCCAATCGAATTATCTGTTGTGTCTATTCCATTCCTTTTAGTTTACTCTCGATAGACTGAGAGATTCGATTAGCTTCATTGGCCGAAGGCTATGTTCTTATTGAGATGATTGAGGATTTTTGTCCTAGCTCATCTATCAGAACCTAAAGGTCCTTCCCTCCCTGGAGTCTGGCCAGCCGTTGCATAGGTGCTAAGGTCCACGTTGTTGCTTTGATTTCATCAAACTATAGTTGCTTGTCCCATATGTCTGCTTCAATATTTTCTACATGTGGGTCATCCTATAGTGTAGCCCACATCTCCATGGTGTTTTCAAAAATCTGGCTACAATGCTTAACTGCAACTTCTAGCATTTCCATATCGGCTTTGACAGTAGCCTCGCACTGGTCTCAAACTTCTGGAGGTGGTGTTGGTTGTAGTTTCATCTGAAGCTTTGCAACCTGTATCTGCATTTCAAATTTTACTCATTCAACCTCCGCTTTGGACTCCTTCATTGTGGCTGCCAGCTTTTCATGCTTCTCTTCGAAAGTTGCTTCAATCTATATAAGGAGCTCTGACAGCTCAATGCAAGTCTGAGTGATGGCATCCTCTAGCTCTGACAGCTCAATGCAAGTCTGAGTGATGGCATCCTCTAGCTCTGACAGCTCAATGCAAGCCTGAGTGGTTACGTATCTATCCTAGATTTCCTTGGAAACTTCCTCAACAAACATCTCTTTATGTCTCTTGATGTCCTTAATAAAAAACAACACCTACTCTTCTCAGATTTTCAATTCAGTAGATACTCCCTGATGGAGTTCATGTAATGCCCGAATTTGTGTTCCTTCCATATAGCACTGCCTCCTGATCTAGCATGGTAGGAAAGCATAGTGACCCTCCTGGAATAGGCATTGTGCATATCTCTGTGGTGACCACCAACATTGAAGGAAATGTTTGTGTTTCACTAGTTGGTGCCATGCTCGCTTGATTCTCACTCACTTGAACCACACTCTCTTGAATCACGCTTTCTTGCACTTTGAGCTCTTTGAGGCCCTATTGGACATGTGATAGTATTGACTTGTACTGATCCTCGAAGTGTCCCCACATCTCCTCGGTGATAGAGTGCATAGTGTCCCCAATCTCATCGATGTCCCCCTCAGTGAGGACCATCGACTCAATGTTGGAAGTCTTGTCAGACTTCTGCTTCTTGCACGCACTACTAGCGGTGGATTTCTTCCTCTTCTTTATTATGAAGGGAGACTCAATGTCTTATGTCTCCTTCAAAGGGTCTTCTCCACCCTACTTCTATTCCTCTGTGTCTGGCTCTTCTTCATCTACATGCTCTAGCTCCTACATGGTATTCTTCCCAAGGTCCACAGTGACCTTCTGAGGTACCTTCTTGGGATCTTCCTTTGGCGTACCTTGTGTTTTTCTAGTCCCTTCCTGGTCTCCTTCTGTTGCCTTGCTTGCCTCCAGCCACACACTTGACGATTTAGAGACTACGAAAAAAAATGTCCTACTCCATGACCAAATAGGGAAATTGATTCCATATGCACTCTTCATCTTTCTCCGCTTGTATATGTACGTTGTGTAAATCCACTTTCAATTTTTAGACTCCGTCATATTGAAAAAATAACATCGGTGATAGCCGTGACTTTTGGCTGACCATGGTGCGCATATCCATCTCAAACAACACCCAAAATTGTTTATTCTCTACCACTTGACTTGGATCCTTGGACGCCCACAGCAAAGCGTACCTCGCAACTTCGCAAAAGTCTGGGTCTACATCACGGAACTTCGTTTCGCCAGGGATTCTCTAGGTTGTCAAAGCAATTAACAGCAACAACCATGTATAGTGGGATAGTTTCCCCTATTCCTGGGCCTCACGATAATCATCTAGAAACTCCTGGTAGATAAAGTTGGCCCAATTAAATTGTACCCCTTGAACGCACTACGCAGCCAACTGAATGACTGGGGCTAGCACCTCGTCTACCCTGTACTTCCTCATAATTTTACTAGCCAAAAATGGTATTGATGTTGTTGCACCCAAAATGAGGCACACTCAACATGTTCAGTAACCCAGTGTACTGAATTCCCATCGCCCATGTCATTGGTTCTACGCGTGTGACACCAACCTCCTCATAATATACCATCTTCAGGTATTTACTTGGCTCAAAATGAGGGAATTTGGCCCTGTCTTCCAAATCCCAATCCTCCATTCGTAGTTGCGGTACCTACGCCAGCAATGCTCCTTCAAAGAGCACATCCTCAGGAAGCAAATATGTACAAATTGAAAACTTCATTGCATCAGGGTCCTTGGTCACCTTAGTAGTCGACTTCCTTGCCAACATATATGGAGGTAACCATGAAAATTTTTCAGCTTTGTCGGAATTTATATCCTCAATTCCTACCCCAAGCTCTTCCTCCTCTAAGTCAACCAATTCCATTGGTTGCTTCTTTTTCTCTTTTTCTAGCTTCCCCTTGCTCCTCTGCTCAGCAGTCATCTTCCTAGGTGACTATCTCATGGGTGGATTTTTGTGGTTTCTTATGCTTCTTCACTGTTGCTTCTTCTGTTGGTTCTACCACCGTTTTTGTTGCTCCTGTAGTTGTGGACTTCAGCCTCTATGAGATGTGAGCTATGGTGTGTGTATGGGGAGTAGAAGTTGTGATGCATGTTAATCCTTGTGCTAGAAATGCCAAATAAATTTCCTGCCAATCCTCATCAGACATGCAACACTACTCTCGTCTCAGACTTAGGTGCAAAATCTCAGAAGAATTATTCAATACGAAAAGTGTCTGAATGTAGAACAGGAGTTCATGTATATATCCAAATTCAAATTCAAATGTCATGAATGCCTCTAGATCTTTCTCGTAAATGTGAATTTGGTAGCATATTTCCATAGATATGCTCCGTAAATGCACTTCCTCCACTCCCTTTAATGGAAAAATTGTGGTCAAATCAACTATAGCTTCTCCAATGGTCATATTCTTGATAGACTATGTGGAGTCCTCCCTTATGGCACAACTACATTGTCGCAACTTTATCCAACTACGCCATCTCCTTAAAATTCGTGCAGCACTCCTTCTTCGACAGAACCATTGCTTGATAGAGTAGTTTATCGTCCCACATTTTCTTTCAACTGCCTGAAGCACTAAGACTTTCCTATTGTCATATAGTTATCATAATCTTGCAGGAACGTGATCATCCCTATATACTTTCAATCTGCTTCCATTAATTCTTCCAGGAAACAACTCCCCATTCAACTTCCCGAGTTGAACTACGCCACCCTCTGAAATATCCTTGATTACATAGGGGCCCAACCAATGCATCTGAAACATCCTTGGAAACTTTGTGAACTTACTATCATACATCAGGGCCAAATATCCATTCTTAAAAGTGCATTGTTTAATGTGGCGATCATACCACACCCTTTCCCTGGCTTTCTGCACATGCTGATGAAAACCAACCATAATGCAATCCTCCTCCAGCACAAGTAGCTACACTAAACCTTCGCCAATGGAGTCATGATTGGTCATCTAACTTACTACTATGATCCTTTAGCTAGGCACTATATACTCCATTGGCATTACCACTTATTGTCCATGTACCAATCTAAATGGTGTTTACCTTGTCAATTTATTACAACTTGTCTTATATGACTAGAGAACCGTTGATATGTGCACATCTGAGTTTTCCTATTAACATTGTAGATCTTCGTTAAGGCATTCTCTAGTATTTTATTAAAATATTTGACAGTACCATTTGCTTAGGGATGATATGGTGTACTCTTCTGATGGTGCATCTGGAACTCTTCTATTAACACCATAATTGCTTCATTCAAGAAGTGTGAACCTTGGTCACTCATCAAGATCTTCGAGCATCCAAACCATCACAGAATGTACTCAAATATAAACTTCACAGTAGTTTTCCCACTGCAATCCTTCACATGTTGTGCCTCGTCCCATCTGGTCAAGTATTCCATCATAGTGATAATATAACGTGCACTCGTCTTCTTGCCTGGTTGATTAATTGGTCCAACGAAGTTAATTTCCCATTTATCAAATTCTTACAGCATGACCTATGGGTTTAATGGAAGTTCATCTCTTCGCGATGGTCTTGCAGTCCTCTGACACACATCGCATGCACTGCAGTACTCATTAAAATATTTATGTACCATAGGCCACCATAATCCTACTCACAAAATCTTCTGCGCAGTTGCCTTGCCTGCATAGTGTCCTTCTGCAACACCACCATGCGCTTCAGCCAAAATATTGTGTCGTTCATACTCAGGTACATAACAGTGCAGAACTTCATCCGATCGCATCTTATAAAAGTGTCCTGCAATGACTAAAAAATATTCAACCCTTATCACTAGTTCCTTCTTTTGTTGCGTTGTGTATCCTTCAGGAGCTACACCAGCAGACAAAAATAAGTAATGTCTGTAAAATTTTCATGAACAACTCTCATATTGAAGAGTTGCACATCACAAAACCCCTCATCGATATTAGTGGGTTCTTCACCGTTCTCGATCCTAGAGAGGTGTCCAGGTCTAGAATTTAACTTCCCTATATTAACTATCACTTCAAAATCATACTCCTGGAAGAGAAGCAACCATCTAGAGATCTTCCCCCCCCAACACAGCTTTATTGACTAGCTACTTCAATGCAGAATTATCCATATACATTTTAAAGTGTGCAACTAATAGTTAATGCCTGAATTTTTGTAGTGAGTAGGCCATAGCTAATCCTTCTCGTTCTGTGGTTGAATAGTTTCACTCTGCCTTAGATAGGTTCCTACTTGCAAAGGCAATCATATCATTAATATCTCCTTCACCTCGTTGATTTAAAACAACTCCCAATGCTATACATGACACATCCACATGCACATGAAATGCTTTCTTCCAATCTAGTAATACTAGGATTGGTGCAGTAGCCATCTTCTCCTGAAGAACATCCATGCTCTTCTGGCAATCATCATCCCAGCAAAATGTAGCATCCTTCTTCAATAACTTCTCCATTGGCACAGTGATCTACGTGTATGCCTTTATAAACTTCCTGTAATACCCTGTATGACCCAAAGTTGAGCGTAGCTTTTTCACATTCCTGGGTGGATACAAATTGATAATTACAACAATCTTGGTAGGGTCTATCATCAATCCTTGCTTTATTATGACATGTCCCAATAGTATTCCATAAGGTACATACAAAATACATTTCTTCAAATTCAAGGAAATATGATACCTCCTGCACGTATACTTTGAAAATTTTCCAATCGTTGAATTAGACCTCTAGAAATTTGTGAATAAATTCCTTGAATGCTCCGACTACCACCCTTGAAAATATTTCAGGTCCATTTTTCATTCCAAAGGGTATAAATTTATATTCGAATGGCCCCCATTCTGTAGTGAAGGTAGTCTTGCTTCTATCCTCCGGTGCAATCTTAATTTGGTGATATCTCTAAAATCCATCTATGAACGAATACGCCTTGTATCCACCAAAATTTCCTAGAACCTCATCTCTAAAAGGTGTAGGAAAGGGGTCATGCATGCATGCATCGTTTAACTTCCGCAGATCTACGTAGATTCTTATATCACCCTTTGTTTTCTTTTCCCAGACCACCATCAGACTGACTCATTCCAACTCTTCCACTGGCTCAATTATACCTGCCACAAGCATCTTATCCAACTCTCGTACTTTTTTCCTTGTACTTGGGGTTCAGTCGATATGAGCGTTTCTTAGTTAGCTTCGCTTCTAGTTATAAATTGATCTTCATCACACTCAAATAACCTACTATTTCCTCCAATTCATAAAATTTTGTTTGAAATAAGTCATGATATTCATGCTGTAATTCAACAACCTTGTCGGCCGTGTCTTCATCCCAATAGTCACCAATGTGCATGAACTTTGGTTTTGTTGCTGAGCCAATATTTACTTGTTTTATCTTTACCGACTGTGAGATATCAAGGATATTTTCATCAGATCTTGCTACTTCACAAATTCCTTCTGACTCAGGAATGTTGATATTTCATAGATCCTCTTTGCCTTCTTTCGTAGTAACATTGTAGCATTCTAGCACATGTTGTAGCTATGCACTCCAGTGAGGATGCAACCAAGTTAAAAGCTCTATTGGTGTTCTAAATATTTTTGCCTTAATCAACTAAAGTAACCCATCAATGCATTTGAACCTCTATTCAAAGTTGAATGTAAGCATAAAAATATCCCTCATTTTATCCCAATCAACAGTCCCATGTTGCAAATCTGTCTCCAAATACCAGTTTGTCGGTATAACGTCTAGAGTATGAATAAAGATATGTAACCATTTTGGTTGAGGTACCTCACCCCAATCCTTAGTCCATCGATCTAGATGTTCACGCGGGTCATCCTTACCTGTGTACTTTTCACTGAGCCATGTTGTTGCAAAGCCAAATCTTAATCTCATCAACCTACAATATTCCTTCCAATCAGCAATGTTATCCTTGTGGGTTCCCCACCATCTTGCAAGCATAACTCTTAAAGCCAAATCTATAGCCTGGAACCTGTGCTCCTCTAGTACGTCTCTTTCAAAATGGTCAATAAAAGTATTGGCATTGTCTAACCCATCATAACAAGGTAATTTACGTACCTCAGTTGATATACAATGTAGAGACTTTTTAAGCCTATTACATCATAGCGTAGAGACCTCATGCAACCAATTCTGCCAATTTTCTAATAATTCATCTGATTCTAATTGGCACGAACTATCCTTCACCCAGCCAATACGCCCATATGCAGTGGGAATAATCTACTCTTTGTCTTGTGCAATGAGCTTATATATGTGATCAATGTCTCCGTCATTATAGTCATCACAGACTAGGTCTATGTATCGTGCACCTTGATCTGGATCCAATGGAAGAACTACTCTAACTCCATTCTTTTCAAATACCATTCTTTGCTTATTCAAATTAATGATAGCATTCATGTCAAAATCCTAATCAATCCCAAGCAATGCTACATATGGATTATTGTCATCTACTATTTCAATAACCTCAAAATCTGCGAGCACACTAGCTCCTTCAATATCTACGGCCACTCCATGTAGATGACCCATCGAAATTATATTTTGCTGGTTTTCCATGTGTATCTAGATTGGCGACCAGTGTAACTTATGTTTCCCCATATGTTCCCAAGTCTGTTTTGGCAGTACATTAGCATCATATCCCAAGTATAGAATTATCTCATCCATTTCAAAATCACCAATTTGTGCTGTCAACTGCCTTACCCTACTAGTGCTCTTCTTGGTTCGGTTCACCTTATTTACCGCGTGTTGTTTTGGGAGCAGCTTGTCCTTACTAGCATGGTTGTCTATCAGACCTTGGAGTCCTTCAACTACCTTCTGGTCCCTCAACAACTTCATGCATGTCTTTAGAAATGATTTCAGAACTGTGGGATCAGAGTTCTTCGTTGCAATACTTTCCTTAGATTTCTCTCTTCGTGGGACTATTGGTTTCTGAGTTTTAGATGTAGAAGCACCTGGGTCCATAAAACTTTTCCTTACCTCCATAAACATCTCCTTTTATTTGTGTAATTCAAATCCAACATTATTTTCCCTAGCCCTATGAACCCTTGTATTTGATTTCGTTCTACATTGCCTTCACTAGTGGATATACCAGTTAGTGTTACTATATTGACACTAGGATTGTCCTCATGCAGTTCAGATCATATCATCTAAATTTTTTGCATTGGCTATTGGTTCTTCTTTTCCTGCATCTTTTCTATTAATAGAGGACACTCTTCTATAACATGATCAAAATTCTTACAATATTGACAAGAAGGATAAGTTGGATTCTGACAGTCACACCCAAAATGTCCTAGTTATTCACAATTGTAGCATATGATATGGCCCTGACCTCTTCTAGTGCCTCCTCCTCCTCCACTTCCACATCCTTGGAATCCTTCACAAGCTGTAGGTGACCCTTTATCATTATGAGCACGAATTTCAGCCTACATCCTATACATCAGGGTTTTCCCTATCATCAAATCATAGCTTCGACAATCTCGTTCATCATGGCCAACCGATTTACAAAATTTGCAGAAGAATTGCTTTGGTGACTGAACAAACTATTGTAATAGATAAAAATTATCTGTCGTATGCATTCCTAGTACTTGGTATATACTACACCAGATGCTTGAACCAATGGTTGATCTATCAGGAGACTCTAGTTCCAGCGGGTTGGGACCTATAGCAGCTGTATAATCCTGGTACATAAGGCATTAATCCTTCTAGTGGCCTACATCCTTTCACTTTGTGCACAAAACTTCATGGCGTAGTCCTGACTGAACCACCTTTCCCTTCTTCAGATCCTACAACTCCATATGCAGGCTTGCTAACTATGACTGGATTTGTCTGACTTCTATATTCATATCATGGATCAGCAAAGCCTCCAGCTTCATCGAAATCTCTAATGCTTCATCATGAGATTTGATCTTCTGTTGAGACAAAGGCAATCTTAAATGTGGCAATAGTGAAGCTATGTACCATTACTTATGTTGTTCATCTAAAATATGCAAATTAGCTTGTCTCAATAAGCACTTCAACCTCTAATCCATATCCCATGTAGACTTGTTAGCTTTTTGCTTGGACTTCTTTATTTCAGTAACACACTGAGCATCTGATTTCAGCTTTCTAAATTCTATGTTCAAAATAGTCTTTGCCTCAACCAACGTAGAATTTGCATTGGTTGTGCCATATTTGAATTACCATACAAGTTATCTATCCTATAGCGTTGTAACCAGTTGAACTTTCTTCATGTCATTATCATTGATCTGTTGTGTCTTCCACATGGATTCGTCTATGAACCAAAACTGATCAGGATCCTCTGATCCCTAGTCCTTCACTACAAGAATTTTCACTATATTCTCTATACTGAAGAATGAAGTTGGAGGTGGAGGTGGGGGTAGATGCGTAGGTGTATGAGGTGGTGATGAAGGTGGAGATGGGGTGGATGGTTCTGAAATCCCAGAAGTTCCCTGAATTTTTGTCTATGGTGCACCTCCAGGTGTGTTAGGGATGGTCCTTTCTTCTTCATTATCTGATTCACCCAACAATGGACTGTATGCGCCTTGAGTGTATTTGTCCCAATCAGATCTGAATCTCTTTCCACTTCACATAGATTTTGTCTGCCTCTTTTAAACATTAATTCAAATGAATAACACCCTTTTTCCCAAAAAAAATTTAATCCAAGCTTTTAGCGATCTCAGGTACTTACCTCTCAGACCCTTAAATAATCAGTCTTCAGCTTCGCTATAAGATAGAGACATGTCAATTGCAATTTCAGTTATGAAGCCGCCCAAAGTACTATCGATCTAATAGTTAATAGACCTTGCGACCTTATAATCAGAGACTTTAAGGTGCTTGATCATTTCAGGAGTCCACACAATAGGATCGTCATGTTTCCAAGTATGTTCATTGTCGACTAGCTTAGATAGGCACTCATGTAATTCGTAAGGGAACGATGAAAAGAAAATTTCATGCTCTTATATGTAGAGATATCTCTATAACCACATTTCTTTGGACCAACATGGATTTCAATTTTCTTGACTTGCAAACTTGTGCAACTTTTGATCTATCCACTTCTTGATTTATTTCCTAGTTGGTATCCACGAACACCACATCACACATCCCTTGGATAAATCCCTATTTGTTGGCTTAAGGGGGCCTGACCCAGGTTCAGAGTTATTCATTCCAACCAATGAAACCCTAACTTCTAGCCCTTTCTGCAACAACCTGTGTAGTGCAGGCTGCAGTATCACCTGAAGCAGTATTGGGGGATGTTAGAACTAGGTTTCTACATCCAAAGGCCTGTGTGATGGTCTTCCTATGGTTCTTATAGCTTAGATCTGCCTTCTTGTAGACCTATTCCTTCTGACTGGCAGCCACTGCAACTCCACCGAAATGACCTTCAGACCTTCACGAGGGTACTTGATTGTACTTAACAGACATAAAAGACACACGCTCACTACTTTCATGCAATAAACAATATATTCTGAAGTGTTTATGACCTAGACCTCCCTTCACGTAGATCTACCCCTTCCAAGCAGTTAACTATAGCAGAGTTATTTAACAACTTACTGAGCTCTGTGAAGGAGGTTGATTATACTTATTATGCATAAATATTATAGATATATTCCTTTCGCACAGAAATAAAGCATTAATTCACATAACACAAATTACAGAGCGAAGATACATAAACTTAAACAGAAGTAAATAAACAAGGCATAAATGCACAAATTCAGATCAAAACAATCTTTATTAAGATGTCAATGTTCATATGCAGACTTCTTATCCGTGCACACCCAACTGTAGGGGCTTGTGCACTCAGTTGCGGACTTACCAAGGTCTCCATGCACTCAGCTGCAGGAACCTTCCCCTTTCACCTAAGTATAGGAACCAATCTTTTCTTGCCTTAGCTCCCTACCCTTACACTGAGTCTCTATCAAAAGTTATTCTTTTAGACTCGTTATGACTCAACTATATATAGCCTTTTCATTACAATACCATGGCTCGCAAACCATGGGTGAGTCTCAAAACTGACCTATCACCTACCCATACAAGGGACTAATGCCCCTTTGACACTTACTTAACTTCGTGCTCCGCTTCCACATTTCACAGAGACTTTACATTCCTTAACAAAATATTTTACGAAAATTGACTTAAGTGACAAAATTTGACCCTCGGGACCCCATCCCAACAGGCCCCCAACACAAATATGGTGACTCGCCCTTGAGCCACTCAGTTGGTTTCTCCACTTTATGGAAGAGTTCATTGAACTCCATCTTCATAAATCCATCTTCAAAACTTCAAAGTCCACTGTGCTCTGTACGGCGGCCCGCTAGACTTCTTCGACCAACTTCTCTATAGTTGGCCCCTCCATCACAAGGCGCATGGTCCTCTATGTTTGCTGGAATGTCTTCAGCTTCTCTTGGATAGCCAGGGTAATATAGATCACCTCCTCTTTCCATGGTTGAATCTGAGCCTTCAAAACTTGTTCTTTGTGCTGCAACTCCTTAACCTGTGCCTGCAGCACCTTCATTTCTTGCAAGCGCACGAAGTGCTGGACTGGCACCAAAGTGTGCGTAGTCACCCTAATCTCATAAACTTTCAGTTGTGCCTCTCTGATATTTGTACCTATTCTATGTAGGTTTGAGTCCTTCTGCAGAGTGGTCCATAGCTCCATTTCATGTTCAAAGAGATCATTACAGCCCGATACTACATTCTACAAAGTATACATGTGTTCTCTGATGGCTGCGTCGTGCTGCTCCTTGACCTCTGGCAGAGTAGCCGGCTGCAGTTTCAATTGTAGTTCTGAGATCTTCATCTAAAAATCAAAAGTGACTCGACCTACATCCTCCTTAGATTGTCGAACTGCAGTGACTAATTTCCAAACCTTTGTTGACGCGACCGCATCCTCTGGTAAGTGTAGCTCCGGTACTGAATTACATGCTTGTGTAATCGCTACTTCTAGGCTCTGACTTCATGCTGCTATCTCTTTGTTTTCCTTAAGAGCCTGAACCATTTCAGCGAATATCTATTCACTACTCATTTTAACTTCGCTAATCATTGATAGCGCGTGTTGTTCGTTTTAACTTCGCTAATCACTAAAAGAAACTCCACTCCATCACAAAGGTTGTCTTGCTGCAGTCCTCTAGCGTGATCTTAATATGATGGTATCTTGAGAACCCATCACTGAATGAATAAGCCTCCTATCCTCCAACATTCTCTAACACTTCATCTGTAAATGGTGTCATAAACATATCATGCACACTTGCATCATTCAACTTCCTTAGATCTACGCATATCCTAATTTCACCCTACTGCTTCTTTTCCTGAACTGCCATGGGGCTCACTCAATCAGATTCTTCAATTGGTTCAATAATTTCGGCCTCCAGCATCTTATCAAGCTCTTTGCGCACCTTTCCTTTATACTTTGGATTGAGCTGATAAGGTATATGCCTGACGAGCTTCACATCAGGTTTCAAAGTAATTTTCATAACGCCCAAGTCTCCTATAAGACCCTTCAGGTCCAAGAACTTCATTGGGAATAGATCCTGGTATTCGTGTAGAAATTTGGCCACCTTATCAAATATATCTTCCTCCCAATAGTCTCCATCTTCATGAACTTAGGCTTTGCTTTAGATCCAATATTTATTTGTTGGGTTTTTAGTGGCTCTATTACATCAGGGTTCTCTATCTGAGGTCCTTCAACCTCACGTTGACCTTCAGTTTCAGGAATGTTGATTTTTCTTGGATCATCCTCTCCTTCTGTAACAGTCATATTGTAGCATTCCAGTGCCTAGCGTAGTTGTGCACTCCAGTCTGGTTGTACCCATTCTATAGGCTCTTTAGGCGTTTTAAAAATAGCAGCCTTAATTTCTTGTAGCGCCTCATCAACGCATTCAAATCCATCCTCAAAGCTGAAATTTAATAAGAATATTTCCTGCAAAATATCCCATTTAGTAGTTCCATGGTGTAGCTCCGTTTATAAATACCAATTCATGGGAATAGTGTCTAAGGTATGGCAGAAACATGAACCCACTCTGGTTCAGGTTCTTCCCCCCAATATTTAGTCCACTGTGCCAGATGTTCACATGGGTAATCCTTCCCACTATACTTCTGAGTCATCTGTGTGTTAGCATATCCAAACCTTAGCTTCATCATCTATTTGTATTCCTTCCATTCGATGAAAATCTCCTCATGTGTACCCCACCATTGGGCAGGCATAGCGCACAAAACCAATTCAAGGGCCTGGAATCGATGCTCCTTAGGAAATTCCCTTTAAAATTCATTCAAAAAGAGATTAACATCATTCAAACCATCATAGTGCAGAAACCTTCTTACCTCTGTGGATATCCATCGTAGTGCTTTGGTCGTCATATTGTAGCACAACATAGATACTTCAAGCAACCGATTCTGCCAGTGCTTGAGTTCTTCATCCAAGTATGAGGTACAAGAACTATCCCTATCCCATGTAATTCATCCATTGGTCGTAGGATTGATCCAATATTCATCTCACATTATATCTTGTATATCTAGTCTAGATCATCATCATCCTCCACAAAGTCTTGAACAAGTTCAATATAGTGTGCTCCTTCAGTAGGGTCCAGTGGCACAATAACCCTGAGCGCCTTCCTCTCGAAATTTCATCTTCTGCTTTTTCAGGTTAATCACCATATCCATGTCAAAGGCCCAATCAATTCATAGAGCACTTGCTGCTTCAATATCGACTGTTACCCCATATAGGCGCCCCATAGGAATAATCTTCTGCTGATTAGCCATGTGTAGCTATATAGGAGACCTTTGCAGTGTAGGTCTCCCCATCCTTTCACAAGTTCTTTATGTAGCACATTTGCATCTAACCCCAGACCCAAGATTACTTGGTCCATTTCATACTCTCCTATCTGCATGGTCATACTCATCTTGCGCCTTGTCCATTTCTTATGCTTACCTAGCTTCCTTACGATGCGTTGTTCTGAAGGAAGCTTAATCTTACCCGTGCATTTATCTATTAGATCTTGCAGTCCTTTTACTCCATTCTTATCATGCAACAACTTCTACAGGTTTTTCGGAAAGTAGCTAGTAGCGGCCGATCCACATCTCGCACTTCACTGTTCCCAATTGATTTCTCTTGACATTCAGACGTAGAAGCTTTAGCGGAGTTCTTTTTAGCCTCCATCAAAGTTTCTTTAGCTCGATTGAGGTCAAACCTGACTTCCCTTTCAGCAGCCTTGTGCACCCATCCTTTAGTCTCTGGTTGTTTTTCGTTATCTTCACCCATGGCCATACCACTACGCGTTACTATATTAACATTTTGATCTTCCTTATGTGGTTCCTCCCTCATCATCTGGATATTTTGCATAGGCTGCCGGGTCTATGTCTTCTTTTCTTGCATATTTTCTATAAGGATCTGGAAATCTTATATCACATGATCGAATTGTCTGCAATATTGACAAGATGGATGTGTTGGGTTCTGACAGTCTCATGCAAAATGTTAGCTTCTCCACAGTTATAGAAAATATCTTGTCCATGACCTCTACCAAACCCTTCTCCTCTTCCTCTTCCACGGCCTTGGAATCCTCCGCGCACTGCACTTGCTCCCTAATCTGGATGCCAAGTTTCTACCTACATTCGATAGGTAGGGTTTCTATCCATCATCAATTCATAACTTCGGCAATGGCACTCATCATGACCTACAGACTTGTAGAAATTACAAAAAAAATACTGAGGGGTCTGTAAAAACTTTTGTAGTAGATGGAAATTTTATATCGTATGCTTCCCTATAACCTCACAAATAGTGCACCATGCCATTGCTCCTGCACTCGACCTAATAGTATTTTCCGGCTTCAGGGGAATAGGCCATCCCCCAAGAAGATAATTTTGATAAACTGGGCAGTGGTGCTTATCATTCCCATGGCCCTTTCATTTCAAGCACCAAACTTCACCACGCAACTCAGGCTAGGCTTCCTTTCCCTTCCTTAGGCTCTACAACTCTAGGTGAAGACTTGCCAGCTACGAATGAATTTTTTGTACTCCAATGTTCGTATCATTTATTGGTGAGGCTTCCAACCTCATCACAATTTCCAAAGCTTCTGCTTGCATTGCTATCTTCTGTTGTGAAAATGGTAATCTTAAGTGGGGCAACAACGAAGCGATGTACCAATCTTTTTGTTGCTTGTATATAATGTTCATATTAGCCTACTGGATCAAACATTTTAACCTTTGATTGAAATCCCACGAGGATTCATTCACCACTTTCTTTATCTCCTTAAACTTTGCAATAGATTGTACCTAAGATTTAGGCTTCTTAAACTCTCGATTCAATGCTTGTTGAGTATCTTCCAACATTGCAACAGGGTGATCTTGACAGTACTTGATATACCAGGTCAGGGATCTATCCTGTTGTTATAGACATTTTTGTGCCTTACAGCATGAAGCATGAAATGTCCATAATCTAAGGGATCCAAAGTCCCTAAACATGTTGTTCCTACCCCTAGAGGAACAAGGTTAGCAAACCACAGCACTAAATATCAGTTCTCCACCTGAAAACACTCAAAAACAAGCTAATTCTGGATCATGTCAACTGCTCCACTGAGCATCTACGCTGAATGTCAACTGCTCCACTCTGTACCTGCGCTGAATGTCAAATCTAATGAAGGCTACCTGCGCTGGGCGAGATTGGCCAAGTGGCATAGTCATTCTGCAAGGTGTCAAATGCCCAAGAAGCTTCCAAAATGACACTTGGATCAGGGAATTCGCCTTGTGATGAGTAAGAGGATCTAGATCTCCAAGTGGAAGCAAGAGCCTCCAAGTGGACTCAAGAACTGAAGAATAACTGAAGTGGGAGAGGACACTAGTCAGCTCCATGCCAAGCTCAAGCTGACTCATCCTTTCTCCAAAACTCCTATATATAGAGCTCTCTCATGAGGTCTATGGAGGCTGGAATCTTGTGAATGTAAGGAAGTGCTGTTGGTTTGTGCATAGAACTATTGGGTGATTTGCTTGAAGGAGGTGAAGAGGAGATTTCTTTCTGCTGGGAGGTGTTGCTGGATTAGGCCTCTTATGGTTGTAACACTCTCAGAACTTTACTTCTTCCATTAATAAAGCATTTGAGGTTCTTCTATATGCATGTGTCTCTGTGGCGTATTGATGCTTGTATATTTGATTTATTCTAATCCTTGAATCAATTATGGATGTATGCTTCTTGTAGTTTCCTTTTCTTGTGCTTTTCCAGGATTTTTGTGTAGTTGGGCCAGTGAAAGAGCAAGGAGCTAGGAGCAAGCAGCAAAGAGGGAAGATTGGATCAATCATTAGCGGAAGATAACGGTTAGTGGATCTCTTCCTCCTCTCTCTTACATCTCATAAAGAAGTAATCTTGAATAGCTTTGCATTCGGTTGTTGCTGAGGTACTATCACCCTTAGAGTGGGATAGGGTCATTCCGTATTGGATACTTTTCCCAACAACAAATTGGCGACTCCGTTGGGGATCGTATCTTGTTGGTTGTTTGTGTTTTTGCTATTCATTTCATAAACACAGGGAGTACCGAATCGAACTGCATTTGGATCTTTCAAATGCAAAGTAGAGGGCAGCTACTCTAGCTCAGTTTCTGGGCAAGTTTATGATTTGAAGAGCTGATCCACAAGGACTCTAAATAGCTCTTAGTGATAGCTTTTCATCCTCCTTTTCATCCCTTAGTGTGTACTTGACTCATAGCTTCTGATTTGGCCAAAAACTGTGAATTTTTTAGCAATCTGTGACCCGGAAACTGAGAAAAACGAAAGTTTATCTCTTCAGTGCAGGCACTGTGAAGGCAATCTGCATTTCAGCGCAGTTCCCGAAGGGGCTACCTGCGCTGAATGTCAAACTGACAGTGTACCACCTGCGCTGAACCAGTTTTGCCTTGTGCTACTGGGGTTCCTTGCTGTTCATTGCCCTGTTTTCATCCTTGTTTTTGCAGCCTGTTGTCAGTCAATGTACCTATCTGAAACCAACTTTCCTTGCCACTATTCCGCCTCAGTTTTATAAAGAAACTGTGTTTGTTCTTTGTGTATTTCTTATATCATTTGCAGTTTCCCATAACGAAAAGTGAACTAGTCTTGCTATGGCCTCTTAGATCTAGACCTGTGATAAGTGTCGTTTTGATCTTAAGAGTTAGTTTGTTTGCTGTTCATGGCTGATTGAGCTTTTGCTTTCATCATATGATTTGAATTTATATATTTCTAGTGTCGAAACAAGTAAATCTTAAGGTGTCTTTTGATTTTGGACAAGCTTGTTTGCTTTCGCTTGAAATTGAATTCGAGATTATACAACAGCTTTCTTTTTGTATTACATCAACATTAAGAAAGAGAAAAGAAATACCTGCATTTTGCATTTTGCATTTGATAAGTTTGTATGTTGATTTAGGGAAAAGTGCATTAGTGTATGCTCTTTGATCTGTGTGAAAAGATGATGTCTTTCTTTTCCCTCAGTAGTTAAGATTTTCATAAGTCAAAAAGATTGAAAAAGCTTGCTTCTCATCTTAGACTGCATTTAGGAATTTGTATCATACATCTCGTGGTGAACCTTGAAAGGCAAACTTTAAAAAGATCAACTTAAAATATATTGAATGAACCTAACAACGCTTTGAAACATAACGCAAACACATAGAGGTCTAAGGTAGAGACGTGTTCCGGCGTCGTTAAACATAGTGACTATCGATCTCGAAGAAGGTGGGTGATTCCTCCTGAGAGTCGGTGGCACTAATATGGACTTGTGCTCCCACGTACCGTCGCGTATATATTGGGAGACCCCTATAGGAACAAAGCCTTTATCCATAGGAAGCCGTGTCGACCGCCCTACTGATCCCAATGCAGTGAACACAGCATTCACGAAGATCGACCACCCGTACCGTAAAACGTATTCTGTGGTTTTGCGAAAGGTTTGGCACACCCTCTGCCTAGAACTCCAGAGCAGTTTCTTTTGGCCTTTTTCAAACTCTATAACTGAAAAAGTCCATCCGAGCATTTGTCACTTCGGGCTCGTTAAAACATCGAAGGAGACTAGAGTCATCTTTAGCTTTTTCTCGACTCTTTAAAACTGAAAAAGCAAGTTGTGTCTAAAGCGTCGTTATAAAATTTATTTTAAGCGGAATAATCATCACCTTTCCCTCGTTGATCTTCGAAGTTAGTCCACCACAAGTGGAAGTTCCTGTAGAATCGCTAAGAAATCTTTTGGATAGACTAGATATGTCTGAACAACCATCGACATCTAGCACTGTGTCGTCCGACACAGCAGCAGCAGAGCCTCCTGCTACTACTCCAACGATGTTCGCTGGTATACCATCTGTCCCGGCCAATTGTCAACAACAAGCTGGAGTCCAATTAGGGACAACGACATGGTTAGTTCCTATTTCTTCATCCGGATTATCATCCGGTATTTCTTATGTTGAAACTCAACAAATTGATCCAATGTGTCTTCAAAGGCCAATTTACCCTTTAAGTACTGGATTTCCACCATATGGAGGGCAGTATGCTCTTTCATTGTTCCCTCCCAGAGAACAACCATATGGGAGTTTACAACAAAGTTCAGGTCAAACTGGAATTACATCCAGCGGTTGGGGTACCAATACTGCCTCAACAACCAGGGGTTGTATATTCAATGCAACCAGTACACCCTGTGTCGAATATTCCCACCATACCTGCTATAGTGAATGTGTCGCAAGTACAAGCTCCACCTGTTGTATGTCAACCCCAAGTTTCTCAGGTTGCAATACAACAACCTCTTGTCTCAACGACTCAATCACAATCTCAGGGTAGTGCCTCCTTATCTGGAGCGACTCAGGCTCAAACACGTACTGTGACTCCTCATCCCGGTCAATCATCCAGTATTGGTCAACAGCAAATGGTCCAACAACCAGAGCTGGTTCAATCTCAACAACCGCCATTCCAGCAATCATATCAAGGACCTGAGCAACAAGTCTTTGTAAGTAATGGGCAACCATACTATAATGGTTATGCCCATCAACCTTGTCAAAGTTGCCAGCATTATGCTGGTTTGCAAAGACCCATTGCTCAGGCGATCCCATCTTATCCTGGGTATGTTTCACCTAACCTGAATCAACAGTTGCCCTTTGTAGCAACTCTAGAATTACCAGATCTAAACCGGCTGACGAATGATCCAATTGCTTATGCTCCTTGGTGGCCAGCGATTCTGCATAAACTTCCGTCAGATATTCCTAAATTTAATGGAAATCTGGGTGAAGATCCGTCGAATCATGTGATGACATTCCATCTATGGTGTTCATCGAACACCCTGAATGATGATTCGATAAGACTTCGCCTCTTTCAGAGGACGTTAACGGGTCCAGCGGCAAAATGGTACATTGAATTGCCTAGAGCTTCGTTCGACAACTTCAGTACCTTAGCCACAACCTTTTTAATCCATTTTCAATTACCGATAAGGTATGAAACGGGAACAGAACTCCTTACCAACTTCAAATAGATGACTGCCACCCACATATCTGATCATATACATGAGTGGCGTCGTCGTCATAGGATGGTCAAAACATATGTTCCCGATCAGCTGTTAGCTGAATGGTTTATAAAGTTGTTACTTCCTGCTATAACGGAAGATGTGGCCAAGGGGGGAGTCGTAACAGAGGAGCAAGTTATCGCTCGTGCACAGTATTTGGACTTAGTTTATACTCAGTCTGGCATGCTCTACGACAAAATACCCGACGCTCCTAGACCAGAATTTTCAATTCCTCCTCCTCCTAAATCAAACAATGACTCTCACGCCAGCGATGGCGTGATTGGCAAGCACAAAATTTATAGTCAAAATGCAAATGAAGAACTTCTTGCCTCAGAAGTAAATGCCATGTCGACCGACAAGGGCAAACAACTGAAGCAACCAGGGGGCAAGAAGAAAAAGAAAGGGAGAAAAAGGAAACCCCCAGCAGGGTGTCATATATGCGATGAGGATCATTGGACGAAAGATTGTCCACATATCGCTGAAGTTAAGAAACTCTTTAAGAGTTCAAAAACCCCAGCAGTATTGACTGATCCGTTTCCTAATCCAGGTCAAAATCTGGTTGCTAATCAAAATGCTTCCCGATCCCAAGTGCTTATGTTGTCTACCTCAAAGCAGCAAAATAATGCTTTGACGAGGAATAAGGATTACAGGAATCCAAAGCTGTCGAACAACAAGGCTAACGAACAACCTAGTAGTTCGACAACAACTTTGACCGAAGTTGTGCCACCCATCGTCCCTGAGCCAATAATAAAGTCGCAAAAGGGAGCAGTACACAAATCGACATTTAATCCTTGTGCGAAAATAGCACAAATAGAGGACCTGGCCCAATCGCCGTCCGTTATGTCGACACTTGAGATACCTCAAAATTGCTTCTCCCAAGAACAAGCTTTATTATCAGCAATAGGTGGAATTGACCCAATGGATTCCAATCTTGTCGCCTTTGATCATAAAGGATATGACCCTCAGTTACCAGCTCAACTAGCTTTCCTTATTCAAGTGAAAGCCCTCAACAAAACTGTTCATCGAACAATTATTGATGAGGGGGCATCTACATGTCTTATGGCGATGAGTTGCTGGAAAGATTTAGGCTCACCACCCTTGTCGAAATCATCAACGACGTTAAAAGCATTTGATGGACGATCATACACTCCATACGGGATTTTAAGTAACTTGCAAGTTGAACTGGGGGGCAAAACAATAGGAATTTATGTTGAAGTAATTGATGGAAACCTCGATTACAACATCCTACTCGGAAGATGATGGATCTATGCCATGGCCACAGTTGTGTCGACCTACTTCAGGAAGATTGCATTTCCCTTCCAAGGAGGAATTACAATCGTCGACCAACAAACTTTTCTCCCCAACAGTTCACAAGTTACGGGAAGCATTCCAATGATCCATGGAAGGAATCATTCACTCCAAAATATCGGAGTAGGTCTCCTAAAAGACCCTGCCTTAATGGGTACTTTTGCCCTACCGCCTCCAAGTAATCTGGTGGAAGTGGCCACAGTGGAATATGAAACCTTCTATGTCTGATGGATTTGGACTCCGAGGACGGTTCTTATCTCATGTCAACCTCGTTAAAAAATGAAACAAGGAGTCAGAGGACGGTTCTTATCTTGTGTCAACCTCATTAAAAAATGAAACAAATCCCCTTTCTCAAAGGTAAACCTTCATTCCAACCACCAAGTTGAATGCAATGAAGCTTGGGGGGCATGCACCTCGATTTGCGTTATTATGCTGGGGGCATGCGAACTTATCACCGAGCAGTTTTAGCACATAGTTCATGCTTGTTAAAAAATAAACATAAGATTGAGCAGTGTTTTGGCGCATTCAAGCTCGTTAAAAAATGAACCCATCTCGGTAAATAACCATTAAGTATGTAACCTGATCAACCATAAAAGCCTTGGTCGTGTTTTGCACCTGCCACCTCCACTTTCATTTGGCCGATCGTTCACCTCCATATGATTGTTTACCCATTTTGAGGAACAACTGCGAAGAGTGATTTCACCTAGCCATCCTTGTGACACTGCCGTGATTGGAAAATTCCAACCTGTACCTGGAATCAGCTGCTATCCCTGTTCATCACTCGTTCCTCAAAAGACGAGTCTTCTTTAAGCTCTTTTCAACTGACTCGTAAAATATGAAAAGATTGCCGAGTTTTGGCCTTCCAGCTCGTTAAACGACCGGAAGAGCTATCCCTCCTCTAGATTTTAATCTTTTTTGGACCTGAGGGATTATTGCACAAAAAGATCGAGCGCTTGTTTTGTTCGGCTCGTTAAAACTATCGAAAACTCATCCCTTCTGTATTGTTTTATACTTTTTCGGACTTAAGGGATTAGATGACAAAAAAGGAATTTTGGAGTTAACTTTATGTACCTTTTCAGACTCTCTAAAAATGAAAAGGACCGAGTTTTCCTTGTTGTTAGACTCGTTAAAATGATTAAATAGCGACAAACTTGTCTTTAGACGAGAACGAGTTTCCCTATCGCTAAGCTCGTTAAAACATAGCAATGGGCTTGCCCGAAGGGCAGGTTAGAGAACAAGCATATGTTATCCTCCTCAAGCTTGACAAAAATAAAGAGGTACTGGTCATAAATGACTGGGGAAAAATTGGGAGAACCTCAAAGCTTTAATGGTAGCAAGTCGCTCTTGAACATGACACTTTTCCTCCGTATCACATCGGGTTGGGTTGTTCCATTCACCGGTCTCATCACCATGGTCTTCACCAAACCATCCACATTTGGGGTAATGCTACCGATCCATCGCATCAGTGTCGTTATATGTTCAAGAGATGTTGTTCAGAAAGAGTCAACCGTGTCCCATCCACTACCATACATTATCCTTCATCCACCCATGATCGCCACCCTAAATCATATTTCACAGATTGTTTTCACCTCCACTAAAATCATTAGCTCCGTTCCGTGTCACTGATGTGGGATTCATTAAGGCCCTCCTTTGACGGATCGCTTCTTGTCGACTTCAGCTCATTATCCAAGAAGTTGATCTGGGAACACCCCCCTCAGTACTTTGAAGCTTGCATGCCTCAATGGCAAGTTTCTCACTTCCGGCGACAGGTATACATCAATGACCTTTGACCGAAAGATTCTGCATGGTGTTCGACGCCAAGTCCTTTATTCACACCACGTGGATTGTACTGTCGTACCTTGAGGGTCATTATCATTATCGATGATTCCTCTCGCGCTTGTTAACGGTTTACATCATTGACCGGTAATCAAGCGATGTCTTTCCATGTTCGACTTCACCGCAATTCTCACATGGATCGACTTGTACTTAGAGTGAAGATCGAACGAGTTTGAAGACACCGGATCTAGTTTCATCCATCCGGGCTGCGATATATATTCAGGAAATATAAAGACATTTGACATGTACATCGTTGCAGCAGATGATCGTCCTACTCAAAGGATGATAATTTCAGCAGAGAATTATCAGTCTACCATCAGACGATCGCCTGTTCTATGTACCAAAATGAATTTGTAAAGCTGAGCATGGGAATGCCCGCCTCAGCTAGATCATGAAAGCAGAATGAAAAATAATGTATTGTATTGTATTTTATTACAGGTCACCTCTCTGTGATTGAATGAACTTCGGATCCTCCTGATAAAGCATTTCACCCGATAAACGACCTCATACTTTAGGGGGCAACTGTTATAGACATTTTTGTGCCTTACAGCATGAAGCATGAAATGTCCATAATCTAAGGGATCCAAAGTCCCTAAACATGTTGTTCCTACCCCTAGAGGAACAAGGTCAGCAAACCACAGCACTAAATATCAGTTCTCCACCTGAAAACACTCAAAAACAAGCTAATTCTGGATCATGTCAGCTGCTCCACTGAGCATCTGCGCTGAATGTCAACTGCTCCACTATGTACCTGCACTGAATGTCAAGTCTAATGAAGGCTACCTGCGCTGGAAGAGATTGGCCAAGTGGCATAGTCATTCTGCAAGGTGTCAAATGCCCAAGAAGCTTCCAAAATGACACTTGGATCAGGGAGTTCGCCTTGTGATGAGTAAGAGGATCTAGATCTCCAAGTGGAAGCAAGAACCTCCAAGTGGACTCAAGAACTGAAGAATAACTGAAGTGGGAGAGGACACTAGTCAGCTCCATGCCAAGCTCAAGCTGACTCATCCTTTCTCCAAAACTCCTATATATAGAGCTCTCTCATGAGGTCTATGGAGGCTGGAATCTTGTGAATGTAAGGAAGTGCTGTTGGTTTGTGCATAGAACTATTGGGTGATTTGCTTGAAGGAGGTGAAGAGGAGATTTCTTTCTGCTGGGAGGTGTTGCTGGATTGGGCCTCTTATGGTTGTAACACTCTCAGAACTTTACTTCTTCCATTAATAAAGCATTTGAGGTTCTTCTATATGCATGTGTCTTTGTGGCGTATTGATGCTTGTATATTTGATTTATTCTAATCCTTGAATCAATTATGGATGTATGCTTCTTGTAGTTTCCTTTTCTTATGCTTTTGCAGGATCTTTGTGTAGCTGGGCTAGTGAAAGAGCAAGGAGCTGGGAGCAAGTAGCAAAGAGGGAAGATTGGATCAATCATTAGTGGAAGATAACGGTTAGTGGATCTCTTCCTCCTCTCTCTTACATCTCATAAAGAAGTAATCTTGAATAGCTTTGCATTTGGTTGTTGCTGAGGTACTATCACCCTTAGAGTGGGATAGGGTCATTCCGTATTGGATACTTTTCCCAACAACACCTGTAGCACTGTGATCAGTTGTGATTTCTTCATATTATCATTAGCGGCCTATTGTGTTGTCCACACAGCATCTGCAATGAACCAGAATCACTCGGGATCTTCGCTTCCTAACCCTTTGAGGATCGACATCTTCATTGTGTTCTCCATCTTGAAAGGTGGAAGTCGAGGCGGAGGTGGAGGTGAAGGTGTAGGTGTATGCAATGGAGGTGCAGGTGGAGGTGGAGTGGATGGATGAGGTATCTATGGGATAGCCTGACTTACCAAGTGCAACGCACTTCACGGTGTATTCAGAATCGTTCCTTCATCATCGCTTGAGGAGGATCCCAATAGCGAACTATATTCAAAGCTTGATTCTTCATTCCTTTTGAAGGGTTTTCTGTTTTGTGTAGTCCTGAACATCAAGGTAATGGCATGACCCATTTTTCACACAACATCATCTTAATCCAACTTTTTAGAGATCATAAGTACTTACCTCATGATCCTTTGAAGAGTCTGAGCTCTGCTTCATTGTAACTGACAGTTGTGTCGATCACAAACTCAGTCAGAAATGGTCCAAGTGTTCAATCAATCTAGTGATCGACAGCTCGCGCGATGTTGTTCTTTGAAGCTTCCAAGCACCTCACTAGCTATGCAGTCCACACAAGAGGGCCATTAAGTTTCCATGTACCCTGACTATCCACTAATCTAGACAACCACTCGTGCAATTTGCAAGGGAAGAAATAGAAAAAGTTTTCGGTTTTGTTTGAGTATAAGTATCTACTCAACCACTGCTTCTTCGATAATCACAGATTTTTGTTCTCCCAAGATGCAAATGCATGTTCCTTTTGATAAAGCCACTTCTCAAATTATGTTTTGGTAGGGAACCACTTATTCAACACACATTCCTTAGATTTATTCCGGTCATGGTAACAGAACCATTTGTTGGCTTAAGGGGGCCTGACCCAGGTTCAAATTTATTAATGCCAACCAACAAAACCCTAACTACTAGCCCTTTCAGCAACAACCTGTGTAGTGCAGGCTATAGTCTCACTGGAAGTAGTATTGGGGGATGCTAGGACCAGGTTTCTGTATCCAAAGGCTTGTGTGATGGTCTTCCTAAGGTTCTTATAGCTTAGATCTGCCTTCGTGTAGACCTATTCCTTCCCACTCAAAGCCACTGCAACTCCACTGGAATGACCTTCAGACCTTCGCGAGGGTACTTTATTGTACTTAGCAGACATAAAAGACACAACTTCACTACTTTCGTGCAATAAACAGTATATTCTGAAGCATTTATGACCTAGACCTACTTTCATGCAGATCTACCCCTTCCTAGCAGTTAACTATAGCGGAGTTATTTAGCAACTTCCCGAGCTCTGCGAAGGAGGTTGATTATACTTATTATGCATAAATATTACAGATCTATTCATTCCATGCAGAAATAAAGCATTAATTCACATAAAATAGATTATAGAGTGAAAATACATAAACTTAAACAAAAGTAAATAAACAAGGCACAGATGCACAAATTCGGCTCAAAACAGTCTTTATTAATATGCCAACGTTCATATATAGACTTCTTATCACTGCACACCCAGCTGCAAGGGCCCGTACACTCAGCTGCGCACTTACCAAGGTATCTACGCACTTAGCTGAAGGAGCCTTCCCCTTTCACCTAACTACATGAAACATACTTTTCCTACCATAGCATCATGCCCTTACATTGATTCTCTATCAAAAGTTATTCTTTTAGAATCACTATGACTCAACTATATATAGCCTTTTCATTACAATACCATGGCCTGCGGACCATGGGTGAGTCTCAAAACCAACCTATCACCTACCCATACAAGGGACTAATGCCCCTTTTACTCTTACTTAGGTTCACGCTTAGCTTCCACATTTCGTGGAGACTTTACATTCTTTAACAAAAACTTTTACAAAAATTGACTTAACTGACAAAATTTGACCCCAGGGACCCCATCCCAACACTGTTATCACCCAAAAATGATCCTCTAGCCATAATTGACTAGATGGACAGAAGTACACCATGTAGGGTCAATTTTACCATAGTAAAATTTCTTTCATTGTGAGAAATTACTTAATAAACCACATTTGTTAAGTCATTTATAATTAAAACCATGAAGAATAATTAAATAAATCACTATTTATTTAATTATCTTCTAGGAATAATTTATTGAATCATTGTTTAACTAATATTCCTTGTCATATTTGACCCAGTTATGAGAAATAAATAGATAAATCATTAATTTTTTCCGAAGAAAAAATCTGTAACCTTTTATTTAAAAAATGAAAAGTTACAATTGCAGATGCTGATGCATTTCCATAGCTGCCCAAATGGGCTCGGGTGCCTTGGCACCCTCCGCAACGTTATGGGACTAACGTGCTGAGAAGAGAAGAAACAAGAGAGTGAGAGAGAGAGAGAAGAGGGAGAGAGAGAGGAAAGGGGAGAGATGAAGAAAAAACTGAAATGCATTTGTGAGTGAGACTCACGCTTCAGGTTTTTCTTCCTTTTTTCTTTTCGACCTTGTGCCATACTCCTTGAGTGGGCTCGATCGAGGCAATAACTAACTGTGATTCTGCTTCCTACGTGCCTAATTCCTTGTCTGAGTCTGATGTATCTGATTGGTGAAGCCGCTTCATCCCTCCCATGTTATGTTCAATATTCGTCTTCTCAGCCTGATTCGGGTGATGCTGTACGACCTTGGTGTCTGTTGTGGTTTCTTTCTGGTTCCCCGATTCCTGATGAGCCTCGGCTTTCTCTGCGGTGGTGTCTTCCTCTTTGGCTTTTGATCCTTCATCTTCTGAGACCGGAGGGGAAAAGAACCAACCTTTCTTCTGCTTTCCTTTCTGCTTTCTTTTGCTGTTCACTTTTTTGGCTTCTGGACATGTACTTTGCAAGTGTCCTGTTTGTCTGCAGAGCCTACATCTGAAGGCAGTATTTTCATAGTCGAGTGATTGCAACCAAATTTGTTGTTTGTATATCAGCCTTATATTGTCAGGCAGCCCTTTACTTAAATCCACTTCCACATAGATTCGTGCGAAGGTGAAGATCCTTTCATCAATCCTTTCCATATCTATTTTGATGTATTTCCCGATGCTGTTCCCGATTCCTTCCAAGACTCGTTCGCTCCAGAAATGCAGGGGGAGGTTGTGAAGATGAACCCATACCGGCACTTTGGTGACTGTCATTTTGTTTGGATCGAAGTCTGTAAACCATGGGGTTATAAACAGCCCCGCCGTTCCCCAGAACCAAGGCCCGACGTTGATGATTGTATCTCTGACCTCCATGGATGCAAATCTGACTATGAAGAAAACTTTGGAGCACATGTGTATATCGCATTCCATGGTCCAGTTTTTGAAGATCCAGTGGAATAGATTCGTCGGTGTTGGCCAGAAACTGTTGAATCGGCATATTATGGCCTGCGATTCATATGACTTTACATAGTCATCCATCCCTGTGTAATCAAGATTAAGGGCTAGAGTTTGCCCTAGCTGTTCTACTATGTATGGCCGAGGTGTATATCCACCTTGATCTGGTGGGGGTCCTGACTCTCTGTTGCCTTGAAGAATGTTTTTGTAAGATGGAGCTCCCTTAGGTTTTTGCTGAGGTACTGATTTCCCCTTTTCCCCTCCTGCACTGCTTGGCTGTCCCTATAAAGGTGCCCCTCCTCTCAGCCTGAGATTCACAGCAATGGTTTCTCCAGGCCTAATCTCATAGCTCCCCAGGGTTCTGTGGTCCTGGAGAGACCATCTTCCATTGACTAGGTGCTGGATCTGGCTAGGATAGCCAGTCAAAGCACTAATTTGCTGCTTTAACAGCAATACAGTGCTGTCTGCACTCACCCATACTAAGAGAGTTTTCATCTCCGGAATTTTAATAAAGATCTGAAATCGGTTTTTAATTACCTGTTGTCTGCATTCCAGGTATGTGCTTTCTTCCAGATCTTGCCTCCTATTGGGTCGATCTGCTGCTTGCCTTCTGCTCATTGGATGCCCATTCCCGTCGCTCTGCTGCCTGGGTTCTGTATAATCTTGGAAACTGCTCCAAACAGTTAGATCCGGCCTGGATCTATAGAAATTGAGGCTCAGATCGAGTAGATCTGGCCCAGATCTCCAGAGATTTGCCCATGCAATTATGTGATGGGGCAGATCTGCAACTTGCAGTCCCCAATCTTTGCATGCAGAAGACATGAGAGAGTGAAAAATGTCTTCGTGAGCGATCCATCCAAGCCCTGGCGATTTCCGGCCTTCGAATTGGGTTATGATCCCAAGAGCGATTTTTGTGTACAAAAACCTGGTCTTGTGCTTCTTCTCGAGTATCATTTCCAGATCCGTCTCAGATACGGATGAACCATCAAGCAAGAGTGGATTTGGGCTTATGGTTTCTGCTGTGCCAGGACCGTCATATACATTCCAGGCTTTTGCCCGCGTAACAAAACCCCTGCCGGCTTCTCGGAACGGGTCAGAGCGCTGCAACACTGTGCTCTTGAGACCGATCTTGTGGTGGACCGTGGCCAATATCATCCCTGCAATCCCTCCTCCAGCGGCCGCGATGTCTGCAGATTCATTCTCAACGCAGAAGAAACCCTCGACGGTGGCCATCGCTCTCTCCCCCCACCTCAGATCCCCAAACTCTTTTCTTTTATGAAACAAGTTGTTTCCAGATAAATCATTAATTATCTTATTTTTCTCCAGGAATAATTAATTAATCACTAATTAGTTATTATTCCTTGTCAAGTTTGATTAAATCCCTTAGGAATACTTAAATATATCATTATTTGTTTATTATTCCTTAACCATATTTCTTGAGATGATAAAAAAATCAGTTATTTATTTATTATTTCTAAATACAAGTTCAAATACTTTTTCCCCCCAACCAAATATAATAAAATATTCCAAATGGTTAATTATAGAATTTGGTTAATAATATTTTATTATTTCCCATTATTCAATAATAGCCTAATATTTTGTTATAAATAGAAGGGTTTTACATGCATTCTTCACTTTTGATCATTTTCATTGTTACACTCCCTATTGCAACTCTGATTATTATCATTGCCGCACACCATCTTATTTTTCATTTGAATTCTCATTGGTCTCAAACATTTTGTTTGTTGGGTTTTACACTTTATAGAGGAGAGATACTCTACAAAAAATGAAGACATGGAGGATAGCCATGAACCCATCCCATAGAGGGGGACTGGTAACATTATTTGTTCTCTTCACATGTGTTGTTTAATAAAATATATTCTTTATATATCTTGTTTCCATTGGATTATTGGAGTTATTTGCACTTATTTTACTATTCCATTTTGTTGTTTAACTATGTCTGTTGCATAGATCAGAGCTTTGGCAGGTTCTGTTTCTATCATTTGTTGCAAAGCTACACTGTTTAATAGTCATTTTTATTGTTAGGGGTATTTTTCATCCACAACCTAAAGTAGTTTCTTTTTGTACACCTTCAAGAATAATTCTACATAAAAAAATTGGTGACTCCACTGGGGAATTCTAGTTGTCGCTAAAAAATTGGTGACTCCACTGCATTTTTAATTATGATCCAAAAACTTAGGTGACCTTCAATTTTCAGCTTAGGATTTTTTTTCAGTCTTTTAATGTTTTTTACTAGCATTGTAACCCTAGATCAGTCAAATTTCTAAATTTTTCAAGTTTTCTAGTTATTTCCACAAGTCACAGGAACCAGTCGCGACAGAGACGGCAAATTTTTTTGAGACTTACCGCCCAGGAACTAAGAAGAAAAAATGGCACTTTTCTGCCCCAAACCTACGATCTGGAGGTTTAGAGTGCAATATGTTGGGTTGGTTGACCACTATCTTAACCTTCTTAGGCCTTGATCTACTCTGTTTCACTCATCGAAGTGGAATTTAGCCCCTTAGGGCTTCTAGTACGCTTCCACATTTATAGGAGTTTAGCTGAGTAAGAAGTCTAAGTTTCTGCATTTCTTTCAGCCATATTTTCCAGATCTATAGCTTCCTTTTTCCAATATTCACAGATAGGTTGTTTCCATCCAAAGTTCCCTCTTGAACCTTGTTTAGTCATTTGCCTTAGGCTGCCACTCTTTTCCCTAGGCTTCACACCCATCTCCCTATCTTTTGTAGCGATTTTCCTCACTGGCTTTTGTTGTTGCTACACCACTTTATAATAGCATAGTGTCATTTGATCCCAGTCACACCAATGTTTAGATCTCTTGGCCTTTTTTGTGTGTTTTCAGTCGAGTTCGCCACCAATCAGCATAATGTTTGCAAACCTAGTTTGGGTGGGGTTTTAGATAGTTGATTTTCTGTTTTTAATTTCAGTTTATTTCAACAATCTTTTTCTTTTTTCAAACACGATTTGGGCTTAATTAATAAACACACTTGCACACACAAGCACACCTTAAGCAAAGGGTGCTTGGTTTACACCACCAAGACAAGGCTTGACTTAATTAATTTATCTCCCCACACAGAGACAAAGACATGTTATTTATCTCCCTTCACCATTTTTGCGTCACTTGTGTCTTACATCCATTGCACCACCAAGGCATTTGTCACAGAGACTCTAGCTTTCGCTTGGGCATATTACTCCTCCTCATAAGGTCATAGTCCCCCAAGTCTGCATACCGACTCTTCTTCTGGATCATCTGATTCCTCATGTGATTCTTAGCATCCTTTAGTACATACTATCATCATGTCAGGACCCACTGCAGGTGTAGGAAACCAACCTGGTGTTGGCTCTGGTTCTACCCCGGTAGTCACATCTAGGGGAACCATTCCAGTAACTCCAATGTTACTTTTCATGGCTCGATTAAGCCTCCCAAATTTTAGCCAATTGATTAATGACCCTATACACCATGATGTTGGTTGGCCAGCTATGCCGACTAAGCTTCCCTCCGACATTCCCAAGTTTGAGGGTAATTCAGGAGAGGACCCCACCAATCACGTCTACTCCTTCCATATCTAGTGTTCATCCTGTAGGGTTGTGTTATATTCTTTCCACGATTAGCCCTAGTAGTTCAACCTGGGGATTAGAAGGGTGTTGGAGACCCTCCTTCATTGCGTCGGGCGCAGCGGGGGGCAGTAGTCCCCTTCTACGAGGTCCGTGGCGCTGGCCTGAGGAATTTTTTTTTTGGACCCTATATTAGGTGGGTGGACCTACCTATGGTTTTGTGCATGGATTTTGCACATCATTTTTGGCGCAATGGTTTTTGGTCCATGGTATTTTGTAGATCGAGTCAAGGGAACTATGGTTATGTTCTAATCCAGGGTTAATGGATTTGGGTTTATGGATGCTTCAGCTATATATATGTATTTTAACATTGAAAGGAATGTTGGCATTATGATACATCTGTTGTACTTGATGGCAACCCACTTGTATCAGAACAACTCACTTATATATTGTAACTAAATGAATCTACGTAACTAGGGGAATCTACAGGAGAGATATCAGATGTGATAAAATGCATGGCAGTTGTGTTTACAGATGTGACAAAATGCAGGGCAGTTTAAAGGAATCAGTTCAGAAGTAATGTACAATGGAAAATCACATTATAATAGGTCCATTCAGAGGGAACAAAGTAATGTTGCAAAAGAATAGGATGAAGGAACAAAGGACTATAGATCAGAATCAAAAAGTTGAAGAAAAAGGAAATTTTTAGGTATGTTAAGTTGTATACATAGGTTCATTGTACAAAAAGAGAGTGTACACGCGAGTTCACTTTACAAAAAGAGTGTATACCTATGTACGCACTTTCATAGAAGAAAAAGCATGTATGGGATGAAAAATTAAGGAAATTAAGGTGAAAGAATACCAAGGGTCAATACCATGGTATTAGCCCACAATATTGAGCGGAGTAATGGTTATTTGATCCCGTTTAAGAATACCACAGACTCTAAGTGTTGTTTTGATCTGAGGTATTGAGAAAGGCTAAAACTATATAAGGAGGAGAATATCAAAGGGCTAAGTGCAGAAGTAATGAATATCTTATGAAGTGTTAGATCAAAAGAAAATATGCATGTTATGGGTTTCTAATGCTTTTCTTGATCTGAACTAAGTATGCACCTGAGTGTTTGATGATGGATGAGATCTAATGATGGATCAGGATCATAATTACTTATCACTTTTGATCTAATAATGGATAGGCAAGATCTGATTCCTAATGCACATTTTATCCTTTATATGTGATGATTTGGGTATGTTTGAAGTCTAGAATTGCAACAAAGTTATAAGTAAGTATTAGAAGATCTATACGCTGGTTTGCTTTGGTGAAGGTGTGTATACATGTTGGTTCAGCTCTTCCAAGTAGCGTATGAAAAAGAAAAGCTTGATGTTCAGGGGTGACTGATCTATCAGATCAGTACTGTTGTTTTACCGTTGTCTGTGAATGAAGTCTTCTTAGATCTAAAAGTAAAACTGAAAGCATAAAGAGTTTGTTTCTGATTCATTGATTGATTGAGTAAGAAGGGTGATCCTTACTGCTATCAATTTAGAACTCTGTAAATTTACAGTAAATCTTCAGAATGTCACTGATTGGTACAGTTTTTGGTTCAGAGGTTTTATGATTCAGTATATTAAGAGGTATATGTGGGTTGGGCTAAAGGAAGTTGGGTATACACACAGGTTGGCTTTATTGAACGAGTGTATAAAGTTTGACACATGATTTTTGATGTTACAGTTGGTTCTGGCTATTGATGTTATGTTTAGGGTGCAAATCTATGTACTGGTTACATTGATCTATCTATTCAGTTGATTGGTTAAATTTGATTAAGGTTGAATGAATGGTTGATTCAGTTGTGTTAGAGGTTCAATAATTGTTTGATTCAGTATGTCAGAGGTTTCAGTGATTGATTGATTTAGTTATGGTTGATTCAGAGATTGATGATTGGTTCAGTTACGTCAGATATTGACAATTGAGTTTCAGTGATTGGCTATTGCAAATGTATTTGATGGTTGTATAGTAGTGATGATCGATTTTGAGCTTCAATGTTACTAATGGCTCCAGTATGAAAATTTGATGAAATGAGACCTTCATGTGTATTGTTGTGTACTAGGAGCATCTAGTCTAAAAACTTATGAAACATGGTCCCTGGAGGAAGAGAGAAGCTCATGGCCTTCTTTAGGTCGGCCCCTACGTACTAGTAAACACATTGGCTAGTACAAGAGCTATGGGGTTGTAGCTCCCTTCCAGAAGAAGCTAGAAAATGAGAGAAGGTTGTAACCCTCGGCAGGTGGGTGTCTTCATACTGGTATGAGTCTGCAGTAAATAGATTTTCTTATTATTAAAAGAAGATAGAGACGAAAACAGCAGGTGGTTTTCACCCACGTTGGATTTCCACCTTAAATCTTGGTGTTCATGTGTGTTTGCTATGTGTGATGGTTTATTATGTTATTACTGCACATGGTTACTATTTAATGTTTAATAAAGTACTGATGTGCTGGTTAGAGATCAACACATGATAAATTAACTAAATCACAAGTTCTCTGGGTATACACTGGTTTCACTAATCACAGTAGCATGTACACTTTAGTTCACTTCACAGAATTAGTGTATATAAATATGATTGGGAAATGAAAAATTATTGATCTGATAATACTGATTCACCTCCCCTCTTAGTATTATTCACAACAATTGGAATCATAGCAGGTCCTTTGACAAAATCTTGATCGCTTGAAGGAGATCCGTAGAAACAATGGGAAAGAAGCTAAAGAAGAAAGCACCTCAAAAGAAGAAGACATCTAAAGGGAACTATGAAAATGGAAGATACGATCGGCCATTATGTGGAAGAAACTCCTCAGATTCAGAATCACCTCAGAAAGACGATGAACAAGCAAGAGAATTAACAAGTATGAATTCGTTGTCCTCTGGTGATACATTTCTCTGTTCATTTGAAGATAATGAATGTGACAGCGAAACAACTGAATTTTCTCTTATGGGTGAAAGAGAAAGAAATCAAATAGAGGCAGAATTTAAAAAGCTCATAGACACAATTAGAGATCAAAAGGATCCAATTGATAGAAGGGAATGTGCCTACAAAGAAGAAGTTACCGAATTAAAAGCCCAGTTGGAGGAAGGAAACAAAGTAAGGAAGTAGTACAAGGAAAAGGAATACCAATATCAAAGGATACAGGATGAAGTGACATCATTGAGAATTGAAGTGAATGAAAAGGACACAACAACCAGGGAATTTTTAGAAAGAACCAGCTATTATGAAGGTCTTGAAGGTGTGATCTTTTCTCTAAACGAAGATCCCAAAAATTCAAATAAGCAGAATGAAGAACTACTCCAAGCATTTGAATAACAAGAAAATGAAGTTCTCGAATTAAGGCAACAAGTGGAAGAAGGAAGAAAAGCTGAAGAAATAATGAAGAAGCAGTATCTTGAAAAGGAAGAGCAATATCAGGTTGAGGTAAATTTCCTAAAAGGTAAATTAGAAGAAAAGGATAAACTTTTACGATTTCAAGATAGTACTAAGATTTTGGATGATATTCTTACTAGTCAAAGGTCTCCTTCCATCAAATCTGGTCTTGGTTTTCATGACATCGTTAAAGGTGAATCTAGCTCACAAACTAAATCAAGGAACTCTAGTGCAAAATCATAAATGCTTAACAATGAGATAAGAGGTCAACCCCATCGACAATCAAGGAAAGAAATTCTTCAAATAAAATCATTTAATCCTAACCATGGAAGTGCTAATCAATTCTTTCCTCTGATGAATAATGTTGAATTTTTTATATGTCATAATTTTGGACATGTTGTAGCAAGATGCAGAAGTAGAATGGTTCAAGCTAATAACAGTCACACAGAAATATCATCAGCTTCCAGGTACTTTAAGAGATATTGTTTTTCTTGCAATATGTTTGGTCACAAAGCCATTGATTGCTATAGAAGGAATATGAAACATATAAGATGTTATGCTTGTAACAAGTTTGGGCATATAGCAAAAGAATGCAAGAGAAAATTTCAGCCAACATACCAAAAGGAACAAACATCATCACACTCCAAGGTATGGAAGAAGAAGGAATTACAGTCAAAAAGATGTGGGATAGCTCAGTATATAGATAGAACAAACTTAGAAGGAACTAAAAGTATGAAATTTTAGTGTCCTAATTCTCATACACAGTTACCATGAAGAAAAGTCACGTATATACGCGAGTTAGAAGCTACACAGTTGCGTATATGTTAGTTTGGTGAAGAAGCAGTGGGACAGACTCAGGAAAAGGGGTGTGATATGGTTCAATCAATTATCAATTATCTTTTATCTTCTGATTGATGATGATTACAGTCTATTGATGATATGTAGAAGTGATTTTGACCCTCATAAGTTGTTGATGACTTGATGTATAACTAGTTGATGATGATGCCTTGATGATCCTTATTGATATATGCAATGATCAAATTTGACAGTGAACATTTGGCATAGGTTCAGGGGGAGAATATGATATGCTTCTAATAATGCATTGTTGGCATTATGTTTAGAATTATTTGGTACCTAATGACTCTTATCAATGGTGATGATGCTTATGTGGCTAAAGTGTTTAAATGATACATCATGCTATGTTGCAGTTACGATTTGCCTATGATGAAGTCTGAGATGATACTTGTATTGCTTAGTGTTACATAGTTGTTATTCTGATCCAATTTATGGATGATTGTGGATGACTTTTTGATGATGCATATAGTACATATATGTTGCTTACATGGTGATCTTCATAAGGACAAGGAGAAGTACAAAGCTTGAGTACACAACATTATTTGATGATGAGCTACTCATTTCTTTTATGCTGCTATCATCATGCCTTCAAAGATGCATAAAGTTCGTATGGTGCAGTTATGATGCAGGATTCCTATAGTTATTGGATCTCACATGGTTGAGGATTTTTGCTATTGATGGTATCAAGAAATCTTGACAAATGACTATGAGCTCATTGTATGCTAGATACATATTTCTATCTCTTTAATGGATATACATTATGCTAGATACATGGATGATTACTTAAGTTGCATATTGATAAATATTATTGGTTGGCCAAGATAATGGTGTTATTGTAGGTCACTTGAAGACATAGCTATTTAAAGACATGGATATTCAGAGACATGTCTTACTTAGTCACATAATGATGATGGCTTCTTACTTTATGATGATAAGTTTGATACTCACACATGTTGATTATCATGGTTGATGCTTATCAGATGTGGGATGTTCCCTAGTGATGATACATGGTTGATATATTGAGGGTTCTTGTGGAAATATCATGCAGTTCTTGATGATGATGTATGATCATAAATGATGACTATGGTATTTTCACATACATATGATATGATGTGAATGTTTTTATGTTACTGCTTGGAGATATGACATATACTTAGTTGATTCATGGAAGGTTATGATAAGTCTCTTTCTGCTAAGTAAACGAAGCAAGTTGATCTTGATGAGATCAAGAGGATGACTTGATCTCTATATGCGGCATACTTTGTCATAGGATGATGATATTTACATATCTTGGGAACTGATGATGTACATATACAGGTTGCTAGTCTGGATGTTGCTGAAAGATGCTTATGGTGCAGATCATATATGGTGTATGATAGTTGTTGATGACTATCGTGGTCTTGTTTAGATCATTGGTCTTTGTTATAAACGTCATGTATATGTCAAGGTCATATAAAGGCCCATGATGTAATAATATGTCTTTGCCTGTCATAGTCTTTTATGAGTCCTTTCTGGTTTGTACCGCCACTATGCATGGGAAGGATGATGTAATAATCACTATATTTCAGTCATGTATAAACAATTTGTATATCCCCACATGGTTGGGTAGATGAGTCAAATTTGGTATATCCCCAGTTGGTTGGGAGATTGATGTATGTATGAGTCATTGGTGATAGGAAGGTCATACTCACATAGTTGAGTTATAGAGTCATGTTATTCCTTTGGAAAATATTTTTTGCAGACTCTGCATGTGCTCAGGGGGAGCATGGATGGTATAATGCATCTCAGCATGTACAAAGGGGGGAGTTTAATCAGATAATTCAGCATGTGCCTAGGGGGATCATGATCAATGTTCATATTCAGTTATTCAGATATGAAAGTCTTCATTTTGGTTAGCCCCTTTCCCTTGATATCAAAGGGGGAGATTATCTTAGTCTACCCTTTGCCCTTGATGTCAAAGGGGGAGAGTATTTTGGTGTTGATTGTTATCTCTAATAGTTTCTACAACTTACAGTAATCAACACCAACATGGTTTCAATCAAGTCCAAAGGGGGAGATTGTTGGCATTATGATACATGTGGTGTACTTGATGGAAACCCACTTGTAGAAGAACAACTCGCTTGTATATGGTAACTAGATGAATCTACAGGAGAGATATCAAATGTGACATAATGCAGGGCAGTTGTTTTTACAAATGTGACAAAATGGAGGGCAGCTTAAAGGAATCGGTTCAGAAGTAATGTACAATGGAAAATCACATTAAAACAAGTCTATTCAGAGGGAACAAAGTAATAGTACAAAAGAATAGGATGAAGGAACAAAGGACTACAGATCAGAATTAAGAAGTTGAAGAAAAAGGACATTTTTAGGTATGTAAAGTTGTATACACGGGTTCACTATACAAAAAGAGCATGTACACGCAAGTTCACTGTACAAAAAGAGCGTATACATATGCACACACTTTCATAGAAGAAAAAACGTGTATGGGATGAAAACTTAAGGAAATTAAGGTGAAAGAATACCAAGGGTCAACACCATGGTATTATCGCATAATATTGAGCAGGGTAATGGTTATTTGATCCGGTCTAAGAATACCATAGGCTCTAAGTGTTGTTTTGATCTGAGGTATTGAGAAAGGCTAAAACTATAAAAGGAGGAGAATATCAAAGGGATAAGTGCAGAAGTAATGAATATCTTATGAAGTGTTAGATCAAAAGAAAATATGAATATTATGGGTTTCTGATGCTTTGCTTGATCTGAACTAAGTATCCACCTGAGTGTTTGATGATGGATGAGATCTAATGATGGATCAGGATCATAATGACTTATCATTATGTGATCTGATAATGGATAGGCTAGATCTGATTGCTAACGCACGTTTTATCCTTTATATGTGATGATCTGGGTATGTATGAAGTCTGGAATTGCAGTGAAGTTATGAGTAAGTATTTGCATATCTACGCTAGTTCGCTTTGGTGAAGGTGCATATACACGTTGGTTCAGCTCTTCCAAGTAGCGTATGCAAAATAAAATCTTGATTTTCAGGGATGACTGATCTATCATATCAGTACTATTGTTTTACTGTTGTCTATCAATTAAGTCTTCTTAGATCTGCAAGAAAAACTGAATGCATAAAGATTTTGTATCTGATTGATTGATTGAATAAGTAAGAAGAGTGATCCTTGCTCCTATCAATTTGGAAATCTATAAATTGACAGTATATCTTCAGAATGTCACTATTTGGTACTGTTTTTGTTTCAAAGGTTTTATGATTCAGTATCTTAAGAGGTATACACAGGTTGGGCTAAAGGAAGTTGTGTATACATGCAGGTTGGCTTCATTGAAGGAGCGTATACCATCTAACACATGATTTTTGAGGTTACAATTGGTTTTGGTTGTTAATGATGTGTTCTGGGTTCAAATCTGTGTATTGGTTATAGTGATCTGTCTGTTCTAGTTGATTGGTTAAATTTGATTAATTTTGAATGAATGGTTGATTCAGTTGTGTCAGAGGTTTAGTTTTTGTTTGATTCAATATGTCAGAGGTTTCAGTGATTTATTGATTCTGTTATGGTCGATTCATAGATTGATGACAGGTTTCAGTTATATCAGATATTGATGATTAAGTTTCAATGATTGGTTGATGAAAATGTATTTGATGGTTGCATAGCAATGGTGATTGATTTTGAGCTTCAATGTTACTAATGGGTCCAGTATGAAAATTTGATGAAACGAGGCCTTCATGTGTATTGTTGTGTACCAGGAGCATCCAGTCTAAAAATTTATGAAACGTGGTCCCTGGAGGAAGAGAGAAGGTCATGGCCTTCTGTAGGCTGACGCCTACATACTAGCAAACACATTGGCTAGTACAAGAGCTAGGGGGTTGTAGCTCCCTTCCAATAGAAGCTGGAAAAAAAGAGAAGATTGTAGCCTTCGGCGGGTGGGTACCTATGTACTGGTATGAGTCTGCACCAGTATAAGATTGTAAGCAAATTTTCTTATTATTAAAAGAAGACAAAGACGACAGCGATAGGTGGTTTTCCCCCACATTGGTTTTCCACCTTAAATCTTGGTGTTCATGTGTGTTTCCTATGTGTGATGGTTTATTTTATTATTAATGCACATGGTTATTGTTTAATGTTTAATAAAGTACTAATGCACTGGTTATAGATCAACACATGATAAATTAACTAAATCACAAGTTCACTAGGTATACACTAGTTTCACTAATCACAGTAGCGTGTACATCCTAGTTCACTTCACAGAAGTAGCGTATATAAATATGCTCGGGAAATGAAAAATTATTGATATGATAATGCTGATTCACCCCCTCTCTTAGTATTATTTCCAACAAAGAACATAATGAAAAATCAATCTGGTAGTCCCAGTTTTGGGATCCAGGGGAAAATCTTTGTGTATATTTGTTTTATGTCTTATGCTCTTGCCATTTTTTATTTTATCTTTTTAGAATTTGTATGTAGGTAATTTCTATACAGGGTTAAAACCTGCACATCCAATTCCATCACCGATGATTCCATTCGTCTTCGGTTGTTCCAAGGCACGCTCATTGGAGATGCTATGAAGTGGTATGTCAACCAACCTGTCACCTCTCATTCCACTTTTGCAACGCTTGCTAAAAAATTCATTTCATATTTTTAGTTACCTTTCTGATACGACACTGGTATAGAGCTCTTGACCACATTCCGTCAATCCTTTACCACCCGTCTTTTTGATCATGTCCAAGAATGGCGTAGAAAGAGGAGCATATGCCATGCTCCACCCTTCCAAGACCGTGTCTACCTTGATTGGTTTCTTAGGACTCTTTTAGCGCCTATTGTCAAAGATGTCATGTCACACTTTATTTGGAGAGAGGAAGAGGCTCTCCAAACCACTCTAAGATATGACTTGATTTATGCTCAATCTAGCTATGTCTATACCATTATACTAGACCTCCCCTATCCTGGTGTTACCAATGCAACGGGGGCATCTCATGTCGTCGATGGTATCGTTGGAGCTATTTCACATCCTTCACCATATACTTAGTAGAATTAAGGCTATCTACAGGGGACACCAGTTCCTATAACACTTATGCCCCTCATGCCAGCAATGTGTATTCAAGACAAAGCACCTCTTACACATTTACCCAACCACATCAGTAGATGTCAGATCAACTAGTGCTGAACCTATCTACCAGACCATTTCCCCTTCACCATATTATACCTATGCACTGTAGAGCACTCCAGCCCCTCAGGCATTAGTGTCACATCCTCCCATGCATCCTCAACCCCATCAGCCACCGCCCCCTTAGGATCAAGTGTTTGCACAGCAAAGTGCGACAAATCCCCAAATTTTGAGGAAACCAAATAAGGGGAAGGGTAACAAGGGTAGCCAGGGTAAATGATCCAAGATATTTTACTTATAGATGCATCATAATTACATGAAACAAAGCTTATTAACCATGGAACTTAAAATCATATAAAACAATGTGAAAATAACAAGATAAGCATGAAACCGTGACATAGAGATTTGATTACGGAATTCATCCAATTTGGAGTACGTCTCTGGGCCCTGCTCAATAGTGGAAGAAACTATATAAACTTAGCATCAGATCGAAGTTCTCATCATCTTAATTCCAACAATGTGAATGACACTTGAATCCGAGCTTATATGAAGAAGTTAGATAAAGTCAAAGTTAGGTTTGACTTGGACAGGTGGTAGGAGAAGATGACGAGGCAGAACTCTTTAGTGAATTGGGAAGCGCCAAGTGGTAGACTACCATTGGCCCCACATTTCGTAGATCAGTGAAGGAATAGGTCTGCGATTAAGGAAATCAGCCCCAGCACTATCAGGTTACGATTTGTGATATCGTAATTGCAGATTGGAGACAGGTCTACGTTAAAGAATCGGCCCTAGAACAAGCCCGAGTGTGATGTGATAAATCACACATCGCACATTGCAAAAGGGAAGGTGTTAAAGAATCAACCCTAGATCAATCCAAAGTGCGATGCGATGAATTGGAAATTGCACATCGCAAAAGGGAAGAGTTACAGAATTGGCCCCCAACAGTCAAGAATGCAATTGTGATATAGCAATCACATATCAGACACGCCACATTCACAAACCATAAAGACTTGTCGGTTCCCATCGATTGCGATATCGTGATGTTCTGTCAGATCCGATATATTGCGGTTGATAATTGCCATGAGGTTGGCCTTTTATCGCAGATCGCTCATCACGTAATGAAAAGGCACGGGGTCTATCCACTGATTTAAAAAGCACTTATTGTCTATGTTAAAGCCATCAGGTTAAGGATTAATGTGCAGTTGAGAGGTTTTGCTATGTTTGAAAAGGTGTTACCTACATACTATTTCAAGTCCCAGATTCTCAATGTGGAAACTGCCCACCTACTATACTTGTCATTTGTTGAAATTGTTGGGATTGAGGAGTTGGTTAATCAAGTATATATATTGGAAGAATAGCACAAGAAAAAGGGGGGGCTGGCATAGGAATTCATAAAATCATTGTGTATAGTAGTAAATCAACCTAGCAATAGGCCAGAACGTCATCTTAAGCAGCAAGGAGGTTCAGAGAGGGTGTAGAAGCTTCATTTCTCCGAATTGGGTGTCCGGATAGGTGATTTTGCATGATTTTTGCCAGGATTTTAGTGGTACTGTCTATTTCTGAAGCTAGGTTCTCCATTCTTTTTGCATATTCCATCATGGAAGTATAATGATTGTAAATGAATGTTTCTTGTACTTTTATCACTTTTTATGCCACTCAATGAATGAATTCCTCCCCACTATTGAGCAGGGCCTAAAGACATAGTGCAAATTGGATAAACTCCGTAATAAAATCTCTATGTCATGGTTTCATGCTTATCTTGTTATTTCCACATTGTTTTATGTTCTTTTTAGGTTCCATGGTTAATAAGATTTGTTTCATGTAATTTTGATGCATCTATAACTAAAAGATCTTGGATCAATTTTGGTATCAAAGCAGGTCTTTGTCGATGCGAATTCCATGAGTATATGATAACCCAGAAAAAGCTATGAAAATGTGAAGGAAAGCTTGAGTCATTTGATCCCAAAGCAGGACATGCACAACGAAGAAGAAACATGGCAAATGAAGAAGCTTGTTGGGAAGAGGAACAAAATTTCTGCAAGATATTCTACAATATGGCAGAGAAAGTGGACAATCTCTTTCCAGAGTATGAGAAGGCACTTAGGCATGAGAAGAAAGATGGTGATGACAATAGATCATCAAATCATGAAGGTGGTGGAGAAGAGCCTCCTCCCTCTCCTTCTTCAAGTGATATTTCTCATCACTCTAATCGTGATTCGAAACATACATCTAAGAAACCATTCTTCAAGCTAGACGTAAAGTTTGACCTACCCATGTACAGTGGAGAGTGTAGTGCAGAATAACTTAATAATTGGATAAGACAGATAGAGGTTTACTATCATATTCAATATATCGAAGAAGATGAGCCAGAGTTCCAGTTATCATCTCTTCGGCTAAGTGGCACCACTCTTATTTGGTGGGAGAGAAAGTTGTAGAAGGGCAACAAAAAGTTGGGTAACCTTCTTTCCTCTTGGTCCAATTTTATTTCTATATTGAAAGACCAATTTTACCCTTTGGGTTATAAAAAAAGGCACTAATGGAATGCAAATATCTAAGGCAAGGTAAAGGCCAAAATGTGCAAAGCTTCACTAAAGAATTTCGGAAACAAGAATTGAATTTGGGTATCTCATTAGATTCGCCCGAGACTATAACTAAGTATGTTGGTGCGCTACATAGTTACATAAGACACTCATTGTTATTGTTCAATCCTACTACGATTGATGCAACCAGCGTAAATGCCATTCATCTTGAAAGTTGAGGCAAGAATGGCATGGATAATAAAGCCAAGAAAACATCGTTCAACCCTCAGCATGGAAAATTCCATAAGAAAGGCAAGGGGAAGGATAAGAAGACTGTCACAGCCAAGAAAGGGGATAGAACAATGCTATCTTGCATGCATTATAAGGGAGAAGGTCATGACAAGGACCAATATTGGAAGCTACATCCAAAATTGAGACCAAAGAGGTTCAGCGGAAAGGGGAAGCAGAAGAATGTGGCAATAGAACACCAAGACCTTGGATCAGACTCCAGTGACGAGACATTGATCATAGCCATGGGTGGAAGAGGTACTCTTTCTGTTAATAATAATTCTGATTCGATTGCAAGTACTAGTTCTTTGAATGAGCCTGTAAGTAATGAATGAAAGAGGATTGAATTATTCCACGTTAGGGTTACTATAAAACACAAAATGGTGGAAACTCTATTTGATTCTGGTTCTCAAGTAAATTTAATCTCAGAATCCTTAGTTAAAAAGTTAGGCCTCGAAACTAAGCCTCATTCGAGTCCATACCCTCTTGGTTGGGTAAGCGATAAAGAAAAATTACATGTAACCAAGAAGTGTAGGGAAAGATTTGTTGTTGCTTCCAAATTAGTTGATGATGTCGAGTTAGATGTTGTACCTTTGGATATGTGTGGAATCATCTTGGGAAGTCCGTATCTATATGACAGACAAGAAGTATTCTTTCGGGATGAAAATAAATACCATCTCATGAAGGATGACGTAGAATATATAGTCAGAGCTCATCATATGAAAGTCAGAGCTAGCATTGTAAGTGCAGGACAAATTAAACAACTGGTTAATCCTAGCAATGGGTGCATTCTCATGGTGGTGAGAGCGAAAGAGGCCGAGATGGCTGAGGCTTTCAAAGGTTGTGATCCTGATCATAAGAAAGAATTGTTAGAAATTATTTTTGACTATGATGGATTGTTTTAGGAACCAAGAGGATTTCCCCCAAAATGGGAAATCCAACATGAGATTCATTTACAATAGGATGCTCCTTTACCGAATATTGGCATGTACAAGATGGTTTCTATCGAGATGGAGGAGATCAAGAATAGGTGCAAGAATCGCTAAGTCAAGGGGTAATCAAAACGAGTTCTTCTCCGTGCGACTCATCAATTGTGTTGGTGCCAAAGAAATAAGACACGTGGAGAAAGTGCGTAGACTATAGGGTACTAAAAAAAATTACGGTGAAGAATCAATACCCTCTCCCTCGCATTGATGAATTATTATATCAACTGAAAAATGTTGTCTATTTTACAAAACTTGATTTTCGTAGTGGATATCACCAGGTTAGAGTTGCATAATAAGACATTTGGGAGATTGCATTCAAAACCAGGTAGCCATTGTTCGAATGTATGGTGATTCCATTTAGACTATATAACGCTCTGGCCATGTTTATGAGAGTAATGAATGATTTGTTTAGGCATTTTCTTGATAATTTTGTGCTTGTATATCTAGATGATATTCTTATTTATAGTAGGACATGGGATGAACATGTATGTCATGTGAAGAAAGTGCTTGATGTTCTAAAAAATGAAAAACTATAGGTAAACCTTTGAAAGTGTTAGTTTGGGAAGACCTCTCTGGTTTAGTTAGGTCACATAGTCGGTAATGGGCGATTGAAAATAGATCCCTCTAAAGTAGATTTCTATTATGAAGTGGCCTAAAACCACAAATGTTATAGAGGTCTGAATCTTTTTGGGTGTGATACAATATTGGAGAAGGTTCATTGCGAACTTCTCTATTATCGTAGCCCCCTTGCACGCATTGACAAGTGTGAAGCAGGCCTTTTAGTGGGGAGGAAAGTAGTAGAAATCCTTCGACACGCTGAAAGGGAATATCAGCACAACACTGGTGCTAGCCTTACCAAACCTTCAACAGCCTTTTGAGATTTAGACAGATGCCAACGGATATGCCATGGGTATTGTATTGATGTAGCTAAGGAAGCCTACATGTTACAATTAGGAGAATTTCTCCGAGGTTGTTGTGAATTATCCCACATACGATAGGGAGTTGTATGCCTTGGCTCAGAGTGTAAAGAAGTGGAAACACTACCTTATCGGCAAGGATACCATCATCCATACGGATCATGAGCCCGCAGTACCTTCAGACATAGACCAAGCTTCAACAAGCCTGTCATTTCAGATGGATGGGATTCCTCCACCAGTTTCATCTAGTAATAAAATACAAGAAGGGCACTAATAACAAAGTAGCAGATATGCTTTCTCGCCCTCCTATTTTTGCACATGTAGTTTAGAAAAATGCTTCTTTATAATTAGAAATTTATGCTAAAAAATATGCTAATGATAATGATTTTAAACAGATTTATGAAAAACTAACTTGTGGATCACAAGTGGACAATTATTATTTGCAGGGAAAAACTATTGTATCAACTAGGAAAACTGTGCATACCCATTGATGAAAGGGTACATGTACATTGCTCGCTTATATGCAAATGTACTAAGTAGTGAATGTTGAAAACATGAAGCTTTATGAATCTCCATTGATTATGGATACCGAAGAGGTTGCACAAATTCCTACAGTGGACGATTTTGCACCAAAGTATCTAGACAAGTTGCCTGAAGATATCATACTCGATAGGAAAACCACAACTTCACGATGGAGAGATGTGGATTACCGTCCTGTTGGCTTCAAAGGAATACATCCTAGTAAAGCTCGATGGATGGAGAAAGAAGAAGTGAGGGAGAAATTTCCTCACTTGCCAATTGACTGAAAGGGCTTTTAGCAGTGGAAAAGCTCTTAGTGGGGAGGATTGATCCAGGTGGATCTCTAAAAAGTACCAGTGGCATAAAAAGGCTCAAAACTCAAAGTGGCAGAAACTATATAAACTTAGCATCATATCAAAGTTCTCGTCATCCTGATTCCAATCATGTGAATGGCACTCGAATCGAAGCTCATATAAGAAGTTAGAGCAAGTAAAATTTAGCTTTGACTTGGACAGGTAGCAAGAGAACATGACATGGAAGAACTCTTCAACGAATGAGGAAGCGCCAAGTGGCGGGCCACCATTGGACCCACATTTCACACATCACAAAAGGAAGAGGTTTGTAGTTAAGGAAAGAGGTCCCATCACTACTGGGTTGCAATTTTCATTATTGTAATTGCAGATCGGAGGCGGGTCAGTGTTAAAGAATCAACCCCGGAGTAAGCCTGAGCATGTTGCAATAAATCACAGATCGCACATCGCAAAAGGGAAGGCATTAAAGAATCAGCCCTAGAGCAAGCCAAAGTGCGATGCGATAAATCACAGAGTGCACATCGCAAAAGGGAACAGTTACAAAATCAGCCCCCAACAGTCAGGAATGTGATTGTGATATCGCAATCACATATCGCACACGCCAAGTTCACGAACCATAAATACCCATCGGTTCCCTCCGATTGCAATATCATGATGTTCTATCAGATCTGATATGTATTATGCATTGTAGTTGATAATTGTCATCGAGTTTTCCTTTTATCACAAATCGCTCATCGCGTAATGAAAAGGCACAGGTTCTGTCCACTGATTTAAAAAGCATTGATTCTCTATGTTGAATCCATGAAGTTAAAGATTAATGTGTGGTTGAGAGATTTTGCTATGTTTGACAAGGTGTTACCTACATACTATTTCATGTCCTAGATTCTCAGTGTGGAAATCACCCGCCTACTATACTTGTCATTTGTTGAAACTGCCGAGATTGAGGAGTTGGCCAATCAGGTATATATATTGGACTAATATTACAAGAAAAACTGGGGACAAGCTTAGGAATTTAGAAAATCATTGTGTATAGCAGTAACCTGACCTGGCAGTAGGCCAGAACATCACCTTGAGCAACAGGGAGGTTCTGAGAGGGTGCAAAAGCTTCATTTCTCTAAATTGGGTTTTTGGATAGGCAATTCTGCATGATTTTTCACTAGGCTTTCAGTGGTACTGTTTGTTTTTGAAGTTGGGTTCTCCATTCTTCATCCATATTCTATATTAGAGGTATAAGGATTGTAAATGAATGTTGCTTGTACTTTTATCTCCTTTTATGCCACTTAATGAATGAAGGCCTCCCCACTATTGAGTAGGGCCCGGAGACGTTGTCCAAATTGGATGAACTCCATAATCAAATATATGTTTCATGGTTTCATGAGTATCTTGTTATTTCCGCATTGTTATATGTATTTTTTAAGTTCCATGATTAATAAGTTGTGTTTCATGTAACTCTGATGCCTCTATAAGTAAAACATCTTGGATTAGTAATGAAGGTAATCAACCTAATGAACCCCAGTGGAACCAACCTAACACTAATAACCAGTAATAGGATGACGAGTCCAAGAAAAACAAGGCTATTCATATGAAGAAACCTTATGCATGTTGTGGTGTACTTGGCTATTATACTCATGGGTGTCCCCTCTTACCCCATATGTGCCAAATGTGGGAAGCACAAGTAGCTCCTAGAGGTCAACCGCCCATGCAGAAATCACCTGAGAATCCTACGCCATCTCAACCAGTCGTGCTCACAAATCCTTTCCTTCATCAGGGATTTGTTGCTGCTCAACCTCAACACAGTCAAGCAGCCCACCCTCCCCAACCTTCTGGTGCTGGTGACTACCAGATCCTCATGATGAATTCTGATGAGATCAATACCTCTAATATCAACTTGCAAACTTGGTTGCATCAATATGACAATCCATCGACTTCGTCTACCTCTGAGTCCAAAACAAAGCATCTACTGAGCCTCTTACAACACCAAGTGGTCCACTACAGATCCCTCATCCTAAAGTTGAGTCAATTCCTAAGATTCTTAAAGGACCATTACATCATAACACGACTTCTAACTAAGCTGACCATACATACAGTATAGTAGACGACTTGGCACAATCACCTACTGCCATGTCGATGTTGGAGGTTCTCCAGTCTTTCCCATCTCAAAATAAAGCTCTACTAACTACTTCGGGTGCAGTAGATCCTTCAGACGATCGTTTGATTGTATTTCCTATTGATACATCTAAACATTCTCCATTACCTCCATCTATTGCTTTCCAGATTCTAGTCTGAGTCCAAAATTCCATCATCTCCCAATGCATTATTGACTAAGGTGCATCTGCCTGTGTGATGTAATTTACCATTTGGGAGCAACTCAAGTCACCTGAACTGTCCCCATTCACCATCACTTTGTGTGCTTGGGATGGTCACTCCTCCAAGCCTCTCGACATGTATCACAATTGTCCAGTGACTCTTGCGGGCGAGACTATTCATATAGACATCAAGGTTATTGATGCCCCTCTATATTACAACATTCTCATGGGTCATAGTTACACTTATGACATGTTAGCCATCGCTTATGCAGCTTTCCGCAAGATGTGCTTCCCCCATGAAGGGAAGATCATCACTATCAATCATTTGACATACTACAAGCCATCATCCTTGACCTCCCCTGAGTCCAATATCTCATTGATGTCTGAAAAGAAGTCTTCTACCCCTCTCACCGATGTTTCATCCGGAGTCTACAAAGATTCCTCATTGTTGGGTGCTTTCCCTGGTCCTCCCCCTCCCATCTCTGAGGCTAGCTCTTTGAGTGTTTACATGTTAAAAGTGTCATGCAATGCTCAAAAGCAGTCAGGTACCTTTGGTCAACAGCTAGCTCCTCAACACCATGTTGTTAGCATCTCAGCTAAGCCATCCAGATCCACCCCCCCAAGACCTCCTATTGTGGGTGCCTCTCCTTTCTTACCACCAGGAGCTATTCCTCTAGGCCTTAACCATCCAGGAGTTGTTCTGCCAGGACATTACCCTAACCATCTAGGAGTTGTTCTACTAGGACATTACCCTAAAAGACAAATACCTTCTTTATCTCCTCCTTCTGTAATCTTTTCTTTCCCTTTCATGGCTTCATTGACTCTCCCTAATATGACTTTGGGGATCCTAGTCTGGTACGTTGATCCTCCAATGAACACTCCACCTAGTCAGCTTAGACAATATCATGCTTTGACACTAGTTCAACCGGTCCCTACGACCCTTGTCATTGCTTCATTTCCATTGCAACCTCAACAAGAACCCTCTCATGTTGCAAAAGAGTTCTTATAGGGGGGGGAATCAAAGAGGAAAGAACCTAAGGAGAAGGATCCCCATGCTCCTCTAGCCCCCAAAGCTCCAAAGCCGACACCTCCATGCGTTTTGTGTGAAGCTGTTGAGCATGCCACCAATAATTGTCCTGATCTTCCTTGTCTCAAACCTTTGGTTCATGAAATGTTTCCTGAGTCTAATATACATGAGGTCCAAGTTACCTTACCAAATTTAGCCAAAATACTTAAAATGTTGCGCACAAATTACCCTTGTTCCTTGTGTGATCATTATGGTCATTATTCTCATTGTTGCCCTCATCTCGACGAATTTCGTGATTACCTCTAAGTGCTTCGCGAATTCGAGGCCACTTGTAGTGGATCATCTACTCCTTTACCTTTGGATTATGGTTCCACTAGTACATCAAAGCACAGGAGCTCTAGTCCCACCATCATCATCTCTCCCCCCGATGTCGAGATGACGGACTCCACAATCCATATCCTTTACATGTTGTCATCCTTGAGTTCCTCGTAAGAAAACCTTCTTGAGGTTTCTACATGCGCTTCTATCTAACCTCCGTCTTTGGAAGCTCGGGTCTCAACATTAGTATATTTTCCATTACTAACTTGTCATCTACCATTCCAGATGATACATATATGAAACTTATTTCTCAGGATGATGCACTAGGTCTTGCCGCAACATCACGTAATCAGTCTTCCTCCTATCTGCCCATCTTCCATTCTGATGAGGATATCATGGAAGCTATGTCTACCGATAATTACCCTTGGACTTAGGAAAGGGGGCATATATTTTGGAGGATTTTGAAGGCCAACTCCTTCCTAATTCTCGCAATGCACTCTACCTTAGGAAATTTTACCCATAGTATATCCCATTGATTTGTGTGTATTTATTTATGTCATGCATTTAGGTAGGTTGCATCATCTCAAGTTTTCATGGTTCCCATTGGGCCTATTCTGTGTGGCAGTGTCTTCAAGTCACCCTTGTTCAAAGCATCCAGGATGAGTCACCCTTGCATCCATGGAGTCTGTTTCACATCCCATTGTATCATGTCACAGTATTCCATCCATATTTGCATACCATTCATATCCTATTTCCCATTTTGGCCTTCAATCATACTGTCCACCATCCCCTCCCATGTCGATTTAGTCGCTGCCAGGTCAACCATGCACTTTACGCTCTAACAGGGGAACTCATCTATTTTTCGCTCAGCCCCATTTTCTCCATTTTCCCTGGTGTCAGTCCATCAGTCACATTACTATTTTCCCTTGTGCCTTAGTTGAGGATCCTCATTGCCTCACCTATAGCAAGCCCTATTCTATTGATAGCAACACATCTATTCTAGAAGAACGACCTAGAGGACAATGTATCTTGGTTCCATCTTCCACTCTTGTTCGGTGCCTTAGATAAAGCAAAGGGAATCATTATTTCCCTTTGACTTGGTTTTTTCATGCTCCTGATTCATACACATGATGGTCCAGTGATGCACCAGATTGTACTAGTGATTCCTAAGTGTGTGTGAGATGTTTCAGACCTCATGAAGGGGTGGCCCTTCAGGTAGCCCCTCACATGCCCGAATGCCTTCATATTATGCTACAGCCTCAGATGTAGTTCCGCGGATTTTATGGGTTCGGTTCCTACCACTTGCAACGCTCATGACATACATTTCTCCTTCAGATGATCCATTACTTTTTACAATGCCCTTTCCTATCCAGCAGTGCTTCTTTGGTTGTTATACCCTCCCTCTCACCCATTTTTTGAGGGAAGGGCCATTATATCTCATGTACTCAGATGTTATTATATTCAGTCCTAGCTCATGTTTTTCCAGGCGCATCGTGTATATGGGACACATTGTATTATTTTATGGCTCATTTATGCCAGCATGTCATGTACCATTCCACATGTACTTTATTGCTCAGCTTCATTTTCGTGGGCACATTATTATTTTTGTACTAAGTTATCTCGACAGGTATAGGTATTCCTCCCCCGTGTTATGCCCTTATACCAATAGGTGTCATATATCATGATTGACTTGATGAGCTATGTAATATGTTCATACCTTTACTTGTTGCAAAAGTTTTCCATATTCGTAAAAAATCAAAAAAATTTAAAAAATGTAAAGAGGGTATAACCTAAAAGAAAAATCAAAGGGTGAAAAGAATAAAAGATGGTCAAAAAATGAAAGAAAATGAACCCCACCAAAAAGAAAAGACCAGGAAAGTGTGCAAGTCTAAATGCCACTCCTTTTTCACTTTTGTAAAATAAACAATTGCATGCAGTTTGTCACCTATGCCACAAGTCATGAATAGTCAAATAGTTTAAACTTGGCTAGTTCATATTTCAATTTCATGTTGTATAAATAGAGAATAAAGATTTGACCAAACAGTTTAATCTTGGAAGATAAGTAGATAAGTAGAGTGAAAAAAGGAGCTCAACAGTTTAATCTGAGCCCTTGGATGTAATAAGTGTAGACTTAGATAGGCATTACCATGTAAAAGAAAATAAAGTTTGATAAGGGTTTGCAAGTCTAAGTGAATCCTAATAAAGAAGTAAAAATGCTAGGTTAAGTAGGTAGGGTAAGTAGATGATGGTTGCAGAAATAACATATGATGAATGATATGTCTAAAATGTGCAAATCTTTTTACTTTCATCATAAGGAAAATGGCATGTATCACATGGAAGGCACATCAAGCAAGCAAAGTCAAAATAATTAACTCCCCTACTCATTTCCCCTAAATTTTCACTAATTTCCCCTAAGTGCCAAGGTATCTATCAAATTAGAGGGGCTCAGAGCATTTCTCTGACTTTTGGAGGGACCAGACCCTCGGCCCAAAAATTTATAATGCCTAAGTACTTGAGCCCTTTCATCAATCATCATAACCCTTCATAAGTCATACACTCGCTTGATAAAGTTTTTCCTAAGTAAAATCATATTTTACTTAGGGAAATTAAAATATTTTCCATAAAAACCCTCATTTTCCACTTAGCCTAAGTTTTAAATACACACATGAAATGTTTTAGACTTAGTGCTTTTTCATTCATTATGTCATATTAACTACTAATTTACATTATTAAGTAAATCCCCTATAAAAATCTACTCACTCCCGTATTATTATAAATATGAAAAAACCTCGAATTCTTATATATCCCGCCCCTTGGTTAAAATATAACCATAATACATTCCTAATTGGGATTAATTAGTTAATCTGTAACTAATTAAGAACCCCGACCCCACCATATTAAATATAAGGATTAATTAACCCCCACAATTAATCAATAACTTTTTCCACCAATCCCGTCACTCCCGATACGATTAAAAAAATTTAATTATGTCGGGCCCGCCCTGATTAAACCCCCATCACATCACTACCCCGATAGCCATCCGATCAAGCCCTCCACATCCAACGGCTGTCGTGCATATCGCACGGCCTTCTGCGACTGAACGTTAGCACGCGATCGCGAAGTGGTTTTGTGAACAGTGCCCTCACCATGCATCGCTCATCGTATGGAATTGCTCGCTTAAGCCCAAATACCGCCTCCCCTCCATGAGCGGTGTGATAAAAAATACTTACCGCCTCCCACTAAACGACAAAACATCAGATCATTTGCCTGCTGACGTCACCCGTCCAAATCCCGAAACCCGCCAAATTCTTGACTTTGTATAAAAAACAAAAGAAATCATTTCGTCGTTCTATTCTCCAAACATATACATCCATGCAAACTTAATGATGAGATCAACCAGCTCGTGCTCCCAGCCGCCAACCAACTTCAAAATTTGCAGTCGACACTACTCAGAGTCCTCCATTCACACCCAGTGTACCTGCATTCCGTTGCCCATCCCTAAAATCAGGTATTTATCAAATTCCCGTCAAGAAACCCTCTGAATACTTGTTTTCGCTGCAAATTAATAGAAAAGAATCCCATTTCACCATAATTTAGTTACCACACTTAAAATTCAAGTTCCCCATACCCTTTGTTTCACCAATTTTACAAAGAAAACCCCAATTTCTTTTCTGAACCCACAAGAACCAGATATGAAACCCCTGTAGCCCTAAATATTGCACCCATTAGCACCCCTCACCGTGATTTAGACTATCTGCCCCTGGCAGATAAGGATTTTCAGATAAAGGACCTGACCACTAATAAAGACCACCTGAAAGTATTCTGCCAATGCCAAGATAATCACTTGAATGGCTATGATGCCATAGGACTGTGGGAATCCAATCTCCCAATGTACTTTCTCCCCTCTGTGCACGTTTTCCCTGACATAATCCATCAGTGCCATGCAAATTATGACCCCAACCTCAGAGAAGTGATGTCTCCCAATCAAATAGTCTTCTTCACAATAACTGCAGACTCAATCAATGAGATGCTACAATTTCATCCTAGTCAAGCCCTCACCCCCATTTCCCTTGGAGATTTGCTTGAGAAATAAACTAAATTATCCCAATCTGAACTTAGTCACCTTTGTCAAACTTTTGTGGATAAGAACCATCAACCCAAAGATCCCCCTCCTTATATGTCAACTTTCTTCATAGACACAGGCAAAATTATAGTTGATATGATAGTTGCAGTCATGGGATTCAACACTAGTGAGTATGTGGATTAATTAACCCTAGTGCTGATGTCCATCTTTACCTCTGGTTAGCCCCCTACTATCAAGTACAATTATGCTGCATTTATTGCTGAGAAAATTCATGACCAGTTCATGAGACTGGAGAATGAAAAGGTTTTTAAGTATTCCTCATTCATATATCACCTCATCCTCTACTATTAGTCTGACAAGTTCCCATTTTCTATCAAGAAACTTGATACAAAGAGTAATCCAAGGTCAGTCATTTTTTGGACTTCTATCTTCCAGGAATCTTTTGCTTGCCCTTATACATATAATGAGTTTATTGACCAGTTTGTCCACCCAGCGACCACCTTGCTGATAGGAAATCCTCCTTCTAGGATTAGTGATGAAATCAAAAGGATCCTACAACTATAAAACAATACAGGGTAGGTGATTGGTACTTATACCAGAATCACACAGAGATTAGGATATATGGCTATGAGCTTCCCCCATTCAAGCTACCAAAATATGTTCCAATGAGACTGTTTTCTTTGGAATATTATAGACAAATGATCAACTCAGATCAGATCCATTTTACCAAGGCCAAGAAGAAAGCACAATTAAGAATCAAGGATCACCTAGGCCCATTTATCTGCAACAATAGAGAAGCAGGCAAAGTAGCAGAAAAAATCCTAGAAGACCACATGAGATTAAACAAAAGTTTTGGTTGGACTCCATATGACCCCCATAGTTTCATTTGTGATAGGAGAATGAAAAATAGGCTATCACCATATTTTCATCACAGAATCCTAGAAATTGAGCAATATGCTAACATGGATGAATGGAGGGAAGGGACTCTTGTAGAAATGGATAGTGATCAGGTCAATGTAGAAAATGTCATGAAAGACCTAGAAAAGACACTTGACCTGGATTCTTTTGAACAGGTGCTAGTTGGGACTTCTCAGAAACCGACACCAGGGACTAGTGCCTCAACAACAAATACTTCTCAAAGGCACTCACAAGAAACAAGTGCACCACTTGCAGAGACATCACAGGGAAGAGAACAGGAAACCAGCACTCCAGCAACAGGGCAATCAAGCATGTCAAAATAGCGTGAAACCTCTCAAGAATAGGCTCAAACACAGACCCACCCAACTCAAGTTAACATGGGAGACACCCCAATTTTACAGACTCCTCTGAATGAGGAAAAGAGCTTAAAGAGAGACAAGGAAGTAGCTACCCCTGCCAGTGGTCCTTCAGATCAGCCTGATGCTAAGAGGCATAGGCTAAATCCCCATTCAGAAGAGGAATTTTTTGAAGAAACTATAGGGAGTTAGAGGAAAGAAGGTGCAGATAATCAGCATACTTTCCCAGCAAGTGGGACACCTTCTAGCTCACAAAGACAAGAGCTGGAAAGACAGCAAAGTGTTGAAGTATCATCTTTCAAGCCTTCAGCTAACAAGTCCCTGGACATCAAAGAAAAATTTAAAGAGATAAAGGCCAGAAATGAACCATTAAGGGCCCAAGTCTACAATCAATATTTGAAGATGGCTCCCACCAATCAGACTAGGTTGATGTCAACCTATGACATCAAGGAAGGCAAAATGCAGATGAGATTTTTTAAGCCCAAAGTACAACAACCTCAGTCAATTACACACTACCTCAAAACTGATTTTGAGGTCATGGCCAAGGACATTCACCCCCTAGATCAGATTGAATTACATAAGCAGACAGAGGAGATGGTGTATTCCACATTAACAAATAAAGCCATGATGACCCACAGATTAGAGAATTCTTTGAACAATACCACTACTCAACTACAGCTAGAAAGAGCCTCCTCACAGGCTAGAGACAATAGAATCAAATCACTGGAGGAGTTGGTTATTGGATTGGGTCATAACCCAAAAGATGTAAAAGCTGCAGAGGCCTTAATAAAGAAAAAATGTGAAGACATAGTTGCCTTGAGAAAGCAATTAAAGTTGCCTCCACTAATACATCCACAAACTGCTGAAGTTATTCAAAAGAAGTCTGAAGAAGAGCTTATGGACTTAGTCCTTAAGCTAAATGAACAGTTGAAGGAGACTGAGCAGGAATTAGAAAAATCACTAAAGAGCACACAGAGTGAGTCGACCTCTCAGCCTCAAAATGTGTTACCATTGGTCTCCATGGTAGTCTCATCAACACTTGCACCAAATGTCCCTTTGACCACAGCAGAAACAATTACAGGTACAAGCACAGGCACAACACAGGTAGAAACTTCAGGTCAAAGCATAGAAGAATTAATCAAGTCCATGAAGGAGATGAAACTCTAAGTTTCTAAACTCTAGAAGGTAAAGGAGAAATTTGTCACCTTAGAGCAAAAGTATGATGTTTCAAAGATTAATTTTGCTGAAGAAGTGAGGAAAAATAAAGGCTTAGCTCAGCAGGTGAAAACACTAGAGAAAGATCTCACCTTTGAAAAGCCTTTAACAGATATAAGAAAAATTCTATGGACCAACATCACTCAATCAATAAATGATGTTTGGTCATCAATACAGATCATTTTTGAATAGATTGAATTGGTGAAAGTTGCTCTTCAAGAAATTCAAAAAACCAAGGAAGAGCTAGGAGGGAAGCCTGAGGAAGCTATCAGGTTGATAAACTTTTTGAACAGTAGGACCAGGCATCAGTTAGAACAACTGAATATTGAGGATAGAACTGGAACAATCCTTGAAATAAAAAAAGTATTGACCAAAAGGGCCTTAATGCAAAACCTAGAATGAAAATGTCAAAACATGCAAGAAGATATAGATGAATTTATGGAAAAGTTTTGCATTTTACAAAGTAAAGGACCTCCCAGTCCTTTAGTAATCAATGATAAGTTAATGAGGCATGAGGATTATGTAAACAAACTATATCAGTATGCAAACAACCAAGCCAGTTCCTCTGCTAGTTCATTTGCACCTAAAGCCTTACCTATAGGCAGAGTTCTCTATGACAGTCTAGAGAACCTTTTTTATGTTGAGCATGAATTGAAACATGTGTTTCCAATACAGCCAAATTTTGTGAAATACACTAAGGCTGATGAAATCTTCAGGAAGCTACAAAGGACCATGATACCAAGGGATGATTGGTGGTCAGATATGACATAAATTCTATGATTTACCTTGGTAAAATCAAGTATTTACCATAGTCAATGTTGATAAAAGAAGATGAATAAGGATAAAGCAGGTAAAGAGTATCAGAACAGGTCAAAGAGTATTAGTAAGAAGATGGAAAGGAAACAACAAGCATAGGATTATGAGCAAGACAACAAGATGCTCAATCATAGGGCCTGTCTCTAGCTCATTCACAAAAACAGGTACAATAAGCCATCAGTTCACTTTTAGTTTCTATCTTTGAGACCATTTGTCTCTACTTTTATGTTAAATGTAGTTAGTCTTCCTAGATTATATCTCTCTCAGTTATGAGATATTTTGTTGTAAATTTTTGTATAAGTACTTCCTCATTCGAAGTACTGAGGGTGGATTCTTAGACATTTCTATAGACTCATTATTTTGAATAAAAGTGCTATTGAATAACTTTTGTATGGCTGGCTGGATGAAGAAATAAAGCAAAGGAATTTTATAGGATTCATGTGTCAAACATTGGACAAATAAGTATTCTATATCTTATGTGTTTTATTGTCTTCTGGTTTAATATTTCACTTTGTTTCATATCTGAATAATAAATGAAAAAGTATATTTCAGAAAGTGCTTTATTGCAATCTGTCTTTAAAATCGCTTATATTCTAAATGTTTTCTTCTAAACTATCATAGACAGTGAATTCTTAACTGCTCCTTGTTTCTTAGTTTATCATTGTGGTCATTTAATAAGAAATTCTTAATTTCTTTTTGTTAGTGATCACCCACTTTCCTCCTCTTAAAATTTGTTGAGGGATTCTTAATTGCCCTTCTTCCCTTTTAAGACCATTTCACCCATTTCAAGTTACCATTTGTCTCTCGTTTAACTATCTTTTCCTGTGAATCCATCCTTTGTTGAATCAACCTTATCAAGTTTAGCCATGTTCAGTTGACTCCATAGCCCAATGGCCTGAGATACTCTGTTCTATCCATCTGCTCCTAAATTCCATCACCAATCAAAATTAAAACCCTCAAGCTTTCATAACTAGCCTAATATCTCATAAACAAAGCTAAATCTTAAAGAGAGAGCCCTCTCTAAGTATAGATTGGCTAGATTTTGTACTTAAAAGTTGGTTTGTGGTTACCTCGGACATCTTTCCTTCTTCTGACAACTTCAAGGAAAATCTGAGTGATAACACCCCGCCTCACTGAGATCTGGTAACACAACATAAAAGGAGACTTATATTAGTCTTCCCCCTCTGTCACTATGCTCTATCACTTCAACTCCATTGGTCTCTCTCTCTCTCTCTGACTCCACTTCATTGTCTAGTGATTGTGTCCTTATAATGTACTTCAGTCATACATTTTGCTCCTAATTTTCGTATGTTGGGGGACAATCTGTTATCACCAAAAATTGATCATCTAGCCATAATTTACTAGATGGATCGAAGTACACCATGTAGGGCCAATTTTACCATAGTAAAATTTCTTTCACTGTGAGAAATTACTTAATAACAAACATTTGTTAAGTCATTTATAGTTAAACCCATGAAAACTAATTAAATAAATAGCTATTTATTTAATTATCTTCTAAGAATAATAAATTAAATCATTGTTTAACTAACATTCCTTGTCATATTTGACTCAATTATGAGAAACAAATAGATAAATAATCAATCATCTTATTTTTCTCTAGGAATAATTAATTAATAACTAATTAGTTATTATTCCTTGTCAAGTTTGACTAAATCCCCTAGGAATACTTAAATAAATCATTATTTTTTTATTATTCCTTAACCATATTCCTTCAGATGATAAATAAATCATTTATTTATTTATTATTTCTAAATAAAAGTTGAAATACTTTTTCCCTTCAACCAAACATACTAAAATATTCCAAATGGTTAATTCTAGAATTTGGTTAATAATATTTTATTATTTCCCATTATTCAAGAATAACCTAATATTTTGTTATAAATAGAAGGATTTTACATTCATTCTTCACTTTTGATCATTTTCATTATTACACTTACTGTTGTAGCTATGATTATTATCAGTGTCACACATCATCTTCTTTTTCATTTGAATTCTCATTGAGCTCAAACATTTTGTTGTTTGGGTTTTACAAATTATATAGGAGAGAGACTCTACAAAAGCTGAAGACATTGAGGATATCCAAGAACTCATCCCATAGAGGGTGACTGGTAACATTATTTGTTCCCTTTACAAGTGTTTTTTAATAAAATATATTCTTTATATATTTGGTTTCCATTGGATTATTGGAGATATTTGCACTTATTTTACTATTCCATTTTGTTGCTTAACTATGTCTATTGCATAGATCAGAACTTTGGCAGGTTTTGTTTCTATCATTTGCTGCAGACCTACACTATTTAACAACCATTTTTATTGTTAGGGTTGTTTGTCATCCACAACCTAAAGTAGTTTATTTTCATACACCTTCGAGAATATTACTTATTAACAATCTCAGTCCTGGAAATGGCATCATTTGTTGGATTGAGGGGTCTTAGACCCAGGTTTAGAGTTAGTTGCGGTAACCAACAAAACCCTACACTACCAGCCCTTTTGACAACAATCCGCTTAGCACAGACTGCAGTCTCACCCGAGGCAGTATTGGGGGATGCTAGAATCAGGTTTGTGCATCCAGAAGGCTATGTGATGTAGCAGCGAGGTGTATTATTAATCCATGCTTGATTTGACCTTCATGAAACCTTATCTTCAGAATCACAGACTTAAGTATATTTCTAATTAATTATATCTATGAGCTTTGCCTAAGTGTTCTAACTTGCATAAGTTAACATACAAAACTAGATATTAACCTTCGTGATGCACTTAAGACAATATTACAGAGAATCGAATCATAGCGAAGCATAAACACAAAAAGATATAATTATACATAGAATTCACATAATTGCTTCAAAGATGCTTTAGTACCTCAAATCCTCAATACATACACTTCTTCTGACCCTAGGAACATAGCTGCAGGGGCGCGTGCACTCAGCTGTAGGAGCCTTCCCCTTTGTTAGAATACAAAATTACAAACCCAAAGTCATATTCATCAACTGAATTTCACTTCCTAATGATTCCTAGATGACTTCCTTTTGTATTTTTCACATTACATTACCATGGTCTGCATACCATGGGTGGGAATCAAAACCATCCCATCTCTTTACAAAATAAGGGACTTTGACTTTTGTAAAATCCCCTCTGACTCTTAACATTTTGCATGCCCCGCTCCTCAAAATTTGAAGACTTTACAATAATACAAAATTCAAAACATAGACAAAATTGGACCTAGGGGTCCCCATCCCAATAAACTCATATGTGTATGATGTGCATTTAATGAATGCTGACTTTGTATGTGCAGATTACTATTTTTTCACAGTTTCCATTAGTCATTAACTTAACCATTGTATCATTATTTCATTAGCCATTCATTATGCATTAACCATGAGAAGTAATATAAAATAAGCCATAATACATAATCAACACATCAACACATAGAAACACTGAGATTTTTAGGTGGAAACCCAGTTTGGGAGAAAACCACTATTTTTGTTGTCTCTATATTATTTCTTATTATAAAGAAAATCCTCGTTATATATTGCACTGATGCAGACTCTTACATGTACACAGGCACCTACCTACGGGAGGCTACAACCTCTAATTTCTCTAGCATCAATAGGAAGGAATCTACTACTCCCTGATTAAGTTTACCGCCTCCTACTCAAAGGAAGCTCCTACTCCCTCAATAGTTTTATCGACTACCACCAGAAGGACACTCCTACTCCCTCACTGAAGGGTCCAACCCTTAACACTTTTTGGACCGGTTTCAAAATTTTTCATACTAGATCCATCTATCTCATTTACA